>CM021773.1:9158587-9194251 GCA_011076525.1 Nettapus auritus
GAGGCATTGATTCATATCTAGAATAATTGGATTCTTCTATGAAGGCACACTATCAAAAGAAACTGAGCTTGCAGAGAAGCCAGGAACTTATTTCAGGTCTGCCTTTTATGTATCACAGTGATGCTTTTCAGCACAACTTAAACTTCTTTCTCTCGCAGGCTGTTTAGCACCTGCGGACTGAACAATCGGGTCCTTCGTGGCAAATACTAACAGCATTGGTGGAGCTTTCATTTTAAGTAAATGTCACTAAAAGAACACATCATAGAGCTGATCAGACTTCTCTTTTACTGGAATGGTGACATTTATTCAACTCACCATGGCTTTGCACCAAAGGCAGCGCCAGTCTTGCAAACGCAGGACACTGCCACAGGTTTTATCACACACAGTGCATTTGGCACTCACGGGCAGGTTTCCTTCCAGCCACTGATGTGGCATCGAGATCTGCAAATGGAACAGAGGGAGAGGAGAGAACCAATATGGACTTTCCATCATGCAATTTAAGGTCACAGGATACACTGTGGTTTTCAGATATATACAACTAAAAGTCTTTACATGCACTGTTTAAGGACAGCAAAGGTAATTTCTAGAAAACACCTAGCAATCTTTTTTGGCAGCTTACAACGTGTTCGAACACAAAGAGACCAGGTGATTTACCCCAGGCTACCAAGGAAACAAAGACTTGCATCAGACATCCCATACGCTAAGAAACTGTTCCAACCACTCATTTATCTTTCCTTTGCCAAAAATCAGACCAGATTCCCTATGCCTCCAACTATCTAACCTCAACTCCCCCTGGTCTGTAGCAGTTTTCTCTTGCTATTAAGGAGTCCTTGGTACCCTGGTCAGCCTTTTTGCACAGAATCTTATGTTCTGACAGTAGAGACCTTTCCCATATCACTAACACACAAAGGCACAATTACTACTTGCACAGTGCAGGAAGCTGCATAGAACACATGCCAGTGCTTCAATATCAAGATTAAGGCTACAGGAATTGCGACTAATGCCTACCCCATCTTCATCCTCAATGATATCCTTCCCGATAGAGGCCAGAGTTGTCCACTTGCAATTATTGGTTGCCCGCACAGCACACCGCTTGTGGGCTTTAAACTTGCACACTGGAGAGGAAGAGAAGAATACATTAATCCAGCTTCAGAACATGTAATGCAGCAGGCTGTGTGAAAGCTTTCCCAAGTGACCATATTTGGCTCCCAAAAAAAAAAAAGCAAAGGCACACACTACCCTTTGTTAGCACTGCCAAAACTATCAACTCTAAGCATACTGCGTAAGATGAGCTAGCTATTAATTCTTGCCTCATCACTTTTACTAGTTCCTTGTACAAAGCTTCGTTATCACCTTGTTAAATTTGACGTGATTTACATAGTCATACACTCCATCATCCTTTCACACAGTGTGGGTGTAACCTCATTCATGCTACAAGTATGAGCTGTCCACAGGCACGCACATCTGCTATGCTAAAGCTAAAAAAATAACCTCCTGGCATTTAAACACTTCACAAGGACTTTCTTATAATTATGAGCATTCTTATGAACAGGAGAATTCTTATGAATATTTAATCTCATACCTCAGAATTACATACCTATTAATTTTAGAAGCATTATTTTAATAAGGTACGTTAGTATTTGGGTAATGAAAAAAAGCTACATTTCTGTCAAGTCTAATACTAAAATCAGCATGAAAACATCGTCATTTCCATTATATCTTTTTTGAACAGAATACCAAGAATCTGATTCTGTCTTGTACGGAAAACAGACTGTTAACAATATTCCTCTTAAAAGATCTCTAGAACGTGGCATTGAGCTATAAAGACGACGCTCCCAAAACAGGAGACAAAGAAGCGCTCTTACCTTCACATGAGAGCCCATGTGACGTGACTCCAGACAATGCCTCCCGACACACATTGCAGTATGTTGGCCGAGCATGTGAGCAGGCGTACCAGTTGTGCATCCCTGAGAAATGGTCCATGCTGTACTGGGTAGACTAATAAAATAAATGCATTACAACAAAATCTGAAGCAGAGACACAAGACCACTTTTCCTTAGAACAAAGACTTGTGCAGAGCAGTCAGGAAAGGCAGAAACAGTTTACTGTTACAAAACACGTTTACTAGGGAAGAGCTGGCCAGATGCAGTTTACACACAGCAGCTGTAGCTCAAGAAGCTCTTAAAGCCAGAAGAGCTCAAGCTTCTGCTTGAAGAAGAAGCCACACCTTCATTCCTGCTCCTGTGCTATCTCCCATGCTTGTCTCACTACAAGTGTGCATAGGACAATGAACTGGAGAATCTATCTGCTGAAGTCAATCTTTCTTTTTTTTTTTTTTTTGGATTAAGCTTTCAGCAGGATCAGTTCCTCAATCCAGTTCATTGTATAGCAGATGAATGTTTGTGCCAGCATAATGGAGGGAACAGGAAGACAAGCATCGGAGCGAGAAGAACTCTGGACAGTTTCTTTTGCTGGCAGTTCTGGTCTAACTACAGTTCCAGAAAGCAAAGACATGCACTGAAACAAGCAGAACAGCAAGCAGACAAGGTTCAAATTAGGACGGGGAGGATAACAGAAGAGTGAAAAGACAACGGAAGGAGAACTGTGTTTCATAATCTACCTACACTCTCAAAAAAAGTGCTCTCAAAGTTACTAAGAGAGTATATAAAGTACAATCTTTGGAGAATCATTTCTGTGTATCTGGGATACTTTTTACAGAAGGCCTAATGCTATACCCACTACAGTCAATAAAAGTGACTTCTGTTAATTTCACTGAAGGCTGACTCCATCTCAAAACAAGCTGTTACTTAGGAGAGGCTGAACGGAGTATAAAGGAACACATTTTCCTATTACCTCAAAATGTTCACGGTTCTGTACAGTCTTCAGTGCTGCAATCCAATCTTCCATCTCTTTTCTGTTATCAGCACAAAGGATGAGCTTCCGACATGGAGTGATAATCTGAAGGGAGAGAGAAAATTAATGTGTATTCTGGGCATGTCAGTGAAAGACAGAGAGAACGCATTACTGCTAGTATTGAAGTTACTTTCAGAGGCAAAGAGATTCACAACAGAAGTCATTTACACCTTTGAACTATGTTTCCCTTCTGCCAAAAGTTACATTAATTCTTTTGATAAACTTACAGAACCACAGAGATATTAACTCTCATTCTCAGTATAGAACTGAATAAAGATATGTTTCATATCCCAGTAACAGCACAATGCAAATCAGGCACTGGACAGTAAAAGTTAATATATCACATGTGCAGACCTTGCATACTTTTTTACGTACTTAATGACTTTCTAAATCGGCATTAAATTCGCAAAAATGTTTTGTTAACAGCTTTATGTACCAGTTTCTATCAATTAATAAATTAATTAACAAATTTGTTAAATTAGACTGAAAGCACAATACTAAGTATTTAAGAGAGAAAAATCCTAAAACGAGTAGACAAATTAACATAAATTTCATGAGATCGGTGACTGACATACCAAAAGAATGACCCTTAAGGGCTGTTTTCCTTAAAAACTGGCCCACATCCCCTATTCTGGGGTTTCTTAAGTATACTGTACCATACCCAGCTACAGTGTGATTGCAGAGCTCACAAACTCTCATGCTCTGTAACATCATACTAAAAAACAGTTTAGATTGATGACAAATGAGGAGAGAGGAGGGGAGAAATGAAGCAAAATAACCAATCTAGAAGAGAAATGACAGTACTCCTAATCCTCTTGTCTTCTGAGAGCTTGTTCTACATTTGGGACAGAAAAGATATTCCAACCAAAGTTCCACCAGCAGCTTGGGGTTGTGGTGAATTCGCCCCCTTCTATAAGTACTGTTCTCAGTCTGCTTCTGCTCTGGGCTAACTCTGATGTGCTGATTGGCCCATGTTAAACAAACAGTTCAGTGTTTAACAAACAAGTAGAAGACATACGTGGTGCCAAAGCTCCATTCTGCCCAGGAAGGCAGACAAGTGTGTAGCCTACCAAACCAATGCTCTCTTGGTTTGTCAGATGGCGGCAGTAGAGAGAAATAAAAGGTCCTAACTTTTCAGGGGACCAAGTCTGCTATCCACAGGGCTATCCATTCAGCTGGGATCCCAACTTGACAATAAATCAATGTTTATTCTTCCAAAGACAAAAGTGTTTCTTCTCCACACTATACTAACACTGTTTCTTTGTGTACAAGTCTGTCAGATTTCCATTCAACTGACTTTTAAAATAACAACAATATCAAAGTGTTTGCAAGACCTGGATTTAAGAAAATCTGCATTCAGGTTGAGCATCGTTAACAAAAATCAAAACGATGTCCTCTATGTCAATGCAGAGGTTTCACAACAATGGACAGCTAAACTCTACCACAACTGCTCTCTCACTCCCCTTCTCCAGAGGAAGAGGTGGAGAACATAAAATAGAAACAAGAGAAAAGGACAAGGAAATTGCTCAACAGTTACCATCATGGGCAAACCAGATGCAATGTGGAGAGATTAATATCATTTATTGCCTATCACTAGCAGGCTAGAACAGTAAGAAACCAGAAGCAAACTCAAAACACCTTCCCCACCACCACCCCCCTCTTCCACGTCTTTCCCTGAGCAGCGCAGGGGAATGGGGAATGGGGCCTGCGGTCAGTCCCTAACACTTCATCTCCACCTCTCCTTCATGGTCACTCCCTGCCCCTGCTCACCGTGGGGTCCCTCCCATGGGATGACGTCCTTAAACTGATCCTGCATGGGCTCCCCACAGCAGCAGCTCTTCAAGAACTGCTCCCACACGGCTCCATACCACAAGGCCATCCATCAGGAGCAAACTGCTCCAGCACGGGCCCCGCACAGGCAGCAGCTCCCCCCAGACCCCCTGCTCCTGCATGGGCTCCTCTCCACGAGCTGCAGCTCCGGCCCGGGGCTTGCTCCTGCTGCTCCATGGGCCGCAGCCTCCTCCAGGCCAAATCCACCTGCTCCACCGGAGCTCCTCCACAGGCTGCAGCGTGGAGATCTGCTCCATGTGGGACCCATGGGTGCAGGGGGACAGCCTGCTCCACCAGGGGCTCTCCACAAGCCATAGGGGAACTGCTGCTGCGTGCCTGGAGCACCTCCTGCCCTCCTGCTGCACTGGCCTTGGGGTCTTGCAGGGCCGGTTCTCACTCCTCTCTTCCAGCTTCTGTTACAAAGCAGTCTTTTATTTTTTTTCCCTTTCTTAAATCTGCTTTCACAGAGGTGCAGCCAGTGTTGCTCAGTGACTCAGCCCTGACCACTGGCGGGTCCCTTCTAGGGCTGACTCTGATCTGACACGGGGCAGCTGCTGGGCTCCTCTCAGAGGCCACCCCTGCAGCTCCCTGCTACCATAACCCTTGCCACATAAACCCCATACTGTCAACTCTAAAAACTTCCAGACACTCCTTTATCCCTCTACATTTTGTACATAAAAAAAGTCTTCATCATTTGCATTTCCAGCAAATTGTGCTGTAACATCTGAAACAACAGATTAATACAGACTATGACTACATCAGGTTGATGAGGCCAGCGTGACTCTCACAAGCATGCCACCGAAGTTTTGTTATGCAGCACTAAAAAACCACACTCGTCACCCCTGTATGTAACCCGTTAACTACTATTTTCCGGTCCATTTCTCATTTCTCTCGTTATGATTCATAAAACAGGTTAAAAATAAAAACCTCTGAAGCTGAAGATCAAAATTCTTGTTGATGTCTGAACAGCTCAGAGAGCGCAGTAAGAAATGTGTGCATAATGACAATAAAAAAGATATATCTGTAAAATTCTGGGTTATTTTAAGCCCTTCAGTTTTCACAACTATATATATTTTTATAGGTTAGACCGCAGCATTCAACTGCAATAACACTAACTATGCTAAGGGTACTACCAGGAACTAGAAAAGCACGCCACTGCCACTAACATCAAGTAAATGACAAATGGAGCTAAATGCCTCTTCCAAGCAAGGACTGGCCATTAATATTAGGAACAGTTTCAGCATGTAGCGTTCTATTTTGAACAAAATTATCCAATCTGTATCAGTTGTAAAGAAACAGAAATAAGTATTTACATTTTTCTAAAAATAAAACTTCAGAGGACTTCTTCCTTTTTTCCTGAATTTTCCTTTAAATAGTTCTTGTTCTGATAAAACTCATTCTGAATGAGGGCAATCACATGAGACTTTCTCTTTCCTTGAGAAAGAGGAAAAGTGGGAGATTAACTCTATTTCCATCTGAGATTCTGCTATGTAAGAAAGGTTACCCTAGAGAAACCTTTTATGGAGCATAAAGCAGTACTGCTAAAATCAATGTGAAGTTGAAGAATGAGCAGCATTTCTAAAGTCCTGCTAAGAGGAAGCAGTGCAGGGCCTCACTTTGGCTGCAAAGCCAAGAACATCTGTAACTGCATATGTACAGCGGTACCCTATGGAAAGGCCAAGCAGCCTAGGACCTTTCATTGCTTTGAAAAGAGCAATTTTTTATGAGCAACTACCAGTTCATTCAACAAGTCACTGGCACACTCCTGAGCAGTGGGAAAAAATATTTTAAAACAGCTAGTAAAATTAATTATCATCAGGATTCCTATTTCAGAACACTCCCATACAGTGCTGTACCTTTTACTATTTCTCTCTATTAAAAAAAAAAAAAAAAGGCAAACGCACAGAATTGCTTTTAAGTTACCTTGGAAGACATGAAATCTAAAGCAGCGGTATAAAACACAGAAATGTAGATACTTTGGTTGAGAATTCATTTGTCAGACTACAGACTTCACAGATCGCTGGGGAGACTGTCAAATATAGGAATCACTAATTCCTTCTTATACCATCTACTGCAACATCTTAAAAATCCCCACGTTCAGCATTAGACAATCCTCTGTTCATAAAGTTAAAGTTTATAAGGCAGAGGACAAATAAAGAGATCGAGGAGATTTTCATACTTGAATCATCCAGACAGACTCACAGAATTAAAATAAAGGGTCTATTGTGTAATTACAGAACTGTAAATAAAACAAAGCTTTGTGCACGATAAATTTATGAAGAACATTCTCCATTAGTCAGTGCTAAATCAACATTTGCACTGGGATTTAGCAGTATCATCAGAGATCGGAAATGAATACAATCGCAAACCTCACTCCTAAAGACAAACTGGGACAGTTCAGGCTTCACTGCGAAGGACAGATACAATTTTAATATAACTAGCGTAACAATTCTTGGGGGAAATTAAGAAAGCATACAAACCTGTTTTTCTGATTAACCCGCAGTGGTGTTACAGTTAAACATTTTAATGAGGATAATTAGGAATCCAGAGACACATTAGCACGGACACTTCCTTCTCAGAGCAGTTCAGCAGCTCCCATCTTTCACACAGCCCCACGCACCCAGTGCCTCTCACCTGCACCGGCTGAGGCACAGCAGGCACGTCACAGCACTACTCCCCAAAAAGGCACCACTGAGATTACAGAAACTCACAGGGAATGAAAATCACTCATCCTACCACTTTTATCTCCTTCTGCACGAGGCAGTAATTTCACCTCCAGACGTTCACCTGCTGAAGGACACTAACAGAGGGACAAAGGCTATTACATACTCTGTGCTGTCTAGATGAGGCCGATGACCAGTCGAAGGTCTCACATCAGAAAGAAGCCATTCTTAGCAGAAGAAGCCACAGCAATCTTCCCCCTGAAATGCTGTCCTCTCCCAGACAGGGAGTCTGAGTGCTTGCTCTCAGCTGCAGCCGCGCTGAGCCGATGCTCTGGAACACGAGACTTGGTCATCCCCGTTGGCAAGCGTGGCTAGAAACAAGCATGGCCCAGCTATTTTTTTATGTTCCACAGCTACAGCTTTTGACTAACATCCTGGAACAGCATATTCCACAGGATGACGACGCACTAGGTGAAGTAGCATTTCCTTTTATTTGTTCTAAATTTACAAAGCAGTAATGTCATCCAGTGACCTCTTGTTCTCATATAAAAGGAGAGCACAAAAACAACGATCTGATTGCTTTTGAGCTAGGATGGAAGCTGTCTTGCTACGAGTTTTAAAAAAATCAACAATAAAAAAGTCCTAAGATTTATTTATAATCTCATACATTTTTGGCTTACTTGGGGATTGGCAGAACTCTGAGTGTTCCTGCCCTGAAACAGCTCAGAATTTTATCTAGATATGAGCTATTATGTATATTAAAAGTGCTTGCTCTTCCTAAAAAGGGAATATTAAATGAGTTTTGGATCCCAAAAGCTACTGAGCTTTCTGGGCGGGGTCCTCCAGATTTCACTTAGTAGGAACTGGATGCGCACCCAATTGCAGCTGGGGTCAGGGCTCAGCACGTGGTGACTTTATTGAGACCTAACAGTGACCAGCAAAAGAGCTCAGTAACAGTCATGAAAAAAAAAAAAATAAAGCTACCAATCATCTCATCGATCCTGAAGAGCTGTAAGGATGAATGAGAATGGCAGGAAGGCTGGAAGACACTTCAAATCAGGATGCAGACTGATTTACAGACTCCTCACTGAGAACGAACCCCCTGAAATATCTTTGGCGGAACCACGCTGCCAATCAGCCCCTCTGTAGGCACTTCTGTGCCCTCCACAAGTCTGCCAGAGAAACTCTCAATTTCCAAGCCTGCCCACTCGAAATCTAAAAAAATCTAAATCTAAAAAAAAAAAAAAGAAGCCATGCCTTCATCGACTGTCTTGTGCAAATACTGACATTCCCCTGACACTTTTCCAAAATTTAGCTTCATCTCCTCCATCTCTTCCTCAGCCAGCACATGCCCTCTTACCAGGCTGTAAATCTTCCCCCCCCATGTTGACCCACACTCTCCTGTCCAAAACTAACACCAGTTTTCTGACATTTCGAATCAGGCCAGCTGGCAAACAACAGAGCCAACCAAAGAAAATTTCTCATTTCATGTTCTAAAAATGGACTGGATGTGCCTGGATGTCCTTCCCCAGTGAACAGCTGTGAATAATTGGATTAGAAAGGCAGCCCAAAAAAGACTACTTATATTACACCAAATTTTAAATAGAAATCTGCTATATTTCACCCTTTTGGTGTTTCCCTGTACTGAGCAACCTTCCTCCACCCAAAAGCCAGAGAATAATCTTCATTCTCTGGTCTTGTTGCCACCAGACAACTTTATCATCTCTGCTCACTTCCTCCTTCAGCATTTTCTGGCTGCCCAGAAACTTCTCAGCAGAGAAGTGGCAGCCTGGCCAAACACGCAGTTGGACTGTTTGTTATCAGAGTGGATCTGGTGAGCTCAGTGACCACAAAAGACAGCAAAACAAGTTAAGATCACACTGGCCCAATCACGGTGCTTGCTGAAGAAATGCTGTGGGGGGAGCTGGAGGGGGGGGGCACACAACCCTGCTAAATATAGTTTTTCTGATGTGATACATTTCTCGGAGTAGCCAAAAGTGGGTGCATGAGAACACCTGCTCATTCTGACGGCTTCCTTTTACTCACATCCTGTTCAAATATAGTCGTATGTTCAAAGGTGTTAGCCATAAAACCCCTGAAGAGATCCTGGATTATTCAAAACAGTTGAGGATTTGGATACAGGGACAGCAGGAATTTCTGGAGCTCAGAAGGCCAAGGAACTGCAACCACAAAAAAAAAAGAGCTAAGAAAATGGCTTGATCGCATACGGCAAAAGCAGGGAAAATGTCCACCAGCTGCAGCTCACTACTACATCTGCTTCTGTATATTGTAGTAAACTCTTGGTATCCCTTGAACCCAGAAACTCAGGAAGGAAAGTTGTGTGAGATTATAATGAGGGCCCAACCATTTCATTCACTTCAGCCCCCGTTCTGGCAACAATGACAGTTAAACGAACAACGGCGTGTGTAAAAACACCTCACCTGGCTCTTCAGCAAGATTCACAAACCAGCAAAGTCACTACACATTTTGGACATGACTGCTGAACTCACAGAGGGCAAAATGGACTAAGTATAGATAACATAAGTGCTACTCCCTCAGCAAATGCACAAGGTTGTAAGGCCAGGCTGGATGGGGCTTTGGGCAACCTGGTCTAGTAAAAGGTGCCCCTGCCCATGCAGCAGGGTTGGAACGAGATGGTCTTTAAAGTCTCTTCCAACCCCAACCATTCCATGATCCTATGAAAAAGAGAGAAGAAAGGAAAATGAAAGACTGAGTTTCAGACTCAAACCAGGTCTTTACAGCTAAAATCTTAAAAGCCTGACATCAGTTTCTGAAACAACGTGGAGCCGAGCATTAGGAAAGGAAGGCCTTAGGCAGCAAAGCAACAAGATTTTAGGAGGTCTCTGAAGTCTGGAAGAGAGAAATAATATGAGTATCAACATTTAAGACTCATGGGGGACTGAGGCTTGCCTTCCTCCACAGGCAGCATCCCTCTTCCCATCTGCAGCTCAGCCTTCAGTTTTGCCAGCAAATTCAGCCGCGGTAACTCAGTGCTTAGATCAGTGAGAGCTCCCTGGACCTAATCATCACGGAATATTTACAAACATCAGTGCACGCCCAAATCCTATCAATCCTCTCTCCTTGAAAGCCGGATGCTATCCTAAAGGGGGAAGAACAAAGAAGCTTCTCATATGACACTGGACTATGACTCTTCAGGAACATTTTTACATGATTAGGTTCAGGTGGTTGCACACTACAAAGCGCATCTCCTCTGAGTCCTGCCGCTGGCACTTACTGCTGCTTCGCTGTACCCGCAGACACAGTTCACTCCTGCTGACCCTCCATCTGTTCTTTCTCCCAGTCCCATCTTCCCTGATGTTGCAGTGGGAAAGCAGACCAGACAGAGCGTTCCCTGGGAAAATGATCATCTCTCATACCAGGGTCACATTCCTACATGCCTCTGGAAACTGTTCCTAAACAAGGCACATTCCTGTTCTTGGCAATCGGTAAGAGGAGCACAGACAGGGGGAGATTTTAGGATTTCTGTAACCACTTCATAGCTGTCAAAACCTAGAGCATGCAAGAAGAACCTTGTCACTGTTAGCAGGTATGAAATGCAGACAATCCCGATAACGTGTACATACTAATCACTAGAATTCTACATGGATGAAGAAAGAGAAACTGGGAATCCATAGGGCTGCCATGCCAAGTGCCAAAGCACATGAGGACAGCTCCATCACCCACCCACCCTCCTCTTCACACAGCAGATGCACACATACATACATCTTCTCTTCATCTCTTCTCCAACGGATGCAGTTCTGCCAGGAAGAGTTCCCAAGCACAACTATCCTGTTCAGAAAGAGCAGCACATTTGGGAAGGTGAGGGATATTTCAGAGAAACCTTCCTGTTCATCCAAACAGAAGCAAAACCATGAAGAACAGAGGGGTAGGTCAATGTTCACCAGGGCTAGGGCTGCTGTCTCAGTGGTCTCATGCACATCAAGGCTAGCAGCTAATAAATCACAAAACTGAGCAATAAAAGACCTTGTCTACGGTAGGAAAATGACTTGTTACTGACAGCTTATTGTTAGTAGCAGCTCCTCACAGACCCCTATCCTCAGCTGCATTGAGGAGAGGCTGGTAGCTAGCACAACAGCAGAGGAAAAGCTTTCAACAGCCTGAGGAAGCCAACAGCTTTCCACACTGGGTACCCTGCAACGACCAGGCTTGTTTTGTGTGCAGCAGTGAAACCATCGCAAGCATGACAACTGGAGAGACACCTCATTGCTGTGATTATTATTAGCAAGCCTCTCCTCGCCCATCAAAACAACCCGAATAAGGATGCACGTAACAAAGAGTCTTTCTTCTAGAGCAGCTCCTATGTAAAAACAAACCCATGGTGTTCTCAAAGAACCTCTTGTTTACCGCAGGTTTTTCTGCCTTTGTGTCCTCACCTGGAAGGGGCAGAAGGCACTGGAATCTGCAGACTTGTTCAGGAAGGTGGGTAAAGCACCAAACGCAGCAGGAAGGTTACAAAGAGCAAACAGATATCAAACAAAAGCTCCCATTGTTCAGGCACACGGGCAATAACAGACACTTATTTCAAAGCAGTAAACTTTCCTCTAGGGAAAAAAAAGCTCTTCACAAACAGTCCCTTTCACTTTCCAGCTCTCTATCCTGTCTCACAAAAACGTTCACAAATCACAGTCTGAGCTCTTTCTCTTACAGTAGCTTCATCTTTTTTAAGAAATCTCCTAGCATGTTTTTGAGTCGTTCTGTAAGACGCAGCAATAATCACCAGATCTCCCCACCCAGGGCAACTTCTTCCAGGCTCTCTTCCGTGTTTGTCCTCACTTAGATGTGCTTTTCTCCAGATTTTTTCCTTCTCCGGTGTGAGCAGACTACTGACCAGTTCCTGCAGGAGACTGGATTAAGAGTCTCAAAAATACTTGACATGAAAGGATTTTAAATGACTATTTTCACTGACTAACAGTGACTCAGAAGGGTCTGTTTACCGAAGGGCTTTTTCTCAAGCTGAAAAAAAAAAGAAAGTACTGAAGTCTGGATTACAAAGTACTAAAATAGCAAAGTATTTTGAAATTGCGGCGGTTCTGACAGGAAATGGGGACCGAACTGCACTTAATGAAGGGAGGGGGGAAAAAACAGCAGAGAGACTCTAGACATGGCAATTCATGGCTTTAGTCATATTTTCAGTTGCTTATAAAGGAAATTCTGACAGCTGCCAATATAAACAGAGTAAGTGCACTAGCAGAGTGTACGATTTCTGAACGTGTACACACATGGGTGTGGAAGAGACAACAACCCCCAGCAAAGCCTGACTTTCCAACGTGCGCTGTAATTTTTTCCAATTTAGAGAAGACAGCTTAAAAAGGAGGGGGGAAGAACCACCCTGTTCGTGAGACCTCCTTTTCTCATCCTTCCCTTCTCCTTCCTTAACAATCCAAGACTGTGTGCGAAGGAGTGGGGTGAGGAACCATCTCCCGCAGGACACTTGGTGGTTCCCCTATGTAACTATGTCTGTCCCAAAATTAGCAAGTCTTTTTGCCCACTTCTGAGAGCTGACGTCTTTCCTGCAGGTCTCTCAGCCCCACGCTGAGGAAGCAGGGGAAGATGCCCTCCCTCACTAGGAAGCCTGGTCACTCTGCAGCATAGTTTTAAGGTCCACCTTTCTCAACGGGCTGAGGCCGCATGGGGCGGACGAGGAATCTGTGCGAGTGTCAAACCACAAAGTTTTCCCTGACTCCTGTGAGCCCAAGCTTGAAGGGTTCAAGCCTGACTTTCTGCAAGCAGCTTGTAACAAAAGCTCTTATATACTTTCCCCTCGTAAAAAGTAAGTCACATGCCCTTTCCTGAGGCTTGTATTTCAAACCAGCACAAGTAACCTCTGAGCCAGGTTCCTCCTGTTTCTAGTTCGTCTCGTTTCAAGTTCCTCTGCTTTGAGCTCTGTGCTTTACAGGCACACAGGTCCTGAACTGAACACGAGCAGCAGACTTTGTCTGACACGTAGCTTCAGCAGCTCTGTTCACTCTGTCAACAACAAACTCTTGATAGTAAAAACACTAACACAAATAATTTAATTTGACACAAAACCACAGAAGAGGCAAAGGCACTTTCACTTCGATGTGAAATGAATTTGCAGACAACATATTCTCCTCATCAGGAAGCACCTTCAGCACTTTCATCTTTTGTTAAAGCTCAAGCACTTTGCCCTGAGTTTTTAGGACAGGCTAATTACCCCCAAATGAAGATTCATGCTATTTCGCCACCGCAGCAACAAGCCCTGGGACAACACAGCAAAAACACAGTCTGAAGGAGATCAGACAGTCACATAAAACTTCACAAGACAGAAACTGGCATCTTTGCTGCTGAATGAAGTCAGTTCTAAGTAATAAATTAGTAATAATAAAAATGGTAGCACACCTCAGGCTTCCATATGGCTGGAGAGTGATACCCACGTTGCTTCTCAGGGATGACAGCATGCTCTCATTCAGGAGCACCAGCAGTTCTCTGTTCCTCAACCTGCCACAACCATTGTTGCCTCCAGTCATGCAAGTGCTCTGATGGAGAGGTATTACCCTAATCTCAACACTTCCTCTCTCCTGTGACATAGGTTAGGGTGAATCATCAGTTAATAAACAGTGTTTCTTAACCGATGGGTGCAGCATTTCCAACAGCACTGCAGGCACATTTACCTTTACCCCCGTTCTGAAGAACTTATCTACATAAATCCATACAGGAGAGATCACTTGAACAGGAAGAGCTTGCAGCACGCTTATTCCAGAGAATCTGAGCTCCTGATGATCTGTTAGGCTGGCACAGGTGCTATTTTTCTCAACGCTCAGTCCAGAAAACTTAAGACTCCTGCTCTTACCTTTAACGTTCAATCTTCCTCTAAACTAGTGTCCAGAGCAGCCTACTCCCCTAGAAAAAAAGACTAAATAGGTTGCTTGACCTGCGATTAATAGGATTAGTCCCTCTGTGGCCAGTCTTTCTGAGCTATGTTCCACTTGCCACAAGCTGATTAGCTGTCTGCTTAAGGAGGAGCTGGGATAAGTTTCCTTCTGGCAGCAGAGAAGTGGAGGGGCAGGCACTGACTGTAATAATATGCTGTTTCCTGTCTGTGGCTGAGCTGAGAGGTCCTTCCCAATAGAAAAGGGTTTACAGGAGCACAGGAGTTCAGGCTCCACCTCTTCCAGTGAGGAGCCTTTCACTATGGAGGAGGGACCAACAGCATGGCTCCTGGTGCTTAACAGCATGCTGTGTCCAAACGTAACTTCCACTAAAGCACCAGAAAGAAGAAATCAAACTACCCACATCTCTCTCCACAGACAGTAGCTTTCTCCGATGGGATCTCAGAGCTCTGAGTAAGATGGGATGGGAAGTGAATGTTGAAATGCTGTTGAATGTAAAAAGTTACATGAATGAGGGTAAAAGGGTAAAAAGACGCCACCAATTGCTATCAATAACTGGAAAACATTCACAAAAACAACATGAAAATCATATGAAACAGAACATGTGTACCTAAAAAGATCTGATGGCATTCCTAGGCCCCTTCCTGTTTATGACAGGTATTGTTCATTATTAGTAAATAATACACATATTAGATGTTTCCCCTTCAGCTTCACAGAAATCCTGCACAAGCCAGGAAGGGTCGATGAACTGATAAGGACTCAGTCCATCAGTTGGGCCCGTCCCACTGAAAGCAGCAGGACGGATTCCTTTGGAACCTTATAGAACACGTGGAGATTTCTCCATACCCTGGTAAAGCGAAAGCTGTATAAGGCCTGCCAGCACTTTTGCAGAGATACCAAAAAGATCTGGAAATCTGCTCCGAAAATAATAACATTTTACTGAAAAGCAAGAAATGTTCAGGCAGTGGCGATTTAGCTAAAATCTTTGCAACAAAGAGCGATGCTGGTGATTATTCTTAATAGACCAAAGGACTAATCTCCTGTCCCAACACAAGGGCTCTATGTCATCTGTTTGGGTCTAGAACTGTCCAACTTTCACACACCATTCTCAAACAAGGTCAAATCCATACAAGGATCAAGGCAGAAATTTTAAATCAGCATGTCCCACCAAACTAAGGCCACAAAGAAAGAAGCTCTGCTTTCTGTCCAGAATCAAGGGAATGGAGAACTCCCAGCCATGCTGGATCTGGGTATTTATTACCGAAGATTCCCAAAGAACGTGAAAAGTTTTTAAATGCTGGTATAACAAAGAACAGAGAGTTCTACCCCGTTCTCAATATGACAAAATGGTGCCTGGAGGTTTAGATAAACTACTAGGTAGTTTTAGCATTGCAAAATACTTCACTACACCAATTCTTTTATCTGCAGTGGCAATCATCCTTTTGTGTCTAAAGAATGCAACCTTCCCAACCACGTGCTGCAGAGAGAAGAGAAAACTACATCTGGTACACCATGTAAACTAGCTAGAAGTGACTATTCACTGAAAAATTCACCAGGAAGACCGCTGTGGTGCCACCACAAAGCTTAAGAGTGCATAACGTGGTTATCCTCAGGCTTGTACCACAGCAGATCTTCTCTGAGGCACTGTGTAAGATAGCAGCTGAAGCAAAATCCACTGGTGGGAGATCTGTACTCCAAGATCTAGGGGATAATACATGCAAAGAACCAGTCACTTTCAGCTCGGACATCCAAAAAGAATTTAACTTGTAGACAGATGTTTTAGAAGGGCAGAGATGTGACAGAACTGGCAGATATTACATCTACAATCCCCCAAGGGAGGCCTGCTGTGGGGTTGCTATGTGATTTGTTCCTAGAGGCTTCCTGCTAAATAACTCTGCAGCCACTGTTCTTGACCTAAAGGAACAATAGCTAAACATAAAGCTTTTCCTTACACCTCTCAGGGGATGCAGCTGCACAACGTCTTAAGCTCAGAGATGCCCCTAGTTGCATGCTCCCAGACCATTTTATGGTCATGCATCCATTAACTTTGGGTAGCAGTCCTGAAAACTGTTCTGACAGTGCAAACAGGATACATTCACTGAGAGAGTGACTGAGTAAACAGTGGAACCCAGATTACATTCTCTTCTTTTTAAAGGAAGAGGTCTTCGTCTTAATACCACTTCTCTGTCTCTCCTGCCTGCTCTAGCAAACAAATTAGCTGTCACATTTATGTACTATGTAAAAGGTTTACTGTCATCTTTGGGTTTTAATCTTATTTTTCTATTGCTCCTAAGTGCTTTATCCAGTGTTTTTGTTTTCTGCCTCTTTTGTTAGTACCTAAGGAGTGTCATTCATGCACCTCTCAGAGCTGATCAACTCTCTAATGCCTTCAGTTATATTTCTCCATTTAAAGTAGAACCAAGAACTGACCAATGAAAGTCATAAAGACTGAAAAGAGAACAAGTCGCAGTGATGAGAGTCCACCAAAAAGCTCAGCTTGGAGACTCAGAGTGGCTGCATAATGCAAACTGTCTTAGTGCAAAGATTAGGTAACCTGGACAACAAACACAGAAGAAGCAGACAATACCAAGTGTGAGTTTATACCATTTTAGGAACTAATATGAATATGTCCAGCCCTGCAGAACCTCTGCCTGAGACAGTATAGACGCCTGAAGAGTGGATGAGTATCCTCAGAAAGAAACCAGTCTTTCCTAAATCCAAAACTACCAGTCTCTCTTGAAGAAAAAGAATCAGAAAGAAAACCAGAGCATGTGCAACTCCAAAATAACTGTTTTACAACACCGTATGTCTGACGTTTCCAGTTTAGGACAAAAACACAGTACTGAATACCGCTGATTTGAATCAGGAAAAAATGAATCAAAGAACTCTGAATTTTAGAAAGAAACTGAGCTGGGAGGATTCAGAGGGGAAACAGTGCTCTCAAAGAAAACCGAGAGAAAATTGCAAGACTGCAAGGAATCCAAAGCACTGACACAGTGATGTGGCAGACCAAGAGCAGCAACGCTAGCCAACCTTTTGATTTTCAGGGTATTTTTATAGCTCATGGTAAACCACAGTCAAACCCCTCTATAAGCAATGACAGATGGAGCAGACAAATTAAGAGAGGAGGGATGTTTCTCCTGTAGTCTACCTGAGCACCCATGATAAAGCAATCAGCTGGAGACAGTGCAAATGATCTCTGCTGCTCAAGTGTCAAAATAACCCTATATCCTTTCACCCCGTAGGGCAGGGGAGGCAGGGACTGGAGGAGCCTGAGAGTGTAGTCATGGAAGTAACTCCTCACTGCTGGACTCGGAGGCAATTTGAGAGAGCAAACACAGCATTTCCTCCTGTGCCTACATCCAGTGTCTTTGACAGAGATTAGTTCTCTCTCAACTACAACAATAAACAAACCAGAACATTTTCTTAACCTGAAGAATCACCCTTATTTTACATATGCAAAAACTAAAGCAAGACACTAGAGAAAGGGTATTAACAGGAAAATAGCTCCATAATCTTGAAAATGTATTACCTATAGAAATCACCACAAAATCCTTCTCTCTGTGCACGCACACTGACACCTGTTATCAATATTTAGTGTCAGATGCAGATGGGCCTCCAAATTGTCCAACTACTGATGTAGAAAGTGTTTTCAAACTCACAGAAAGTGTTGGGGTTAATATGGGCATAGGGGTGTTATGGCAGCTGCTTTACACAGGTACTTCAAAGCAAAAAGTTACAGCTACGTAACGGAAATAACCTTTGCTAGACGTGTCTGTTTAAAGCAGCGTTTAAGTTTAAGTAGTTTAAGATCAGCCTTGGTCACCGCCTGCAGGATCAGCTTCCTTCCTCCACCTGGATTGCTCCCCCCTTCACCTTGCCTTAGACCAACGCTGCTTCCTTTCTCCACTCCCTCCTCCCTCTTCCCTCTCAAGCCCTCGGGAGGCTGTGTGGTGGCTACTGCTGTCAGCCAGCCCCAAAGCTCATCACACTGCTGCTTAACACCTGCCCTGAACGGCCGCTGTTGCTGGCTTTTCTCATCCATAGCACGAGCACTGGCACCAGGCTGGGCCAAGAGGAACCAGGCTGCAACTCCCGTCCTGCACACCAGGCATTCCCCCCATATGGAGCTCAGGTAGCACCTGCAGCCCAGAAATGACTGTGTCTTTTCTCCCAGTTGCTACGCTCAGGGAAAACGAAGCAGTGACACCACCACCTTTCCAAATTGCAAATATTTGGCATATTTTTCACACCTAACAAGTATCCTAAACCAATTTCACAGTTATCTCTGCGTGGCTTCTTTCTGTTCCTCCTTTTGCTTTGCCACTATATATAGTGTGCATATTTAAACACACATACATCCACACACAAATAAAGTCAGAGAAAGAAGTTTACATATTTTCAGGCCTGAAGGGAAAACTAAATTCCTTTAGCAAGACCTCCAGCATAAACATCACCATCACCCCCAACTCCCTCAGCATAATAAATTTTCTTGTCCTGCTGTGTAAATGGATTCCATCAAATCCTCCTAGCTTATAGGTAAGAGCTTCCCTGAATGCCAAATTTTAGCACCATACATAGTAAACTGAAGTATGTCCCATGTGCGTGGAGATGAGTTATGGTTGCTGTAAGGAATAAAAGTTTATGAGTTTTCGTGTAAGTAAAAGAGGCTGTGAAGATTGTTCGTATGTTTTTAACCTACGTAAAAGTGAAGAGATGCGGGTGAAAGGTGCAAGAAGAAAGGAGAATAGTGCAAAAATCTTTAATCTTACCGTGAAGCTGTTGTTGACATTCTTAGTGCTGGATTCTGCCACACTGGCATCTGTCAGATCCACCTCATCAAAAATAATGGACTGGAAAAAAAAAAAATACAAACCCCCAGTGAATCAGTGAATCCTATGCATACACAGCAAATCCACTTCCCACTGACAGGAAGAGGGGAAACATAACCCCCATTTTTAAAAAGGGAAAAAAGGAAGACCTGGGGAACTACAGGCCAGTCGGTCTCACTTCTCTGCCTGGCAAGATCATGGAGCAGATCCTCCTGGAAACTAAGGCAGCGACTGGTGACGGCCAACATGGCTTCACTAAAGGCAGATTGTGCCTAACAAATCTGGTGGCCTTCTACAGTGGGGTTACAGCACTGGTGGGTAGGGGAAGAGCAACTGAGGTCATCTACATCCGTTGTACTTGTGCAAAGCATTTGACACTGTCCCCCATGACATCCTTGTCTCTAAATTGGAGAGACATGGATCGGAGGGATGAAGCACTCGGTGCGTAAGGAGCTGGCTGGATGGTTGCACTCAAAGGGTTGTGGTCAACGGCTCAGTGTCCAGGTGCAGATCAGTGACGAGTGGCGTTCCTCAGGGGTCAGTACTGGGACCAGCGCTGTTTAACATCGCTGTTGGTGACATGGACACGGGGATTGAGTGCACCCCAGCAAGTTTGCTGACAACACCAAGCTGTGTGGTGTGGTTGACACACCGGAGGAAAGGGATGGCATCCAGAGGGACCTGGACAGGCCTGAGGGGTGGGCCTGTGCAAATATCATCAGGTTCAACAAGGCCAAATGCAAGCTCCTGCACCTGGGCCAGGGCAACCCTAAACACAAATACAGGCTGGACAATAAGTAGATTGATAGAAAGATGATCAAGGGGCTGGAGCACCTCTCCTACAAAGACAGGCTGAGGGAGTTGGGGTTGTTCAGCCTGGAGAAGAGAAGGCTCCGGGGAGACCTCCCAGCGGCTGCCAGTGCCTAAAGGGGGCTGCAGGAGAGCTGGGGAGGGACTCTGATAGGGGGCGTAGCAATAGGACAAGGAGTAATGGCTTTAAACTAAAAAGGGGTAGGTTTAGGTTAGATATTAAGAAGAAGCTATTTACTCTGAGGGTGGTGAGGCACTGGCACAGGTTGCCCAGAGAAGCAGTGGATGCCCCATCCCTGGAGGTGTTCAAGACCAGGTTAGATGAGGCCTTGGGCAACCTGGTCTGCTGGGAGGTGTCCCTGCCCATGGCAGGGAGGTGGGAATCAGATGATCTTAAAGATCCCTTCCAACCCAAACCATTCTATGATTCTTCGATTGATTCAAAGGGACATGCCTGTATGTCTGCCTAGCACACTCCATCAGAGCCTTTTGTGACCTGAAGGAAAGGCCCAGCACCAGCAACATGAAGTCTAGTTCCAAACAGAGGTGATCGCATTTGCCTGTCGTCAGTCAGCAAATGCAACAACTTGACTTTTATTAGGGAACTACTTAAACGACAACAAAAAAAGCAACAAAAAACCAGTAGACTCAGTTCTTGTGAAAGGAGCCAGAATGCTATCTAGTGAACTATGAATGTACTAAACCAGATGCATAGCTGCCTTATGGTTGTGTGATAAGTTCCCCTCCATTTCTTCTTTTCATTCATATTTTCTCACTTCTATTTCAGCTTCCATTCATTCAGTGCCCAGTCCCTAATAAACGCACCAAGGCATTAAAAAAAAAAAAAAAAAAAAGTGGAAAATCAGTATCACAGGTCCACATGATGCTTGTCTTAAAAAAATAAAAAATAAAATAGGATTTCAAAGTGTGAGGCAAAACAGGGAGCTTCTAGCAGCTGCAAAACCCGAAGATGGGTGCTTTCAGAGCACGTGATCCTTTCTGAACTGAGGGCTGCCTTCTCACAGACACCCATCTGCCTCCAAGGGTCCAACACTGACTTTCTTCTTCCCTTGGAATGGCATAATATTTTCAAGACCTTACCTTAGCAGTTTTTGCATAGTAGAGAGTTCGTCCTCGCAGCTTAAAATATCGTCTCTTCCAGCGCTGGAAGGAGCTGGTCTGTTTCATCAGCATCCCCTCTTTTATGATAGTCTACAAAGCAAGGAGAGGGGAGGGGTGAAGCACACATTTTACTTCCAGGCATCTTTCATGCTCTCCCAGTATATAACCACACAAAAAAAGACCACAATTTGAGATCAATAATCTTAGTGCCCTCTGCTGGAAGTGCTTAACAATTTCATTCACATAAGCAAGCGGAACTTAGCAAGATTAAACCATCACAATGCATAACCCACACTGGGGTGGGGTTTCATCCTTGTCTCCGGTGCTATCACAATACCAAAACCAATAAATAACTTATGACTGAACAAGCATCTCAAAGTCTAGCAAAGACTGGGGGAACATAGCAGTTAAACTCACTGAGGTCAGATTTCAGTTGCCTTTCATTTAATTGATATTTGATCACAAGCACGCTCACACCACAGCATATCTGCCCCCGTCTCCAATTCTGCTCTGTGAAATTATCTGCCTCTACCTGGCACAGAGCTGACAGGCTGCAGGCACACAGGATGAAGAGGGAAACTAGAGCGAAGAGGGAGCTATATCCAACTCCAGCATTTGGTATTCTTCAGATAGTCTTGGCTCTGCCTCAGTACACTCTGGCTGGCTGCCATTTCCCAGGGCTGGAGTGCCAAAACCGTCTACGCACACTGCCTTTTTTTTTTTTTTTACTGCTTTATAACTAGATTGACATACCAGCATACACTGTCCCATATGCTCACTCACATACTATGCATACATAGGGGTATGTATTTAATCCACATGCACTTCATTCTACTTCGTCAAATACATTTGATTCCTTTGCTGAGGACAGATTTTGAATACCAACAGCTACATCAAAATAATCTCAAAGGCTATAGCTCAGAAAGACGGAGAGCAGAGCAGTCAGAGCTGAGGGTTCAGCCCCATGTTACTGACTGAAGGTATTGCCTTGGAACAGCAAGTGGTGCCGTGTGGTACCAGGAGAAACCCGCTTATCTCCCCAGGAACCCACTTCTTGCTGAGAAAGCCCGATGCGATAAACACACAGTTAAAATGCAGGAAACAAATGGTCCCACAATCTTGTAAGACAGGTTATTCTGTATCTTGATGCCAGGAAACTTACACAGCTTTAACATACTTGATGTCTCCGTACAACCCAGGTTCGTAGCAGTTAGGTCAACCAGTGAGCATCAATTAATTTGCAAACGCAGCATTACACATCCACTGCCAGGCTACTACAGAGCACAAAATAAATACTCTTACTGATCCAAAGGGTTTACATTGTTTTAGAAATCCTTTCCAGGGCACTAAACTTGCTTTTAAAATGCTATATATATTTCTAATGCGGGTCTTTCCTTTTTGAAACAGCTGCAGATTTTAATACTTTCCACACGCACTGGCCCTTGCCAAGCCCAAAGTTTCCTCAAAAAGCACTTGGAAAAAAATGCTGACTATAAGAAGAAACATCCGCCTGACAATGCTGCTTCTCTCTTGCTAGCCTGAGCCATCCTCACACTGCCCTGTGAGAGCTCAGAGGCTGGAGCACCACAGCAATGCCGGTCCTCACAAGGGGCTGCAGAAGAGTGGGCTCCCAAAGGGAGATGCTGGCCTCGGGAGCTGCAGTGTACCTTCCTTCCTCCACTGGGCTGGACAAGAGAGAAGGGTGAGAGCTCCCCAGCTTTCTCCAAAGTAAACATCACCTACATTGAAGCCTGGGAGCTGGCCCACCCCCATGCTAGCGAGCCCCAAGCCTCACCACTTCCCAGCGCTCTTTCTGTTTCTCCAAGCCACCTGCACACCAGTAGAAATACCTGCCAGTGCTCAGGCAAACACCAGTGTGCCCGGTTCAAACGGCAATCTCCATGTTCCACTCCGTTTTCAGCAGAACGAAGAGGGAAAGAAAATGCACGGCCAGAGACTACGCTGACAACAAAGATGGCTGTCTCCCACAGCAGCTCCCCGCACCCCCGAAGCAGCTGCCAAAAGGCACCTTGGCACCATCTCCTCCGTCACGGCAGGGGCACCGCTGTGGGAACACACTCCTGTAAGCTATATGGCACCTGGGAGTGGCTTTCGGGTCCACAAGTTAAATGCACTGCGCTGATAGTCAGAAACAAGATGTTAGGCTAACTTGGAGCTGGTGCTGTGCAGTACCACACGAAGAATCCGAAACTCAGCCATGACCTTCATCTGAAGCTTCAGCATACGAGAGAATGGAGCTCAGAGACAGACCCCGCAGCAGCCCTTGCTGAAGCGACCCTGCAGGCAAGGCCAGAGCTGAAGGAACCAGGAAAGGTATGCTCACTCCTACTCTGCCGTGGGCTTTTTACGGGATCCCAAAACCATCATTTTCACTCCACATGTCTCCATCTCCCAGCTCCAAGAGGAGCAAACAGCACTGCCCAGCCCTGCAGAGTCCTCCAAGAATACATACACGCGTCTGTCTGATGAGTTACTTCAGCCTGCAGCACCTGCGCATCAAAGCGACAGATAAAGCAACAGCATCTGCCTCACCCTGCTAAAGAAATCACATGCCGCTGCAGCTCACTTTAGCCTGACACTGCAAGGAAGGAAATGGAACAGTGGCAAGAGATTTTCCAGATTAAAACAGAAACACAGAGGGATCTCTGTGCATTCCTTGGACAAAAACACATATAATTAGAAGAGGAGATGGAGAAAGTAGCTACTGAATCCTGCAAAGTCCTGAACTGAAGTCAGAAAAGAACTGAAAAATTCCTGGGGAAGACTCCCAGGCTGCAAAGCCCACAGATACCCAGTCAGCCAAGAGTCTATCAAAAAATAGCAATTTGCAGGAGATTGCAGGCCTCTGCTGCTCTGCTTATTCAAAGAACTACTCAAACCGGGGCCAGCCGGGGCCGCGCGCTCCCCACGCTCGCTCCGCAGTGCTCTGGCCCAGCTCTGCCCAGCCCACCACAGGAGTACCTCACGGCACGGCCTCGGCCTCCCCGCAGCTCCCGCCTGCCACGCTCGGCTCCCTGCACCTCGGTGGGGCTCACTCACCTCTGCACAGGGCGTGCAGTCCTCCATGCCTCTTTTAAACAGCACCCTCTCTCTTTTTTTTTTTTTCTTGCCTTTTCTAAACCAAAAGGCAACGATCCCAGAGGTCACCTTGCCCCTCCCTAAGCAGCAGCTCATGTCACTTGCCAGCCTCTATCTATAGCAAACCTCATGGCTCCCTAACTCAGACATGAAAGGCCAGTGAGGAGCGAGCTCTCGCGCTCTCGTACGCACGCACTGCTCAGCGAAAACAAGGCTCTGCTTCAGAGCTGCCCATCTCCGCACGAGAGCTGCCGTTCTATTTATAGGCACGCAGCTCACGAAAGAGTTTGGTGGGTTTGGGCGGAAAGGGCTGGAGATAAGATCAAGATGACTTTATAAAATGATTCAGACATTGCTGCCTTTCCCCTCCTCTATTTTAATTTTACAGCCAAAGAACTTGCTACTTGCAGAGGAATGCAGCTGAAGAAAATTAACTGGGGAAGGACCTGACAGCAGAGTGGCAGAAGGAAGTAAAAGGGGGAGCTGAACAGTTATTTCTGTTCACCAGCCTCTCTGTAGCACGGTTAGTCGAAGATTTGCTCTGACCAGATTACTAACCATGCGGTTCACCCAGTCAGGAAAAAAATAAGAATCGAAGCCATTTTTAGTGTCCTTTTTAGTCAGATCTCATGCGAAAAGCAGCTGCCCTGAAGCACGACGAGGTCTCATTAGGTGCATCCTATCGGGGATAAACACAAGTACTGTTTGTGAGGGAACTGCCCAGGCTGCTTTCTGTCCAGCTGTGCTTCTCTCCAGCACATGTCCCGTGGCGTGGCCTTCCACGGGCAGACAGCACCATGAAAAAAATAAACTATCTCCTTGAATCAAGCCCACAGTGATGTGCTGCTGGTTTCAGCAGTGACCCCCTTTTCTCCTATGACAAGATAACATAAAAAAGGCTGCTGAACAAACTGACGATTTAACGCAACAATGCACAAAGCAG
The DNA here is from genome assembly GCA_011076525.1 of Nettapus auritus. Classification (NCBI taxonomy): domain Eukaryota; kingdom Metazoa; phylum Chordata; class Aves; order Anseriformes; family Anatidae; genus Nettapus; species Nettapus auritus. Next base: position 9,183,693 of record CM021773.1, read on the forward strand.
AGCCTTAAGCATCTCTGCAAAGAATGTGATTCGACAGCTGAAAGGCAGGGCCTAAGAAATTTCTAGCATTTCATCATCTTTTAGCTTTGGCCCTGAAGAAAAGTGACTTCCTGCAGAAAAAAAATCAGTTCACCATGCGCAATGCACAACCCTCCCCCTGCTACCACTCCTCCCCACTTAAAGCTTGACATTTCGGAAGGTAAATAATACCTTCTCAAATTTCTCCTGTCGGAACGGGTGCAGCGTGTAGGCCTAAGTCCTGAAGTGACAAAAGTTTTGCCACTGGCCTCAGTGGAAATGGTACCAAACGCCTCCAGGGCTTGACCTCCCGTCGGCGCGATCCCAGCACCGAGAGCACGAAACCAAAGGACTAGCAGCAGTCACACACCGACCTACGAGACGTGGCCGTGTTTCTTGTAGCACTGCTCGCCTGAGGTGTCTGTGCATCCGCTAACCACATCAGAGACCAGAGAGCTAGCCTACACAGATGAAATGCTTTTTACGCTGATAACGTGGATGACTTGAGTAAAAGGAACGATCGCAGCGCGGTTCAGCTCTGCTCGAAGCGCGTTCCTTCTCCTCCTGCGCGCAGCACTACCCACCACGCAGGTGCAGGCGCAGCCCATCCTTTGGCGAGGCTCATGCCTCCTTCCCCCTTTGGACACAGGGCCTTTGAAGCACCCAAACTCCTAATGGGGAACACCCAACCTCACAAGCCGGGCTGAGGGCAACCATCAGGCGTAGCCAGCTGTCAGACTGGCAAGTGTCCTGTGGCACAGGGAGGCGCCAACTGCGTTCGATATGGAGGGCGAAGAACAATGCAACCTATTTTACAGCTGAGCTCATGACATATTCTTAGGGACAGTTACTCAGGGCAGCGCATTTGAAACAAGAATCTTGCTCCGGTAGTATTTCTTTCCTGTGTTTTGCAGAAAAGAACTGCACAAAAGTTGAAAACACAATTATTTGAAGCTATCTAAACAGCAACTACAGAATCCTATATACCAAAGTCTCAGCATCTGGATTTCTCTGCTTTCCATGTGTCTCCAGAATGTAAAAACTTCAGGGCACAGACTGTTTTTATTTGTATGTACTATAAAACTTCGAACAGGCTGCTGATGCCAAACAACAAATAAATAACCAAGGAAAGAACTAATTGCACAGAGAAGAAGAGAGCAAAATAAAAATGCAGATGCAGAACTGACAGGCCGTCTTTGCGTACCTTGTTTAGGAATTTTTGTAAGGGTGAGGGACCAAGCAACCCTGTCCAGCCACTGACTCTGGGTGAGCTGTGGCACAGGAGATGGGAGCAGCTGCAGTCACCCCATAAACACAGCAAGATACCCTCGCCGAGCTAAGGCAGGTAGGGGTTTGGAGTGCTGCACCTTGCTTTGAGTAAAACAGTTTTAGTAGCTGGTTCTATAAAAGCTCTGTGGTCATAAATACAGAACTAATACAAATAATTTACAAAACAAATGAAATAGACAAAATCTGACAAAGAAACCACAGGAATAAATCTAACCAACCCTGCAGAATAAGACACCAGAGGTCAAAAGGCTAGGGGTTAACAAGCTAATCCGAGAGCAACATCCTTCCACCAGACAGTGGTCACACCCTGGAAATTAACTCCAGGAAGCTTAGAGGGGGGAAATGTGGATCAGTAAAGCAATGCTAAGTATGGGACACACAGAGAGCCGTACAGACCTGTAGCGGAGCACAAGCAACTTATGGGTTACTCGGTCCTGTTGGTGAGCTCCACATGTAAAGCACTTGGCTCTTGCAAAAGCAAAAAACACAGTGCGATTTCTTCCACTGGTACGAAAAGGACATTATGTGAACTCACTGCAACAAAAGGACTTCAGAAGAGGGGAAAAAAAAAGAAAGAAAATCAGAGGTCAGCCACTGGAATCAAATGCCAAAAGAGAAGTGAGGGCTGTGAGTCAACAGGCCAGTAACAGAAGCCGTGCTCTCCACTGAAGGGGTATGGCCAGCAGGTGGACAGCACCTACGTGCACTTGGTTTTCATAACCTGTGCTTTACAAACTGGGAAGCACCCCTGGCAGGCTGCAGCACAGGGCTCAGTGCAACCTCCCATAGGCAGTCATCTTCCCTGTCGTGCCCCGGCCGTGCTGGCAGAGCCGGGGAGCTCGGCAGGCACCTGCGGCACAGCCCCAGTAGCCTCCATGCCCAACGGGACCCGGAGCCACTTGCAGCGCTCTACCAAAAGCATAGCCACAGTATCGTGACACAGGAAGCTCAAATTTATTCTTGGGGTCACCAGCAAAAACCAGGAGTTTGTACCAATCAGGCTGCAGCTAGAATCAGCCTTGGAACGGATAAATAAAAGGTTTAAGCACCTCGTTCTTTGTCAGTGAATGCTGTGGCTGGTAAACAAGGAATAGGTCTTAGAACCAGCTTCTTTTCAATACCATGTTCGCTGCTACTGATGCCAACGATTCTCTTCTAGAAGGGGTGAGCACTCATAGAGTGAAAAATTTAACACAGAAAACCAACTCCGAAAGCAGGCAGAAAGGTTGCACATATATGGGAAAGGAAATACGACGTAGCAGCATATCAGCACGCAGCTCCCTGGTGAAAGTAGCCGGGTTACGGAGCTCCAAGCGAAGCACTTAAAATAGATAATACTCTGGTCAGCAACCCGGAGTGCAGAACGAGCAGCACAGCAGCACTCTGATTCAGGATGAGTTAGTAGCTGGACAACTCCTGGCACGCTACCAGCGTAAGGCCTCAGTATGCTTTCCATAGGCTCCAGGCACCCTTCCCAAACACATTTATCAAAGAGGGGAGCTGAGCATGAAGCTCAAGTCACCCCAGCACACTAAAGCACAGATGAAAGAAAAGGGTTCAAATCTATCCAGAGATAATCAAAGCCAAAAAAGCAATGGTTTAAAAGTTACCTGAAAACCTTGGAGCGAATTAAAATTTTAAAGAGCACTAATTAAACATGAACTTCAGACATTTAAAGGCAAACGTGAAAAAGTAATCTGCTATTTTTTCTATCATCTTAATTACAAGTGCACGCCTACATCCCTTCCTTAGAGCACCAGATTAACCAAGCTGTGTTTTCCCCATACACGCAGCAAGCTTTGTAACACACCACCTGCAGTGAAACCCCCAGCTCCGAGAGCCGCCTGTCCCACAGCCCCACACCAGCACCTCCCAATCCCCACTCCCAACGCCGGAGCACGTTGCTCTGCTGCTGAGGCAACAGCCAGCAATGCTGGGAGCAGTGCCGGGAGCAGTGCCGGGAGCAGTGCTGGGAGCAGTGCCGGGAGCAGTGCTGGGAGCAGTGCAACCCCGCGCCGAGCCACGGCGTTGTACCCGGCACAGGGGAGCCCTCCAGCGCTACAGCCTGTGGCACCAGAGCTTGCTTAACGCTCTTGCTCCCGCAGAGCCAAACGATTACCCCAAAGCCCAGCCGTCCATCTCAGCCCTCCCACCCACCTCGCCGGCAGGCAGAGCGAGCTGGGCACTTACCATAGCGGCATGTCAGGGCCATCTGGTAAAACAGTATCGGGCAGGGAAGGCGCGCTCGCAGCTAGTACAATAGCGAACGTCAGGGAAGGCACATCCAGAATACAGCTGGGGATCTCATCCTCACAGTCATAACCACCCCATCCTTCCCATCCTGCTAAATGTCATGGAGAGCGCGGCCAAGTAGGAAGGAAAAGCCAGCAGAAAGTAGCGGTATGGGAACGTCGGGACACGGCAAAGTGAAAGTCACACCTCGAGGAGGGAAACTGAACCCTCTCCCCTCGTGTCAAGGAGGCTCGGAGAACAACAGGGCTTCCTCCCGCTGCGTCTGGATTCCCATCAACTCCGCTACTGAATCCTGCGAGGAGCCTTATTTGGTAGTGGCTGGTAGAAGTGGGGCCAAATCCTGATCCTTTTACTCCGACTGGTATTCCATGGGATTGCACTGCTGAGAGCACAAAGCAGCTTTTGGCCTTTGGCCATTTAATTAATACTTAAGGTATCCTAGAATTTATTTTTATCTCATCTGTAACAATCGTCGTTATCAGATTTTCCATATTTATGTATTAAACAGCCTATGCTTTTAAGTTTTTTTTTCCTCATCCATTTAACATCATTTCTAAAGGATACTCCAAAGTTTTTCATTTATTTTTCCATTTTCCCTGTTTTAACGTCCTGCAAATACCTCTGACCATGCCAAGACATCTCGATCAGCACCAGCAACAACAGGGAAGATGAGCACAGCCCTGGGAACACCGTTTTGTTAACTTTGAGCGAAACAGAACAGAAGGGTCTGGCACGAGCTCCCAGAATGCTGCTTTTTAATAAAATCTGAGAGAGTGCTGTGGCCTGCCTCGGAAGAGAGCAGCTTGCAAAGCAGGAGAAGAGTCCCTCCTGTGTTATCTGCCGCGCTTCTGTCAAGAAGCAGCCGAGAAGGCTGGCCCGGGGGTCAGGACGCTGCCCTGGTGCTGCAGCACCTGCCCGAGTTCCCAGCTCCCCTGGAGACGCGCAGGGCGACGCCTGCATCTCGTACAGGACGGCCGCATCTCAACGCTGCGTGTGGGAAAGAGGTGGTGTCGCCTCTCCCCGCCGGGATACTGCAAGGCTAAAATCATCGCAACGTTTGAGACTCAAACGCAACGCGTGTGACGCGAATGTTATGTAATCAACGCGGTGTTTCCTCTTGCAAAAAAAATCAAACCACAACATCAAAATAGGTAGCAGATGCAAAACTTGCCGATTTAGCAGAGAGACTGAGAGTAACCAAGATTTCCCCTAAAACCAGAGGGACTACTCGCATATTCATCCATCACCTACCCCAGCAGCGAGCTTGCAGCCTGGCACGCCGCCTAGTTCCTCCGTGGCAGGAGGGCAGCGAGCCGTGGTCCCCGCAACACGCTCCTTGCTAAAGGTTTGTGAATTTGAAACCTTGAAAAAACATATTCCGAGAGGAAGAGGTTTTCTCCTCGAATGGTATTTTGCTCTGAAATTTCTGACGCTGCTGTGACAATGCCTAGTACACATTTAAACTCTCAGGGAAATGGAGAACACAAAATCCTGTCAGCTCACTTGTGTTTTCCTGTAAAATAGGAAGGTGTATCTGCCACTTCAGAAAGAATAACCACCAGATTCGCAATTTAAGAAGGTACAGCCATGCAGTGGTTCCGATGGCATACTGCCTTTTCTCATCAGGGAAACTGCAGATAAACATTGCACAATTTTCATTCATAATCCAGTACTCTGCCAGAGAAAAATATATATATAAAAAAAATTAATCGGTTTGGGGCAAGTGAAGTACTCTGAACAGCTGATTTAGTTTTGCTTTAAAAAAAATAGTACTACTTTTATTTTGTCTCTAATTTTTTTTGAAAGAACAGCAGCCTCGCAATGCACTTTCTGGCAATGTGGTCTCGGTAAATCTATGTTCTCAAAACGTGCAAAAGCTTGATGTGAGCTCTTTAGTTCCTGGAACCAGAACTATAGTTAGAAGGAGAAAAGCTGCAAGTGTGTGTGGTTTTGTGCTTTGTTTTGTTTTGTGTTTTTTCTTTTTTTTAAAAAAGGAAGTAACAGCTGTTGCTTTCACATAGCATCCAAAAATCTCCAGCGGCGAGGCAAACATACAGCACACCAATGGTAACGCAGCCCTGGGAGGCTTCCCAAATTTTGTCAGAACAGATGAGTCTGAAGAGCACGCAAAACATAGCGTAGTTTAAAAGGCAAAAACGCTCCTACAGCAGTGCAACGCAGCCTGAAATCCTATCTTTGTCCTCGGCGTTCGGAGAAGGAACAAGTCTGTTTGGGGTGTTAATCCAGGGAAACTCACAGCCTTAAGCCTGTGTTCAAGAAGTTCGCTTTGGATTCAACCACAAGAACTGCTCTTTTGCAGCAACTTCACTTTTAAGTGAAGAGTTCCCAATTTTGACCAGAATTAAAGCATGAACCGCCACAATTTATGGCATGTGAAGCCATAAATGGAGTCATAAATGTGAAACGTCCTCTTCTAGACACCCTGTTAGAAGACAGCATAGTGAAATCAGACATTTCAGTACGTCTTAGCAGAGGATGCCACAAAAGAATGTGAATTAAACCAGACATTCCTGAAAACTCCCTCTTTGTGACACTTCTTTTACAGTGCCTCCTTATTGAAATGCACTGTTTCTCATCTTAACACTGACTGTAACACTTGTATCAAACTAACAAACTGCTCATTTTCCTCATTCTCATCTTTTCTGAGAAAATCTTAAAGCGTTTGCCCTCCAGAAATAAAACTAACACTTCCTTACCTACAAAAAGGACGTTTTCACCTATCAGCCAATACAAGGAGAAGTAAAGCGAGCTTCCTCCAGTTGCTCATGCTGCCTGCCGTATGTTTGAGAACTGAGTTCGGTCTGCTCTGGGAGCTTGCACAAAGATGTGGAGAAACATTTTGCTTCCCCTTGTTTTTCCTTGCTTGTAGGTTTCAGGGTGGCTCCTAGACCTCAAAGCTAGTCATCAGAAAGAGAATCCCAACCTCCCACAGCACCAAAGTCTATCTATAGACTATCTATATCTATATCTACATTATATGGGCTGCTACACAGCATCGACATCAACAACTCGGATACTGCACAAAGCCTGCCCACAGCAGCTGAAAGCTCAGTACCAGGTAATTTACCCCGCTTCACATAGCATAAATTAACCGGACATCTCTCTGCTACTGGAGCTAGACAGCTCCAATGTCCAAGCTGGGAGCGCTGCTCGCAGGTCTGTTGAAATACACCCTGCAAATCCGTCTGAAAAAGTTCAAGGTAATGATGAATGGGTATAAAACTGAAAAGCTACAGAAAAAAATGCTCATAAAAGTAAACAGAAGTTCGACTGATAGCCTAAACAACACCTCCTCCTGATGCCACCCAAGGACGTTGCCGAAATCCTGCCTGATAAACAAACTGAACTCTCCACACCACAAGGGGCGTGCGGGGAATTACGCCCAGCTGATGAATGAAACGAGAGGACGACCAGTTCATCCCTTCTCCTGCCATCTGAGGTTTGTAACATGACGCTGCCAAGGAAAGGGCAAGTGTAAAGGAGGAAGAGCACTTCATTGCCAGAGCCCATAAAATGTGCGGTGCTCCTCTGCTTCACACCCTCAGCTCCCAGGACCACGTCTGATGTTACTTTGCCTTCACCCATGGCAGGTCAGAACGGAGCCGGTGTTACTACCACTCAGACGAGCCCTCATTGCTGCTCAGAAGGTGGGACCTGGGGCTCCTGCCGTCACCTCACCTCACTCATCGTCCTCCTGTTCTATTTTGGCTCTTTCTTAAGTCCCAGCCATTCAAAAACACTTGATCTTAGTTGACCAAACGCTTCTTTGGCTGCACCAATGCAAGCCTGAGACCAGGAGAGGGGCTCAAAGCAGTGTTCTAAGCAGCCCGATGCTGGTACAGGTCCGACAGGTCTCAAAATGGCTGATCGAGCAGTCTGTGCAGCCTATTTCTCTGCCAGCTCAGACACCAGCAGTTACACCGCAAGCTACACCTTATCGCGGGAGTGCTTTTTCTGTCCCCAGAATAATAACCATCGAGAGACTGCTAAACATACTTCTGCGCCTATCTTCTTCTCTTCCTCTAAAACTCTTTCTAGCTAAAAATAAATAAGCACATTAACACACTGTGCTCAACTTTCCAGACACTTAGCTTTCCGCTCCCGCTGCCCCTGGTCTGCATCTTCGCAAGGGGCAGAGTTCTCAGTCACGCACATACAAGCTGTGATTTGTCTTCAAGCCCTGCACGCTGAAGTCAGAGTGGCTACAAATCCAACCAGCTCTGTCTGCCCCACAGTATTTCTACCCTAGTGTATTTCAGCAGAACACAGCTGGGTGACCTGCAGGCTCCGAAACAAGTCCACTGAAGTTTGCTGGTCCTCTGAGCAGTTTTGTTTTACAGCTTCTCTTGGGAAGGTGCAAGAACCAGAAGAAGCAAAACAAGGTGCAAGAAGTAGAAGAAGCAAAACACATCTTCAAAGTGCTCGCAACTGACTCCGACAAACAAGTAAATTCGGAAGAACTCCACGGCTACAGCAGGCTTCACACCCAAGCTGCCTTAACAGCAAGCTTCTGTTGTGATTTAACTGTACTTACAGGCACGGTCTCGAGCTAACTGCAGCAAAAGATGTGGTTAGATGAGATTTACAGCCTTGGGGCATGGTAAAAGTCTTTCTGCATCTCTTACTGTCACTCTGATGGACCTGTCCAACAGCTTCTACAGCTTACTGCAGCCTGCTCTCCGTCATTCAACAGACAAATTAAAAATCAGGTCTGCCTTCACAGAGGAAGCAACATCCTCAAAGCCTCATCAGAACAATGAGTGGCCACAGCCATGTCTTCGCTCCCTGCCCTTGGGGCAAGGAAAAGTACACACAGAGCAGCAGGCAGAAAAGATGACGATGAAACAGAAGGACGTCAAAAAGCAACAGAGGCAATCAATCCTCGGTATCATAATACCTGGGCTGACTTACAAAATTTGACACTGTTTAGTGGAAGTCTTCTGCAGATTAACACACAGGAGGCTTAATAGCCGTAGACAATATCTGTTTATAATCCTCGTTCTTAACATGTTTATGTTCACGTAGTACAAGTGGCTGGTTTAGGCTTTTTCCAGCCATGCTGACGCAGGAAGTGATGTAAAACAGGGCAAATGATTAAGTGGGAACAAGCGGACGCGTTCTGCTTTATTCAAACAAAAGCAAAATTCAGTGCACCTTTTACCTTAGCATCTTTAACGCCCTGCCATCAGCATGAGGTCCCACTCTAGCAGCGAGGAAGGCACTGCCCTCGCTCTTATCACAGACACCACCACAGAAATATTACAGTCAGACCCTAGCATCCTTCCTCCCTACACACACGAGACCCCTGCCCCAAGTGGTAGTAAGAAATCACAAGGCTCATCCATTCCCTGCAGGACAAATTTCTGCCATTCAGCACCCCCATCCTGCAGGAGGTGACCACAAAAGGCTTCTCTTTCCACAGCCGGTGAACAGAACAGCCCAGGTCACCTGGAGCTGCAGCGGGTCTGAGATCTACCTGCTGCACCCAGCATCGCCCCGCTCAGAGAGCTTCGCTGCTGGCTGTTGTGGCCGAACGAGCCGCCCTACCCGCCTGGTGTCCGAACCGAAGGAGGGAACGGCAGGGTCAGCGCGCTCGGCAGATGGAGGAAGCAGCTCGGCCAGGCGTGATGAAGCGAGGAAACGGGCCTCGTGTGTGACTGCGCTCGGCTGCAGGGGGGCGGGTTGGAACTGGGACCAGCATAGCAAAACGACAGTGAGCAGGAGAACGGCAATGTGTGTGTGCTTAGAAGTAAGGCAAAATAGCCAGCAGAAAAAGATCCCTGTGAATAACGCTTCAGGCTCTGCACCGCGCAGACATTTGCTCTCCTTTGCAGCAGAAAAAGATAAGCATCGTCAGCACCAAGCAAGCCTCCTGCATCCCCACAGCAGCAACCGTGCCTGTCCATGCCCCAGGGACAACGGTAACGTGATGGCAGAAGCATAACTACCCCGGCATTTCCAAGCAGAAACACATCACACAACAACCCAAGGGTTACGCAGGACTTTTGCCGCTACAGAGAAAAATCGTGCAGCTATAGTAAAAATAGTACAGAAGAGGGCAACTCCCTGTGGGTGTTTCCGAGCCTAAGACCGAAGAAAATCTTCACGTCTTCTCTTACAGTAACAATACAGAGAAACTACAACTACAGCTCCTCCTGGGGAGCGAAATGCCGTCACTATCCCTAAAAATGGCATTATTGCTCCGCAACGAGCCTAAGGGGAAAATGCTCTAAGGGAGTCAGCGCAGAAATGACTGCTGCCAGACCAGGGAGGTGAAGCGAGGTAGAGAACGCTGGGAACAAAGGCTAACCAGCCACGAGACCAGTGCCTGAGCAGACAGGAGGCTAAGCAGCATCGCTGCACGTACAGAAGGGAACAATAGCGGAGAAGCAGATGGGGAGAACCGGGATGAGACCACGACAGCAAGGGGCAGATGCTGCGGGTGGCACGCACCAGGATACCGGCAGCGGCTGCACGGCTCGGAGCAGGGCTGGGAATGGGGTGGACGTGACAGGGCGAGGGGCTTGGGAAGGGGACAGCTGAGGAGGGCACGGCGTGACAGGGAGATGAGTCGGGGCAGAGGCCCTCGAGGAAGGCACGGGGAGGTGAGGTTGTCGGGGAAGAAGGGAGCTGCAGCCGCAGGGGGTGGGCAGGGTACGTCCTTGGGGGTCAGCCCTCAGGTAGCGGGGCGGCCCTGAAGGGGCAGCTCTGAGGGGGCCGCTCTCAGCCCGGGGTGCAACGAGAGGGCACGGGGGGAGCTGCGGCGGGGCAGGGGTGAGGTCTGCCCCCGCGGGACGGGACGGGCAGCTCCTCTCCCCTCCCCTCCCGAGCCGTGTGGCCGGGCGGGGGTCGCCCTGAAGGGCACTTGGGGGGCAGCCGCGGCAGCACCTGCGGAGGGTTTGCGGCGGGGGCGCCTCGGGGCCGGGGGCGGGCCGGAGGTTCGGGCTGGGGGGGCCCCAAAGGCGGGGAGGGGGGGG
>CM021773.1:9194651-9309106 GCA_011076525.1 Nettapus auritus
GACATATATATGTATATATATATAAAAAAAAAAAAAAAAAAAAAGCCTCTAAATGTGCTTGCAGGTCCGGTAGCCAGGAACACTGAAGGAAAAGCCTTTGTAGGATAAGCTGCGCTTCAGAGGAGGATGGGGAAGATTGTCACAAACTGGTCCTACTCCTCTTTTAGTATCTTCAAAGGAGTTCCTGAGCACCAGCTCTCCAAGACCAGCATATCCACTACCAACATTTTGCTCAACCTTACCGTACCAATGTGTTCTCAAGTCACCAAAAAAAATTAATAATACCAGAGCAATCATTAGAAAGACCTTTCCAGAAATCCAGGTGCAGAAGCCTGACACCCCCACCCCGAAACTAAAATGGAAACCACACAAATTACACTGACTAGGAACACCTGAAAATGGTTGCAGTGATTCTTTAGCAGCACAGTCCCCGCTGCTGAGAAAGAGCAAACCAAATCCCATGCCTCTTGCAATTTCATCTAAGGTGAAACAGCTGTGACAAACAAACACCAACAGGTGGTGTGAAGGCAGAGCACTGATGGGGCTGTGGAGTCAGCTGTGGTCTTCAGCTCACTGTTTTCAGCATCTTAACACAAGCCCAGTTTACAGAACATGATAAAGCAAAACAGAAGGGTTTGTTTTTAACCAAATCTATTTGTAAGTGTTAGAGGCCACATATAAGGTTGTTTGGTTAAAGACTGAGCCATTTCTAAAAGTAGGGAGAAACATGTTTCTCCAAAGCAGACCGCTTTCACAGGTTATAGTTACCAACAGAAACCAAAGCCAGAGAGCAGGCAAGCTAAGTTTATCCAACCTCTGCAGTCTGAAGCAGGACGGAAGTGCAACTTGCTTACAGCAAGCTTTCATGAGAGTCCCGCTTCTGCTGAGAGGAAATGCACATCTCTAAAATGTGTCCCTCGTTTTCTTCTCTACAAAGTGGCCATCATTGATAGCTAGGATCTAAGCAGGAAGCTCTTAAATCCAGTTTCCAGTGCATAGGGTGAGATACATAAATTTATATTATTTAACATAGGCCCAGCATTCAGACATTCCAGGAGACTAGAAACGAAAGACACTGAAAATCAGAGTTAGAACAAAAAGGAGGAAAACAGTCTTTTTACACACAACATGTAATTATCTGATATAACTCACTTCAGCAAAGGTCTACATGAGACTCCAGAAAGGATTAGACATTTACACAGATAATGAGAATATCCAGATCAACAAGAGATACCAATGTTTGCAGAGTACAATCTAATTTCTTAGAGCACAAACTGATCTCTGGCAGATGGATGTAGGGAAAGCCTCCTCAGGGCAGGCTGCCCTTTGATTTCCTCCTTAATTTTATTGTACCCTCTTCTGAAGTACTGCTGCATATGGGAAACTAGATTATATATAGCATTAGTCTAGACTACCAGTTCTCTGTTTGGGGTTGTATATAGGGATCTTTGTTAAGAAAATCATGTACAATGCACATTTCCCTGATCTTTAATAACATAACTATTAAATATATTGCAAAAAAGCTAATGTAGTATCTCAGCATTGCAGTTGCTGTGAAAGATGACTTGCAAGAATTTAATGCTAGACCAAATGGATATAACCAATACGTAGGGACAGTGCAAACACTGAAAATATTAACTAGATGAGTTTGATAAAGGAAAAATGCAAAAGCAAACAAAAGGAAATAAAATCAATTTTGCATAGTCCACTGAGGAACTTCAAGTCAAAGGCAGCAAGCCAGCCATTCAAACTAGAAATTAGTTTGCTAGCATTTCAAAAACAGAGACTTTGTGACCCCAGCTAAGTGTAAGCAGGCTGCACAAGCCATCATTTAAGCCTTTTCACATCATTTAAGTTACTTTCACCATCAGTGGTGAAAGTAACCACCATTTTGTTAGGTGCCACTGAAGCAGATGTCATGGCAGAGCCACCTTCCTGCCCTCCTCTGGTAATTAGAGTAAGCATCGAGTATTGAGTTTGCTACATTTTTGTGGAGCTAAAACTTTTAGTTAGCAACACGGATTCATGATTTTATGTCTACTGATCCTTGAAAGACAATGTATGCACTCAGAACATGCAGTTTACCAGGAACCTAGGTCCTAAATTTCTAAATGATGCCAGATTATACAGCTTCTCTAGCAGCTTGCTGTTTTCATCACTCATCGGTTGAGGAAATATTCTTGTTTTCTTCATCATCAGGTGTATCTTTTAGCTGTTGACGAGCAAACTCCTCAAATACCATCTCTGCATCACTGAAATGGAAGAAACACAAGTCTTTCAAAATGAATTTCAAAACCATTTTTTTTATACCAGTACTGAAGGCAACATGCTGGAGGAAGAAGAAAAGCCGGGAGCAGTCTCTGGTGATGTTTCTTTTGTCTCCAAAGGGATTTGGATCATATTCCCACAGATACTATCTTCATTGGTGCTATTCTAAGCTAGTAGAAAAAGCAGTTGATGGAACAAAGCAGGACACAAACTGAGGTTTTCATGAACCTCCTGTACCAAACCATGCTTGTTCCAGCTAAATATCTATCAGCTAGCTGAACAGTCTGCAGCCTGAAAGGGTCTTTGTCTTGAATTAAAATGTGAAACCTTTCATCCTTATTTCTTCTGTGCTTAAAATACAGGCACATGGTTGAACCTATTGAGTTCCTAAAACTACAGAGTGTCAGCTGACCACAGACGTCTCTTTCTGTCCAGCTGTCAGGCAAAACATGGTCTCAAGCGACTTTCACATGGTCAGTCATTGCTGTTCAACTGACAGCAATAACTTGTCAAGCCACGTTATTTTTTTAAGCTCATGCTCTGCGAACCGTGTGGATTTGTGAACAATTTTGAGGAGCTTTCAAAGAGGCAATGCACAGCTGCAGATAGAATGTGAAATACCATTAAAAGAAACGTACCCGTCCTTCCCTGCAGTCATCAGCATGCAGTAAAGGAGGAAAAAAGATACAGCAAATAGTTAGAACAGTGGATGCTAAAAACAGCAACGTATTTATAAACAAGACAAAAGAGTGACAAGCAGCAGGATTTGCAGCAACACACAAATTCTGGAAAGTCTCAACATGTACGTGCACACACCCGCCAAAGCAAAACTCGATCTCCCAAATGGAAGAGCACTCTAGCAATGTCGCCTAGGACATCAGAAGGGCTGAGAAACAAACAGATTTTTCCCATTTATGCTTGCTAGCAGTCACAGCTGAGAGAAACATCTGTGTACACGTTTCTCAGATGACAGTGCTCGCGTGACATTAGTCTTAATTGGTCTGTCGCTGTCTTCTCAAATCACATTCTCATTCAATAAACACGAAGGTACTGAAATCGAATAGAGGTTGGAATACAGAAAGGATTAGGTGGCCTCTCATCGGGCAGATTATGCACATGAGAAGCAATACTCCTGGTTTCATCCTTGCCTAAACATAATCCTGAGACCTCTGGCACTTTAGTGTGTTCCTTTGATGGGATCTTTGCTAACCACACTGTAACAAAACAGCGTTCAGGTTTGCTATCAGGATTCCTTGGAAGGTGTTTCAGCACGGCCTGAAGTAAGCAGAACAGACTACATTGCAGTGAAGAAACGGGAACATGGATTGTTTTGCTCTTACAGTTACTTAAGCTTTAGCAAGAAACAGTTGCTTCACTGGCTTTTTTCTCATGAGTTCAAGTGAGGGAGCAAAGTGCACTAAAGCCATTGTTCCACAGAAGTCACCAGGGATTTGGGATGCCTCGGTGATTGGGTAACGTGGAGAATTCCCACCCACAACGCACAGAAATCAAAGGCAACAAGTGGTGATTAGCATTGCTGGAAAAGTCAGCATTACTAGTGTGCCAAGTAGCGCACTGTAGCCAAAATGCCTCAAACGATGGATCACGTAAAAGCGTTCCTGATGGTATTTATCCAGACTCAGAAAGGATAGCTTCCTCTGCTCACAGAGTCCAAGATGAAGTCTGGAAAATCTCAGTGCACCCGTACTTGATTGAAATGGATTTAAAATGAAACGTTTAGAAGTTTTAAAGTTTCCAACACATAAAGCAGTGTTGTCATTTTCCTCCAACTTGTAGTCTTTAAATAGTCCACCCTCTTTCCCTTCTCTGGAGTGGGCTTGTTACTATGGGAACAGTGACATTAATGATATGGGCAAAGCTGAACAACATCCACCAACAGGGCTTGAAGTTGATTTTACAGAATGGGCTGAGGGGAGAAAGAGGTATTGCTTTGGTAAGGCACGTCCTTTTCTGTCAGATAAGTACTTTATCAATACAAAGGTAGTGTGGCAGTATAGGAATACTTCTCATATAGCTTATCTGTCAGATTACATTCACAGATGCATGGACACTATTTTACTTTCAGGCTGCTATACTACACCCCGTAGGCTTGTTAAATGTTGACATTGCCACTCTAGGAGGAATTACATCCACTCCACAGGGTTATCATGCTGTCCTTTGGCTTATTTAGCATTAAAACATTGAAGAAGTCTCAGGAACCTGAAAATGTTTTTTTTTTTTTTTTTTTTTTTTTTTTTTTTTTTTTCCCCTCCTTATTTTTAACTGGCATCCCAGCAATCATTTTGAGGGCTGGGATGGGAGGGGGCTGTGTTCGAAGACACATGAGGCTCCCAAACGTCATCATACCCTCTGCAGAGGGTTTTCTGTAAGCTTTTATTCTGCAGCCACAGGAATGACTCCATGTAATTAAAGTTGTGACATATGGTAATTTTCATTATAAGCTTGCTTTTAACCTCTTTTAGCTTTGTGGTGGAAAATTAAAAAAAAAAAAAGTAGGCTATGTTACATTTCAAGACATTCAAACCCTTTGAAAATTCACTAATTTCTGAAAGTTACAATACCAACCCAGGGTGGGAATAATGTTAAAGGGACACTGTATTTATGGGTGTCTTAGAAGGAACCCTTTCATTCAAGTTGAACAAAGAAGCAGATAAACGACCATTTGTTGAATAACAGCCAAAACAAAGGTCAGTGTACAAGCAATAGGCCCACAAAATGTGAAACCTCAAGACAAGGGCAAGAAAACCCCAGACCAAAGAACTCACGCTAAGAGCACAGCCTTGAAAAAAATCCCAGCAGGAGCTCCTGGGCTAACTGCTGACAGGGAAGGGTCTTGAAAGCATGAAGAGACATGACCCAGTTTGACTCTACCTTTAAAAGAAACAGATCTATATCCATTTTTGTCAACAGGCAGAAAAGACAGGCTGCCAATGCGACAGGAGCTGCTTTGCCTAAAAATAACCACCTGTGAAACACATGGGTCCAAAAACAGTTGCAAAACCAGCACACATATAACATGCAAATGCCGGCCTACAAGAAGTCCAAGACAAGGAAGCTATAAATAAACATGAGAAAGGAAAGGTAGCAAGAAGGAAGACCAAGCAATCAGCAAGAGCCTTGCACTCTGACAGACCTGCTTTCTACTGAGGGATGACTGCTTCAGAGCAGATGGACAAATAAAAAGGGCAGAGCAATATACTGTGAAATAAAGTACAGTGCAGCTGATCACACTTGCCCCCATTTGGCCCTAAAAAATAAAACTGTGCTCTTGTGCAGCTTATTTTTTCTGACGTGCTGAGGTTCTCTACACTCAAGTCAGCCCTGCACAATTAAATACACTGATGCTACACATTTTACTTATTTTTGCCATAAATCACTTCGGCTAGGGAAGAGAAAAGGATATTGCCCCTCTGCAAGGAGTAAGCCATAAAGTCACAGTATGTGACACTTCTAATTCCACTTTAGCCTTGACTTTTCCTTTCTCCCAGCTGCAACGCAAGTGACAGTCAAGTAAGAAGGGAGGTACAATGGACAAATTGGTTACTGACTCATCAGTAAAAACAAAAAGGAATGGAAAAAGAAGATAAGGAGTGATCTCAAAATTCCCTGTGCAGGCACCCTTGCCTACACCCATTGCAGAGGCTGCTGAACAAGCCATCAAAACAAAATTATATCTTGTGGGGCCTTTAAGAGTCTAAACACTGTTTGCTGAAGCTCCATCTCTGCAATTAAGTCTTGTTTTGCTCGATTCCAAATTGGATGTTATTTCACTAATGAAGCACATCTTATTTTTCAGAATTTATGACCTAAGGTGGTAGAATAAAAACTGCATCTCCAAAACATGAGCTCACAATTAGAAACAGTGATTAGGCACAGGACATGGAAAGCCAGTAAGGGGTATAGTTTACCATCTTCACTCGGGAGGCTGTTTTATTCCCTGTAATGAGCTGAGACACCACACTCCAGCACAGTTTCCAAACAGTTATGCAGGCTTCAGAGAAATTTTCTTTTGTGTTAGTTTTCTTGTTTGAAGAGAAAGTATTTATTTCTCCAGTTAACTGCTTGTAGGGCTTTCCCATGGGATAGCTCCTGAAACTAACTGCATTTCTTTTTCGAGTTACCCGAAACCTGCAATTTCCATCTGAAGAAAATGCATGAACCACAGCTGTCTTCTGACAGAAAGCTCCTAGACAGACTTTGATGTAGCAAACAATATGTGGGCTGCGCCTTTGGTAAGAGGATGCGTTGGGGAAGTGATCTGAGAAATATTAAAGTTTTCCATTTCCCTTGTAAGTCTTCTGCCCACATCCTTTTGAGTGTACTATATAAAATAGTATATCAGGCATCCTTCAAAATGATCTTAGAAGGGAGAACTGACTTCCATCCTTCCTCAAGCTACAAATGCATCTGCCAAAATTATCTGCCTGAAGCACAGGAAATAAAAATGGGGTTGTAGCATTAACACCAAAACACAGTGTCATGTCCATTCTAAAAATACACACGGAATACTTGACGGTTCCCTGATCCTCTACACAGTCCTTATTTAACTTTTTCAAGCTTTTCTCTGAATCCATGGAAGCTCCAGACTTTAGCAGTCCTCAGCTGCCTCCCCCAGCACCTCTGCAACGCGAGGCTCCCCGTGGACACTAGATGGCCCTCACCAGCCGCCTTTCCTGGGGCCACCAGCACCAAAAACGTCCCTGGCCTTCACCGAGCTTGTAAGAAGGGGGATTCCTGTAGGAAAGGCTAAGGGAAATACCTTCAGTATGTGCAAGCTACCAGAACAGCCACGAAGACCCTTTCCAAAGCCACTCTCCTACCACGAATCCCCACATCAAGCGAGCAGCAATCTCAGTGTTTTGCTGGCAGAGCTTTGCCAGCCTGCAACATGGAACAGAAGCCCACAGCATGGGCACAGATGTGCCCACAGCAGCATTTGCCCCACAGCAGCTTCCCCCAGCGTGGTCCAACCTTATGAGCCCTACAGAGCAGCCCTGAGGACCTGATTTCTGGAAGCAGATGCAGCCTGCATGCAGCTGTATAGCGAGTGCCCAGTGCTACCCTTCAGCGACGGGGATGTCTTCCCTCTGGCCACAGCAGAAAGGGAGCGAGGGGAAAACAGGCATTGCAGATTTGTCCTGACGGTACTTCCTGGACTCACCGTGCTGCTCTGATGGAGGTGCAAATGCACAAAAAAACTTCTCCTATGAGCTCTGTGTCTGTGCTGAGAGGCCCTCCTGGCACAGTTAACATCAGAGGTTTTCTAGGGGAAATATGAGGTTCCTATGGTGCAATTCCCTCATACCAATTCATATCAATAATTAGAAAACACTGATTCCTAGCCAGAGCACCTGAGGATAGCCAGTCCTGAGTTCTTGCCATTCAGGTTTGAATCCTCCAACAATTGATAATAGAATAGTTCAGTTGGAAGGGACCTTCAAAGATCATCAAATCCAACTGCCTTCAGGGCTAACCAAAAATTAAAACATATTATTTTGAGGGCATTATCTAAATGGTTCTTCATGGGGCAAGCACCACTTTGCTGGGGAGCCTATTCCAGTGTTTGACCACCCTCACATTAAAGAATTTTTTCCTAATGTCCAGTCTGAATCTCCCCTGGTACAGCCCCATGCTGTTCCCTCATGTTCTTTCATCAGTTATCAATGAGACCGGCACTTCCCTCTCTGCCTCCCCTCCCCGGGGAGCTGCAGAGACCAATGAGGTTGCCTGTTACCCTTCTTTTCTTCAGACTAGACAACTCAAGTGACCTCAGCCTCACCTCACAGGACATGTCTTCCAGCCCTTTTACCAGCTTTGTTGCCCCCCCTCTGGATGCTTAACATCCTTTTTATGTTGTGGAGCCAGAATTGTACACAATATTCAAGGTGAGGCTGCACCAATGTGAAATACAGTGGGAGAATCACCTTTTTTGACCAGCTGGCTTTGCTGTGTTTAATGCACCCCAACCATTTAACACAGCAAGGGCTGAATCACCCCTTTCTAATGCTTCCAGTATAGAACATAGAACCTGTCCCGGGTAACAACGTTCATAGGTTCCTCCATCTTCTTCTAGTAGTCATGTTCTTAGATACAGTGGCTTTAGATAAGTTTTAGTTCAATTAAAAAAAAAAAATGCAGTGCAGAAGCAGCCCTGCTTTTATGTTTGAAGCCTACACAACTCCATCCAAACACAGATGGCAGGACAAGGTGACTCATCCAGAACAATCCCAACATCGAAAGCTGGCATCATCTTTTGTGTTTAATAGCTGCCCCAGATGCTGTACAGGAACTTCTGATTTAGTGTAAGCACCTTGCAGTTTCTGTATGCTCACCATTACAGAACAGAGCCAGTCAGGAATTGAGGATGCAGGAAGACAAACGCTCAAGACAACCTAAAGTTTTGGCATCCGCTCCTAAGATTTAATATTTCCTGGGAAAGGTAGCTCCTTACACTGTACCATGATATATATACATTATGTATATATATATATGTACTTTTAAATAAGCAAGCAAGACAGCAAGTTGGTTGTTAACCTTCAGGCAAGATCCCTGCCAGCTTTCAAGTTGTCACACTTCTATTTATTCACCTGATTCTGAAGAGACATTCCTCTCAGATACCTATACACAGAAACTGAACTTAAAGGCCACACCTCAGACACTGTGGCCAATGCCACGTAAACATAACAGGGACACTGCAAAATCATGAATGCTTTTATCACCTTAAAGCTTTGCTTCGAAATATTTTGCTTTTTATAGTGTTACGTGTCTTAGGCATTTTCTGTGACATTCTCATTTACTATATTAGAATCTGGATGGGAACTGTTGACAGCTGCATCCAGGACATTTTGCACAGTAGTTATAAGATTTAAACATGCAGTACTTCCTTAAGTCCTGTGCTTTCAGTTGTGATTCCACAGATGAAAGACAAATGGAACATGACCCATTTCTTCCTTCTTCTATCTCAGCATCCCTTCTCCCTCTTACACTGTGCCTTGAGGTTTTCTCTCCTGCACACACACAGCAGCCCCCAGTGCTGGCTTCCAGACACTAAAAGGCTAAATGTCTGCAAGTCCAGCAATGGTAAGAACTCATCTGCGACAATAAAAAAGGCAAAAATGAGGCACAACTGACCTGATGGGTTCTTTTCCTCAGGTTTGGGGTGCATGAGACGAAACGGCAGCTCTGTGCCCACTTCACTTTGGGGAGAAGAGAGAATGCATCAGATCCACAGCCCCAGTCATGCCTGGTTCAGTCTCCCTCCTAGCTCAGGCCAGCCCAAGCCTTCACCTCCAAATTTACCCATTCTTTCATCTTTTTTTCTAATCCCAACTTCCCCTTCAGAAAGAGTTAAGCTCAGATTTCTCCAAAAAAAGAAACACAAAACGTATGCATATCCGTTCTAATAATCTGGGTTTATTATGCGCTGAACATTGCATGCACATAAATTTGATGCATTTTTGCAGTTTCCTCATTTTCATAGCTGAATTTGCATACTACTTATTTCTATCCGCTTAAGGCATAGTTAGGGAGGAGGGAAGGAGAGTAAGAGGTAAGAAGACAAATTAAGAGCTATGGCTACATGGTCTGAAAAGAAGACTCTTACCTGGAGGTGAAATCTCCCAGCATACTACACAAGAAGAGAAGAAATACATAAACATATTTAATGCCTTCACATTTTGGCACTCTAGCAAATAGTTTTTTACCAGTGAACTGTTGAAATCACCTCCCTCGTATATTCTTACTTTCCTCAAAGCTTAACCTCCAAATACACTTGCTTTTAAAGAAGGTGACTTTTCATTTTTCATATCCTTCCCATGGTGAAAGAGGAAGTTCCTGAACCCCTGACCAAGTATTAGCAAGGCTCCTTTGCTGAGGGCCTCAGAGTCAAAGGACAAGGGCAATCCAAGTGGACCACAGAAGGCAGAAGTCATTTTTATCATGCTTTAGGCAAATCGTTGACCTATTTTTGTATTAGAAGGATAGATGAATTAAAGAGAAATGTAAACAGTGACTATAAGCAATGCTTCTTATCCTCTTTTGCACTGTACGCTGGGAACTATCTAATGCTGATACCATTAGCTCCTCCCATAAAACTGGCTCAGTACAATACCTTAGCTACAGTATTTATGACTCTCAGGCAGAGATGCGCCTACCTTCTGCTCTGGGAGAACAAGAACACCAACAAAGGTTCACACACAGTTTCACTTAAGCATTCACAAACTAAAAATTATAACAATGAAATAAAACTGCATTGCAAACCACAGGTATTCTACTTCAACCTCTGGTCATACGACCAAAGTCTTACCACAGCTTTCCTTAAAAAAAAAAAAAAAAAGCTTAGCTTTCTATAGGTAAGGAAAGTAATCCAACACCTCTGGCTCAAGAAAACCTTTTTGGCTTTTTTTTAGGCCAAGACAGACAATTTCAAGGAAGTTCATGTTTTAGAGTTAACCTAATATCCCTACAACATACGCCCTTTCTCTTAGGGTGGAGTGTCCTACCCTCTCCCCACTCAGTCAGTGGGGTACACACACTTCCCTCTCCTAACTTTATACAAATGTAGTAAGAAGTCTGATACTCTTACCCTGAAACAGTGAGCTTCACTCGGACCTTGTAGGAAACGAGAATCCCCATCACTGTCTTGTCTATTCCATCCTTAATACTACCAGAGAAAACAAAGTGGTGTTACGTAGTACAGCAACAGAGCAGCAGTATGCAGCAGGAACAAGAACTAGATGAACATTTCATTCTCCTAAAAACGATGGAGCAGAAGAGCCTTAGGGACAGCCAGCACCTCTCCAGATCTGTGGTCACGCTTTAGCCTGAATGACTACAATGGGTAGGTCATGCAATCAGATGGACCCATCAGGATAGTTCAGTTTCCTTCATTCTCCCCTATTCTTTATACCCTTTACCAATTGGGACCACTTAAAACCACTCACATGGTACTAGAAGCCAAGTTGGTGTCCTCATCCTTTAGCTTTCCATCCAGGGCTATTTCCCGGGTCTGCCGGTTATTTGCTAGCAAGGGCAAAACTGTCAGTGTCTTGGTCAGGCTGCTGTTTGGCTGCACCTTCTCCCTGAAGATAAAAAGAGGCGAGAGGGAAAGCGATACACTCTGATCTGCTTTACAAACCCAACTAAGGTAATTTCAGAGCAGATTACAAAGCCATCCACAAGGATTTATCTGTCCAGATTTAGATGTCTATAATGCAGATGTCTACATCTGAACTAGTCAGAAAAGTTTCCTTTGTAATCAAACAAGTATTTGCAGAAAAGCGTTAATTTCACATTAAGGCATACATCTAAAAGTAGGTAAAACTATGCTGCAGACCTCTACATTTGGTTAAGATGAATCCAAGTTTAGAAGACCAATACAAAAAGGAAAGCATGCCCCTAAGATACAGAGCAAAAACCAGAAAAATATAAAATGTATGGGTGTACCCAACCCTCCTCCCAAAGCAAAGTTCAACGCTGCACTGCCAACACACTGCAAGGTGTAACAGCAAGAGGTTCTCCACACCATCAACAGTCCCGGAGGTTTTTGTGAGCTACGGCCAGCAGAAACCAAGTGAAGTGTTGTGAAAAACACTAACACCAAGCCATAGCATCCAGCATTTCCAGGCAAACAGCAGCACTTCAGAAAAACGTTGCAGCTCCCTTTAAAGGTTTCAACCAATGGAGAACCCTACATAGGCCCTGCTAAGCTTTTCTAGTAGGTAATTACTCTTCAAACAAAACAGCTTTTCTGCAACCTCCCCCTGATCTCTGAAAAAAGGAGCAGGGTACCTGCTGGCTACACGGAAAGCAGAGCAGCTGCTTCGACTATGGCTGGTGTCAAGACACACACAAGGCGAACAGAGCACTGTAACAGCCAGCATCTGCCAGACTATGGCTAGGAGCACCTCCCGTAACTGAGGAGGGTAATTAACAGGGAGGAAGGAGTGTAGCAAGAATGGATAAGCAGAATATTCACTCACTGTGCTTCCTCAGCAGCTACCACTTTTGTATAGTAATCACTGGAGTACAAAACCACATTGGCAACCTGCTCCACTTGGCGAGAAAGAAGAAAAGGGACAATGAGTTGTGCGTAGGCATCAGAAACGACATAGCTGCCCCACTGAATCTCAGGAGTGGAAAACACGAAGGCAACAGAAAAATCCATACATGTAGAGCCTGAAGAGACCACCAGGTCAGGCAGCCTGATCTGGATAGACATTGGCCTCTTGTGTGTTGCTGGTCTCTGTCTTGCCTGAAACACATCCAGCCTTGATTTGCAGATGACAAAGTCAGCAGCCCATGGTTTCCTTTGGGAGCCTGCTCTTTCCGTTAAGAAGATCTCCCTCTCTAAGTGTCTGCTTTTGTCTCTGGTCACTGTTTTCTCTTGCGTTTCTACAGCCTATGCATTTGCATTCAAGAGACGCCAGTATCAAGCAGACATGATACCAGACTACAGTCAGGACCCTGTGGCAACAAATGATTTGTATTCTCCAATCCTTATCTAACACCAGAAAGGATATGGTAGTTTTGACTGAAACACTGAGGAGAGAATCTGAAACAACAAAGCCTTTTTAAGACAGGCAGATGTGTGCCAACCTAAAAAATATTTGGGAGTTACTAGACAGTGCATGCAAGACTGGCACTGAATTGGCTACGAAACCCTCAGCTACTTTGTTCTTTTCCTGCTTTCTTTTCTTTTCTTTTTCTCATCCTTTGTGTCTCAGATTGTCTTCCCCAGGCCAAAGAGCAGCAAGGTTTGTGGGATGAAAACAAGCAGTCTTACAAATAAAGCATAGGCAGTACTGAAACTCATCTGAAACTCAGGCCCTGCCCTCAGCTTCCTCAGGAGGAATTATACCATCACTGGCAGAGTGGCCATTCCTCTCATTGCCAAACATTTCTGAAACCCCAGGCAAAGCTTTACACAACCTAGGCATGTTTACTGTTAGCAAGAGCATCCCACTGACAGGGAAGATCTTCCCACCAGCTTTCCGAAGAGGCAGATTTCCCCACAGCACCTGCCTTGCTTACCGTAAGTGCCTGTCCCTTCCTGCTTAGATTGTACATACAGGTGTCTGAAGTTAAGCCAGGCAAGTAACCATGGGTCAGGAAAAAGGCTGCAGTGTTTCATTTGATGAACAGCAGCAAAGAAACAGCAACAGAGAGGGTGGATTAAACAAATTCCTGATGCACCCCATGCTTAAGTAGTTACAAGCACTAAATGCCTGCTTAAGTAGTTACAAGCACTAAATTCTGGCTCTTTCAGCCCTCCCACCAAAGAGTCTTCCTGCCCTAAGAGAATCCCAAATAACAGTAAAAACCTACCTTGGACTTTGATCTTCTTCACTGTTTTCTCTGTGTTGTTGGTGACTGTGACAGTGACTGGAATGGGCTCACCATGGTAGTACACCTAGGAGGAATTCAATGCTCAGAAACCCAGTCAGAAGGCTTCTCCCAGGCCCTACACCACTCCAGTCCACACGAATTCAATCTCCTTCACAGAGACCAGATAAGGCAAGGTGACCCTTCCCAAGGACTCATGATCCTTCCTTCAATGATTTTGTCTCAAATGGCTGATAACAGCGTCCCAGGCTCCCCACAGCAGTACCTACTGACAAAAGCTACATTAAAACCCTCGAGTGGTAAGGCAAGTCAGTCTCAGCTGAGACAGAGCCTGGGTAACACACAAAATAGCTGCTTTAGGCAGGAAAACGCATATTGGTATTGAAATACTATGATGTCCATACCCCAGGGGCAAACTCCTCACCTCTTTACTGAGGCAAGCTTTCAAGTGTAACGGCTTGTTAGACATGAAGAATTGCCACGTGGTCTCTGCGCAAGGTTGGGGTCCTGGCTGTTCTGGAGCATATTGCACCTTTCGGATCAATAGGCGTGCAGAGTTCCTGAGAGGCAGCATAAGACAACAGGGTGGTACATTGTGCTTGGCAGAGGCAGGAGTTTTACACTCATGTGCTTATGCTCAAGAAGTCCACTGACAAGTGGAACAAAGCTGAACAAGCAACCATGGTGCATTACTGAACATTCTGGCCCTCTTTAAGAGAGGCACAGCTGAAGACAGACACATGTATTTCATTACCTCTTATGAATTCTCTCTTCAACATTCTCTGTTGAGAAAGCTTTCACCTCAAAATCCACCCCACAGCTCTGCCAGAGAGAAAGAAATCAGTGTCACGATCCAAGAACATCTGCAGATGCTCAATCATCTTCCTGTACACTAGAAACTGGCAGATTCCTGCCAACTGCAAATTCTTCTGGCATCCAACCATTGTAACAAACCCTCACCAACTAGTGTGGCAGCACTCACCTATTCCATGCTGATAAATAAGGCTTAGTTCCCAACCTCTGACAAATGACGTCCCTACTCCTAAAAGACTTTCTGTGAGAGCACTGTTGTAGAGGTCCCAGCATGCTAGAGGAAATAACACTAACCAGCTTGCAAGGCTCTTCAGTCCACCCTGAGTTTCTGAATTGACTTTGTAATACCAATACCTGACTCAGGGTCAAGCTTCTTACTTCCTGGTGTCTATGGGCTGGGAGTGATCAGGCCAAGCTGATCTTTGCTTTAACAGTCATCTTCAACACTGTCATGGGACATCTGTGACAGTCCCAGATAACTTCAGAGAAATATGTTAACTTTTGCTTACAATATCAATCCTTCAGAAACACATAGCTTGTTCCTGTGGCACTGCATTCTACAACTTGCATCCCATCTTGCCTGGTTTTAGTCTAACCCAGATGTTCAAAGAAGCATCCCGTGAAGTACAAAAGGACTATTTTAAATGCTGTCAGAAACCCTGCAGAACATCTCATTATCTAACTTTTTTTCCTCCAGGACTTTTATTTTGTTTACACACACGTGTAAAACAGCCCACTTCTGTATTTGTTTTAATTCAGAAGCAGATCTTAACACATGCTATTTATAGGGATCTGTGAGAATTCAGGCACTCAGTCTCCTTTTCTCTCATGTGACTGACTAGCTAATAGAAGCCTGCCTGACATTTTTCTGTGTCATTTTATGTGTGTCCAACCCACAAATCACGTGGTACCCTTAATGAAATTATGAGCATTGCAGATTTAGCAGTCTTGCAGTTATTGAACTAGATTCCTTTTCTTATTCTGCGGAATTAAATTCCAACTCTGTGACCCACACTGTAGCTCTTAAAAGTCAGGTTCCTGACATTGGTGGCATAACAAAACAAACCCCAGTATCAATTTATTCCTCTCTCAAGTTAGCTAAATAAATTCACATGATGTTTTCCATACATCCTCAACCATGATAAGCACAAGTGTCCCATTTGTCTCACCTTATCAACATCACGAGGTGCAGGCTGCAAACAGACTGAACAAGGCAGGTAATCTGGGAACTGGGGGAACAAGGAGAGAAAAATAACCCAAAGCAATATTATGCAGATTTCCAACTCTGTGATATTCTAATTAACTTGCTGCTTAAAAAAGGTAAAAAAACAACCGTGAAGACAACAGGCCACTTGCTGTAATACAGTAATCGTTTGAAGTTCCAGCTGAGACAGAAGCTGAGCCTTATGCTAACCCTGTAACAAAGTCTTTGTGGAAGAGGGGGCTAAACATGAAGAGCCAAGAAAAAGCTGACAAAAAGTAAAAAGAAAAAAATCCAGACACATGAAGTTCCTGGGCTAAAAATTAAGCACTAGAGGCACAGCTCAGATTACAAGCTGGGACATGTGGCTCCCCAGCCAGGATCATCAACATTGCTCGCAGCAGTGCCAGTCATCACTGCTCACATGGGCTTAAAACTTGAGCAAAGCATTCTCTATTCTGGAAACATGGCTAACACCACAAAGACCAGCCAGCCACCAGCCAGTATCCATTTGCTTCTGGACTAGGCAGGGCCAGCAGCTTCAGACATCAGCTGGGAAGACTGCAGAGCAGCTCATGGAGACATGGAGTGCAACACCCCATCAGAGAATCCCGCAGTTTGGAGATCACTGGATTGTATTTGAGTGGTCAGCAACATAGGACAGGTACCTACCCACTGAGCAAATTCAAAGACTTATTTGTTGTTATTTCAGAATATACGGTTTTCAAACCTGGATCTCCTTAAGGAATGCTAAGGCAGACACGTCAGTGACAGTACTGGAAGCACATCCAGTCAGATTCAGTATTTTGAAATGAGCTGTTTAATATGTTTGGTAACAAGCTTTTCATTTGTTTGCTAGATTAAAAAATATTTTAAATATTTTTTTATTGAAAGAAAGAACTTGACACTTCCTTTGTAAGCACTGTGGCAACGGTATAAAGTATTCCAGCCCCCCTGGAATTGGGAAGACATGGATATTTGGAGCTGCGGCTAGCATGAAGCCATTGTGTAACTCCTTGCCTCTTACATTTCACACACAGTTAGGACAGTTAGGATATTCTCACAGTTTACCACTTGGTAATAAAAATAAAAGAGGTACGTTGCCTTTTCCTCAGAATTTGAGCCTTACATAATACCAACTTAATATTAACCCATCTTCAGTCCCTCACTGAGTGTCAACAGCCCAGTACTAAAAGACCAGGAGGAGAGGGTCAGAGGCTCTTACAGGATACTCACTGTAAAGAAAAAGGGATAGGCATTTTTCCCCAGCTTCTTTAACAGAGATTCCTGCAAGTGGGTGAGAGAGTCAGGCTTGTCAGCAGGTGGGTACAGCTGGACCCTAGAGAAGAACAGGTCCCGTCGGAAGGTGAGGCCAATCACATCAATGTCTTCCTGGCCATACCGGAAAGCACAGGTCAGGGTCACGTACACTGAAAGGAAGCAAATGACCGGTAAAGCATGCAGCAGACTAAGAACATAGCCAGGGTGGGATGTAAAATCCTGCACTAGAGTCATAGAAACCCATTTTCATTTTAACACTGTTATATGTGGTATGAATCCTAACTGGGTTATACAAGCACACATGTTACGTTGAATAAGAAGCCCATTCATTGGAGAAGAGTTATATTAGAACCATTTTACATTGCTATAATGGTACAACCTCCAACACATATGGTGCATAAACTCTCAAACCTTTTTTCCCCTTGATCATTGTAGGATCCACCAATACAACACCATCTGAAAGAAAGGCAAAAAAATAAACAAAGATTACCAGAGGATAATCAGGGTTAAGAGAGCAGAAAGGATAGCGCGTATGCTTGTGGACTTACCCACAGGTTCCACATTCCCCATATTGTCAACAAAGTCACGTTTTCCCAGGTAGATGGTCAGCTGCAGGAAGAAGTCACACATGGTTCAAGTTCAAAGTGTTGATGATTTGGAGGGGGGGGGAAGCGGGCAGAATGGAAAACATGGTATGGAGCTAGAAATCTTGTATAGAACAATTCATTTTAAACTTTTACTTTTTTTTCCCAATAAACATGCAATCCCCAAAAGACAATATTGCTATTCACATGTTTCAGGACTTCAGAAGAGAGGATGTAATGTGTAGAAGAACAACACAAATACTCCTGGGATGGGACAAAGAACTACGGATTTGAAGATTTTTGATGCCATCAGAAACTTAGTGCATCAGCTTTGTTTTAAACATTTACCAGCAGGAGTACAACCTAGCAGGAGTGAGAGGGGAGCTGCCTTCCTATGAAAGACCTACTGTAAACTCGGTTTACATCATGTTTCCAAACTTAGCACTAAACACAGATCATGGTCCTTCTTCAGAAAAAAAAAAAAAAAAAAAAAAAAGGGCAGGAAAGATTTGTAATGTCTCCAGCCTGACTACAACTGAAATTCATACCTACTTAGACCCATTATTATGGTACTTACAGCTTTGTCACGGGTGCTTTTTTTGAAGATAACTTGTTTTTGAGGGGAACCAGCATTCTTCCCTGTCTTTTGAGACTCAGGGCAGCTCATGGCTAAAGATGGGTATGTGACTGTGGATGAATGAAGCTTTTCTGCCCCAAAGGCTCCTGGAAGAAATATCAGGAGGAAAAAAAAGGATATGAGGATGAGATAAAACTGTAATTATACCTGGTGGGTACAGCATTCTACTCCCATGGTATAGTTCACCAGACTATTTAAATGGATATTCAAGTGCAGCACAGATGGTGGGCTTTTTTTTTTTTTTTTTTTTTTAAGTAAGGAACTGCTAAAATGAAATCTATTTAAAAACAGCTCTTCAGAAACATTACAGAAGACCTAGAACTCATTTTTAAGTCAAATTCAAAAATTCAGTAGACCAATTGAAAAAATATGGGGGTGAGAGAGAGATAGCTTGGCCTCTGCAGAGATTAGTAGAGACAGTTTGTGAAAAAGTCTGCAAGAGCAGAGAAAAAGGTAATCTGATCAACACAAGGTACTCCAGTTTTTAGAAGGTACATCAAGATTTGTCATCAGAGGCTCTAAATTGAGATAAGAAGAAAGTTCCATCTCAGTTAATTGAATAAAATCTAGGAAATAATACATGTGAGTTTTGGCTACTTTCTGGGTTTTTCAAATTTTCACCCTTGCAAGTATAAAATAGCACAGCAGCATCTGTCCTGGGACATTTGCTATTGAACATAGTCTTGAATGAATGGAAAAAAAGCCTAGATAAGGAGCGAATAGTCTGCCCACAAGTAGAAAACCACCTTTGATTGTCAAAAAGTTGTCTGCGCTAAGTTGGAGGCGTGCATCATGAAAGAGACCAGATATGCACCGAAATACCATATATTCTATGACAGCAAGAGCAAAGTATCACACTCAAGGAAAATGCAACCACAGTCATGAGCAGTCATAGTTTTACTACGTCGAAAGAAAGTCTTTATGTAACCAGAAAAGTTATTAGGAAATTAACCAAGAGAATAACAGAGAATGTCATTTATGCTATTTTAGAACCCCTGATGTATAAGCATCTTGGAGACAGGACGCTTAGTTCAAGACCCAGAAAGGTGGTGTACATTGGTAGAGTCAGACCAAACCCAACATGAGAACACATCCTACCACCATAAATTTCCTGAATCAGAACTGAACGTAAACCTTTACTTTCAGAGTATCATTGAATTTGAAACAGAAAGCACCTTAAGAATATAACAGTCCAGCTACTTGCCCAGGAAGGTAACAAGTGTAACCGGGGGGTAAGGAACAGCTTGCACTGAAAAACAAAGCAAAAAGATGCAAGCAACAAAGCAATAAGATTCTTCAGAGAAAAAAAAAAAAAAAAAAAAAAAAAAGTGGAAGGACCAAACAGACAGGAGAGATGTCCAAAAAAGATGTCCAGAAAACTTTATTGGCGCAAAATGGAGAGACTTTTGTTTTTCACTTTGTCTAAAGTCAAAAACTAGCAGCATCCAATTAAGTGGACAATAAATTGAATACAAAATGAATCTTTTACCCATATAACACAAGATACAAATGTACAATGCGTTACTGCAGAAGGCTCTGGAAATCAACAGGGTAAATAGAATAGATTCACAGTTTCACAGGGTTAGACATTCAGAAGGAAAAGGTTTTTGACATACGTTGGACAGGATGATCCAGGTGCAACCCTAACCCCGTAAGACACTGAAACTGAGAAGCAGCATCAGGAAAGGATGAAGCTTCATGTGTTTTATTTGTATCCTTCTCCCTTCTGTACAGGGTTGGAATCAGCGTACTTTGGTCTGACTGTGTGTGACTGCTTGCAGTTTTCCTCCATTCTGGTTTTCTACTTGCTTTTCCATTTTAAAACTGTTTCAATAATAGAAACAGTTTCTATAGCGTATTTGCAAACTCTGCAGTGCAGAAAAACGAAATGCTTCCCTTAGACCACTTGAAGAACTGTAAGGTGGAGATTAGAGACAGGCATTACACCTGCTCGAGAATCTGTATTTTATGAAATATAAGTAGGTTTTCCAAGTCTGGAGTAGTATTTGTGGTCAAGCCCCTGTTCACACCCTATTCACACTCTAGAGCTAAAGAGCAAACCAGCAAATAACATTAAATACCTTGCTGTGTTCCGAGCGCCACAGGAGCTGCCACAGGACAAGACGTCAACTCTTAAACCACTGAAGAAAGTTGAATTTTCCACGCAGTTGTGTCCTATGCTTCTTCCCATCAACCAGAGAAAATCACTAACCTCTTAGCAAAGAAGGAAGACAATTTGTAGGGGATTTGAAAGCACGTCTCTAGTTGCGTCCTTCCAGGATTTCAAGAATTAATCCCCCTCCAAGAGCAAATATTGTACCTGGGCTAAGATTCAACTGGAAAGTGGTTAAGTCAGCAATATAAAGCATTACCTAAGGAAGCCCAGATCGTCAATGAACAGGTCTACAATGTCATCATCACATGCTTTGTAAGACTGCAGACTTACATAGAACAGGGTGGTTACTGAAAGCAGCTTTATTCTAAAGCTCTTCCTCTATCTTCTCCTTCCTAGGGTTGCAAGTCACCCAGCCTGATAAGAAGCTAAACACAGAGGAGCTGTTTATGAAAAAGGGAGTTTGTAAAACAGCAAACTATCTATAAACACATGCCATTAAAGAGAGCTGCCAAACATTATGAACAATATATTAATTCAATCACTAGGCAGTTTATCTATTATTGCTCCATCAACACCCCATGGGCTTGCTGTTGGGAAATACATTGCTCGCTAGTACACCACCTTTCCTCATTTTGCTTACAAAAAGTGAGGCTCAGCACTGAGGATGTAAAACATGTGAACTTTAATTTTAACCAATTTAGCTTTATTGTTCATGAATGTCCCAAGAATGCTCCCCCCCTCTCGCCCCCCAGTGATTTTGGTCTTGATATTCTACACAACATGCAATTTTTGTTTTGCAAGCTCTATGCAAGCTTTCCCCTGGGCTGCATCTGTTAGCTTGATTAGAAACATCATGTCATGCCCTCGCCATTTGCCAGCCCAAATAGCACCCTCCATTGCTCACAATCCTGTGGTCACAGACCAAGCTTGCTTCGTGCAAACAACCACCAACATTTGCCTGAATGTAGAGGCCCCTATAAACAAATTAAACAAAAAAAAAAAAAAAAAGGAAAAAAAAGAATGCAGAATGAGCATTCCTCAGCTCTGTCAGCATTTTCAAAAATTCTTGCCACGTTTTATTATCTAGAGGTGGATTATCTGGGGAACTTAACGACTACTCTGGCAAACAAAAAAGACAACCAGCCCTAAAACATGGAAATTCATGTGAGTTCTTGACAGAAAGGTAGATCCTGTTTGTAGGTGTTGGGAAGAGGCCTCACAAATTACCCCACAAAATGAACGCGTTATATTCAATCACCCAGTACCAAAGCAAAAAGGAGAGTTAGTTAAATTTGTGCTGCTGGCACTGCAAGACGATCAGCCCTCCAGGAGGGCAAGGGGCCTTCCTGTTACTGTTGCTACTCCTCTGAGGGCCTGGGAGATGCAGGCACCTGTGGCAAACATCTCCAAGAGAGCTTGGAAGTAGCTTCCCTGTAAGAAATGCTTTCTGTATCCGGAGAAAGATATCTCCCCCTACCCCCGGCCACTTGAAGCGCAGCTCCACCTTTAGAAGAGAAGCAGTGCAGCGTGACAGCCTCTGCGCAGCAGGTACCCTCATTTTCTCTTCTTCCATCTGCAGGTTGAACCAGAAGAGTGGGCAATAAAATTAACTTAAAAACTATAGCAAAATAAAAAAGCTGAAATTGGTCACTGGAATTTCCTAGACACCACGGTCCTAAGGAATTTCTACTTAAAATGCTTAAGGTTTTAGGTAGCTAGCCATTATCCTTGAGAGTGTTGAATATTATCCTCTTTCATAACAGCACCAACAGGCAAAACAAAGCCCTTTGTTTAAGAACGTGTCCACATTGTAGAAAAATACAAGTGTAGTAGCCTAAATGATAGATGTGCTAAACCCATTCTGATCCTTCTCAGCAGAGCCTGCAGAGATTTTATTAATTAGCTTAATCTCCCAATAATCTTTCATCATGCTGACTTGTCATTTAGTGATCTGCTTTCCTGCAGTAACCCAGGGTCACCTGGCCTCTTGGTAGGTGCCTTTTGAGAAGGACCTTCTGCCACAGACATGGGCAGAAGGGAAGAGCACTGTCTGCAGAAATGCCTCAGAGTACCATGTTTTGTCTTTCCTTTTTGCTATGGTTCTCACTTCCAAGAGCTGGCCAGAAGGCTTCTTTTCTTATAAAAAGGAGAGTGGCCAGTGAGAGCTCATGGTTGTACCTGGATGTTAGTATGTTAACAAAAGCAGCTGAAGGCTTTCCTTCATTGCTCTGAAGTAGGAACCAGAGCATTGTTCAACAAGGGGTTGTGCGTTCTCCAAAGCATGCGACTCTTATCACTGTCTTAAAAATTTAAGAAGGTAGCAGTCAAAGTACCACAAGATAAAAAGCCTTCTATTCTCAGCAGTGTCTGAAATATAAATACTTAATTTCTTCAATTCAGTAATGCATCCAAAACACCCAACAATACCTCAACCTTTCAAGGACAGCGGCACTTGTTTAATGTGGCAAGACTTCCTTCAGTCTCAAGACAACATTCCTGAGACAGGGCAAAACAAGGTTGTATCTGCTGGATGTCCAGCTTGAAGCTAAGAGCATTATCCTCTTTCCCCCTCTACACCAAATCCCACAATGCGGCTGAACCCAAGTCCACGATTCATCAGGAAAGCAGCACAGAAAGACGTTTCTGTTCCCAGCCTTTGCTCATTCAGAACATCTCACACACAGACACACACACAAATGAATCAGAGCATTGTGGGGTTTTTAAAAGCAGAACACAGGTTTATTTACAATCAAGTTCTTATGGGCAGCTGAATAAATAAAAAGTTTGCCCTGTATACTCTAATTCCCCTCGACAGAAGGTGCCTGAGCAACAGGTTAGGT
Organism: Nettapus auritus; assembly: GCA_011076525.1. Taxonomy (NCBI): domain Eukaryota; kingdom Metazoa; phylum Chordata; class Aves; order Anseriformes; family Anatidae; genus Nettapus; species Nettapus auritus. Next base: position 9,217,756 of record CM021773.1, read on the forward strand.
TAGTGAGATGCCTGTTACAGCAGCTGCCCACTAACCCAGCCCCTCCAAAGAACACACTTCCTTAGTAAAACACAATCAGGAGAGAAGAAAATAAAGTGCAAATAAAAAGGCAATAAAACGCTGGTGGCTTGTCTTGAGGCCCAGACGCTGTGGATAGATTTGACTGGATAAAGTCACCAGGTAGCTCACACCCAGCCACATCGTGGTTTTGGATGCTTTAACAGGGACAGAGCCACGACGCTGCTCCATAGCAGAGAGAGGGCTCCAGCACAGACGGGAATATTGCACATGTGCTCAAGAAGGGGAAAAGAGGCCTGGAACTGCCAGCACCAAAACAATGGATTTGAGATTTAACACCGCTGCTCCCCTGTGTTCTACTGACAGCCTCCAGGACAGGACGGATAAACAGAAGAAGGGACCAAACATCTACGTTCTGGTACTGAAGTCACAGTATGACTACATTCCTTAGCACAGCAGCACGGCAGAAGTTCAACTTCTCTCGTCACACCCACTAACCCAACTGCCTGTGGAGTAAAAGGATTTAAAATCTCCTATTTTGTGTACCCCAGCTGTTGAGGGGCATTTTAACAAAAGGGTGCATAAGTCCTGAAGAACAGACAGTTTCCTTAAAATCAGGTAAAACTGATAGAAGGAGTTTGCGTGACAGCACTGGAGAACCTGTGTCAGAATCAGAGCAGCTCTGAATTGAGCTGATAACTCAAAGGCAGAGTTGCCAGAGCTACTGGAGACTCTACAAAAGCTTTCCCAACACTTCAGCCTGCCTAGGACCCGTCCACATTTCAGGATCTTCTCACCCCACACCTAAACTAGGCCACAAGAATGGAACACAGGAGACAGGACATGTATTAAGCCAGCATACAGAGTAACTTCTTTCCAACATTTCCAACTGAGAAGTGCTGTAGGTACATTTGTGTGATAGAGTATTTGGCACAGCTGTCTGGTGAGGAATCCCGCTAGTATCTTCAGCTCCACTTGGTGCATAGCTACCGCACGTAAAGGCATGACTAAGTAGCACTCTCCATCCAGAACAGCTAATCCCTTGCTGAGTCCGAGTGCCACAGTATGGTTACAGCCATAAGAAGTCTCTGACTCAGGCTCCTTCTCCACTGCTTTGGAACTTTCCTCTGGAAAGTGAAGCCCATGCACTTGTCAATATCCCCGCTCCGGCTGGATCTGGGCTCGGGTCTCCATTCTGCTTGGCCACGGACCAGCACCGCCACACACAGAGGCGCTGGATGCTCTGCCCTCCACCCTCCGTCCAGTCAAAATTCAGCCCACAGGACAGCCTTGTTTCCTTTGTCCACACTGACCACATGGGCACCCGCTGGTGACCATGCGACTGCATTGATAGAAGAACTGAAAGGGAAGCCAGGTATAAGTTTAAAACAAGCACACCAAAAGCTAATTCCACAACAGCTTAACAAGGAAATGAAATGTTCTAGCACCCTGACTACCTAAGAACAAGCACTTTTGTTCTCAGCTCTCAGGACAGTCCTGCTTTTAGTAGTCTAACAGGGATACTGGTTTTTTTAGAATATGTTGAATGTACTTTATTAGAATCATACGACAATTTAAGAAGTTGAAACATAACAAACCTAACATTAGGTCAATCTAGAGACTACTGACAGGAATTCACAAAGAATCTGAACTAAAACTCTTGCACACCAGTGTGAACAGTAAAGCTGTATGACTACAGTTCTTTCATCGCTCATCAAGGTTCACAACCCAGATCCCTGCTTCAGACTAAATGGCCAGCTTCCCCTCACCTGTGATGCTTTGCAAGAGTCCTCTCCAATTTCCCCGTGAGCACATTCCAAATGTAGAGGGCCCCATCAGCTGAACCAGCAGCCACATAGTTACCATCAGGGCTATGAGGTCAGAGGAGTAGAAGGCACAGAACATTTTCTTCAAGTCAGCAATTTATAAGCACAAATCATCATTTCATGTTCAACTTCCTAAGCAAGCAACTTGGTATTACGCATTCTTTAAAAAAATTGCGTTAGCATCTGCTAAGAGCAAAAGCACTTAGAAATCAGAAAGCCTCCAAGAAAGTTGATCAACACGTACAGATACACTGTCTTCAATAACAGGTAGCCTTGAGCAAATCACTAATTCTGTCCAAAGTTTTTCTAGCTGTAAATGGAGACAATACAGCCAAGCATGATGAATCACCCACTTGCTGGGGATAAGATTTAATCAGAGGTTATCTTCCTTATATCTGACCTTACCTGAACACAACTCTCGTCCAGTCAGAGCCACATTTGAACCCTTGGGCACTGAAAAGTTAAAATCAGATAACTGTAACATCATTTTTAAGAAGATGGTTCAGAATAACCCCCAGTACCCCTTTATTCCTGTTTCTCATACATACACACACCCATCATGTCTGAAGTAGTTCTTTCCTTTACCTTTCCCATCTACCTCCTAAATGGAAGACACCTTTTCCTAAATGGAAAGACACCTTAACAGAGCTTTGCTGCTAGACTGCAGAGAACCTTGCTACCAATGTGGGATTCATAAAAAGACGGGACAAAGCAGTCCATAGAGATGTTGAAAAAATCCAATATTGAGAGCAATCAGCAACCCAGAGGTTTGAAATTCCAAGTGTTCTTGAGGGGAGCACGCTCACCTGAATGTTTGCTTGACAGCACCAACCCGCAGATCAATGATCTTTAGTAGATCATCGCGGGAACAGGTCAGCAGCTCTGTTCGCTCAGAGTTCAAGTCCAGAGCTGTGATCCTCCCAAGCAGCTCCAGTTCTTTTACTATGCTTTCGGTCCTAAGACAAGATGGGAAGAAAACAGAAAACACTAAACCAAAGCCAAAACGTTGACTTATCCTAATGTGAAAGAGGCAGAGAAAGGATTACTGGCTTATTCTCACATTGAGTTTTTCCCCTGCAAGATCCTACTTTGTGGACAATACCAGCCAACTGTCAGACCCTATTTTCCTCCCAAATCCACCCTCTGAAAAACTAAATAAGAGCTAGAAAGGCAAGTATTGACCAACGCAAAGTATCTGCAATGAAGCAGACTGCCTTTTCAGGAAAAAAAAAAAAAAAAAACAAAAACCAAAACATCCTAAAAAAATCCCAACTCCACAAAAAAAACCCACAGTAATAAGAGCAATAACAAGTGGTTCTCTCACTAGCTTTCTAAAAACTTAGAATAGTCTCTCCAGCTCCCACACTCAGGAAGAAGAGTGGCCTAGCAGCTTACACGTGGACAACAATTTTAGAGCTATCACTGCAGCGTACGCACTCTCAGGTTTTACCTGATGTCCCAGAAACGAATTTTCTTATCGAAGTGTCCACTCATTACACATTGTTCGGTACATACGATGTCATTGCAGCTAGATCCTGCAAACACTGTTTTTATACCTGAAAAAGGATAAATCAGATTTGATGAAAACAGAGTCAGAAAATAATCACTATACACACACGTAACGTAGCAGCTACACAGAGCAGTGCCCACGGAGCATCACAGGGCAGTCAAACTATCTTAGAATAATCCTGACTTAAGTCTTCAGCAACCTCTTTGCCCTTTTCAATCTCCTTTGCTGTATCTAAAATCCCTTTAAATGCTCCCAGGACAGCTGCTTTACTTCCACTTCCTATTTAGCTAGCTATAATTTGCTACTGCTAAAGAACGTGAAACTGTCAACATGACCTATGTTTGGGGTATGTATTAGGGTAGCCTTGAATCCTGATTCTGCTCTCGTTCAAGCAAGTTTAAGAGCCATCAGTAGAAGAGCGGATCAGGAAATAAGTGTTTCTCATGAAGAAAAATCTGAATCTGAGCACCTCCTTCGTCTGATATGTTTTGGCGCATTTCCAAGAGATATTTCCGTACACCTCAGGGTTAAAAAAATAAACAACTGAGTTGGCTCCAAGCTTTTCAGTGGAAGACTAAAATACCCACTCCACAGATTGACAAACAAAGAAAGCTCACAGAACACAGCTGCTCTTAATATAATAGCATTAACAGTGCTTCCTGCATACATGATTTCTTATTCTTATTTTAGGTAACAAGGAGAAACAATCTGATTACTGGAATAACAACAGAATGTAGCATGGCTGCTGGTTTTTGCTTTTTTAGACTAGGAAGAAGATGAAATTATCTGATTTATGGCAGACTTCCATTTACATCCACTAGAAAGAGAGAATGTGGATGAAAAGTTAGGCTTCCTTACAAACTTTGCTGCGGAGGTCCCAGAGCTTGAGGGTCCGGTCATGACTTCCCGAAACAATGCGTGCATTGTCCAGCAAGAACTTGGCTGACAGAACTTTACCGCTGTGACCCGTCAGAGTGTGCTGAGGAGAAGAGATTTACACAGTAAAAGCGCACGGTTCCACTTGCTTGTTTTCTCATAGCTTACCAGTTCTATACAACAACATCACAATCTTAAGTCACAATTTGCACGTCTACTGCATTGCATGAAAAAAAAAATAAATCTGTATTTAAACAGTGATCAACACCGAGTAGGAATGTTAGGTACTGCAGAGCTCAGCCTGAAGTTTTGAGACACGGGTCACCCGTGGCTGCAGTTTCTTGAGCTATCCAGGGAACCTGTGAGCTCTCCTTCACAACACCCCATTACACCCTAGTTTCATGGGTAGATGGCAACTGCAACACAGCCTTGCAGGAGAAATGAGGAGAGGGGATTACTGAAAAGGGAAATGGTGTTTTCAGGTTTTTATAATGAGATTCTCTCAAGGATATAGCAGGGTATCTAGTTTCAACTGCTGTTACATTCTCAAACCTGGAAGCTGAGACAACCAAGGATTTTAGAAAAACTCCCTACAGCAGTTCCTGTAACTGCCTTTGTTTTCATCCAGTGCAAGGGAAGGCTCTCTGGGGCTAAGAGGTACATGAACTGCCTTCACTTCAAATTGCTGAATATTTACATGCCAAATCACAAAACAAATAATGAGCGACTAAAGTAAGAACTTTGGGGAAATAAACACCACAAGAGAAATCTCTAGTATATAATCAAATCATTTTTTTTAAATACTCAAAGGACTATTAAATTACACAAAGCAATCTGGGATGGGAAATACAGAAGAAAAAGGAATGTGAGCAAAACTTCATAAAAAACACACACACAAAAAAACAATTAAATCCACAACAAACTCTGAAGCAGTGCATCATCCTGTGAAGACCACGTGTTCTCAAGAAAGGACACATTCCAGAAAGGAAGATCTGCAGCTCTTTTCTGCTGTTGATGCAGTCATTACATATACTTATTTGCATTTAAATACTAAATTTGTGGCAGTCCACCATGATTTCAGCTTCACTGCCTCCTGCTCACGTGCAAGGCATGACAAATCCATACCACATACTTGAAACAATGCAGTATTTTATCTCAGCGCTAGCAAATGAGTAGTGAATGCACTAGTCACCAAGACTACCAGAAGAACTACAGGACGATATCGTGAAGCCAGGTAGATGCTTGTGGGGATAACTAACTTCTTTGCAGTGAGTAATCGCAAGCCTGCTAAACTTTTACTCCCAGTAATTCACAATCAATAGTAGAATTTGCAGCCAAAGAAAAGCTGCAAAAAGAACTGAGGCATTCTTCGCTTTCATAAACAAGGCCTGACTTCCCCAGACTGGGAACTACCCAGTGGATTACAATGCAGCTGTAGGTTATAACTGACATGTGACGTACCAGAAGATTCAAATCAAAGTAGCATCTTCCTAAAATAAAAAGTTGAGGAAAAGCATACATAGGAATGGTAATAAACAAAGCCTTACAGAAAGCTGAAAGGAGACCATTTTTTTTATGGTCAGCCACAAGTAAACCCTTCTTTAAACATGAGCTAAACTGTCGGATAAAAACGTGAGTATGAAGGAGGAATCTTTCAAAAGATATTGAGAATAAACTCAAGCACCTTTAGTCTCGCTGCCTTTAACAACTAGACCAAAGTCTCAAGAATACTGCCTTGACTTCCACAAAAACAAACCCCTTTGCTGCAAACCCTTCTTCAGCAATTCTCGCCTTAGACTGAAGCTAAAATATGTAAGTAGCTCTTCAAGAGCAGCAAGAAGCATGTAAGTTTCCACAGAGAGGGATGGAAAGTTTCATATTAAGTAAATACGTGGCTATGCAGACACTAATACTTTATTTTAGGTCTTGCTGCAAAGACTTTTTAATTAAAGAGAAAAAAATATCTGTTTAAGAAAAAGAATTGTTGGAAACATCTATAAGTGTCCAGCTTTCAAAACTGTACTGGCTCCCTTCGACACAAAACTGGAAGTACAGGACAAAAACAGCCTGAGCTCTGCTTTGACTTCAAGAGACTCACCCGTAATCGATTGTCATCAACCGTCCAGATTCTGCTGGCAAAGTCATTTGAAGCTGCCAGGAGATAAGAACCCTGCGAACACAAGATTAATTTAAAACTACTACTGCTAGTCAACACGGAAATGAAAAGTATTAAGTATTTCCAGTAAGTCATTAGAGCCTTATTAGTGCTATATTGCCAAGGGGAAAGAAAAAAAAAAGAACAAAAATCTAATAAGCACATACCAGCAAGGAAAGCTAGCGTGACAACTTTCTAGAAGGCCGTAGCTTTTTCTTCTCACCAAAGAGTGACAGTGAATTGTGGAATCATGATTACAGATGAAAGGAGTTAACAATAACCAGACCAGAAAGCATTTTCTCCTTCTTTTGCCCCCAGCTGCTGCAGTGAGGAACTAAATTCTAGTTCACCCTTATCTATTCTTTTTGCTGTCATGCTGTACGGGGAAGAACCCTCCCAGTAGCAGTGTTCTTCAGAGGAGAACTGGCCCAATTCTTGCCATTTTCATTACAATTCTAACATACTAAGATTCCAAGAACTACATCCATTCAAGGACAGACAGGTAGATTTGTGCATGGCTTTAGGCTTAGGGCTCTTCCAAGTCATCCCAGACAAAAAGTGCTCACTGTGAGATTCACACTAATACTCCTGAGAAACTCAAAGACTTCTGTGAGGCAAAAAAAAAAAGTCCTTGAAGTCCATTAGCATCTCACCTCACGCAGCTCTTACCTCAAATGTGTTCATCTTAAAGAAATAAAAATCAGAACTTACTTATTATGCAGATTAACCACCCCAGCAAATCTCTAATGAGCTAGTTAACATCTGAAGGGAAGATGCTATGGACGTGTGTCAGTAAAGTTCAGCACAGAGAATCACCAAACTGATGAAATTACTTCAGCTTTGGTCTACTCTCTACGCGTTGTGTTATGGAAGCAGCCCCAGCAGAAAAAACGGCTCATATGTCCACATGTAACAATCCGAGACCCCAAACTCCTTCAAGTAGGTCTGTTGGATGCTGATCACAATCCTATCTCCAATACTTTAGGTTAAAAAGAACTGAGCATACCATGAGCTGTCAGCAAACACTGTCACACCACAGTCACACCAGTATTGTGCCATGACAGGTGAGAAACTGCTGGGAGAAAAGGCAACAGAAGTGCAAGTCTCATTGTGAGACCTTTTGCTATTCATCATAGACCTCAGCAAAGCACCCGTTAAAATAAAAGCTTCACAGATGTAAAGCCTCAGTGTTACTTACTGCTTTTGTGCTGTTATGTCACCTTAGTGGGAAGAAGACTGATTTCATGTTACACAAAGCCTAATGCATTTTATCAAAGTAGCCTGTAACAGCTGATGTCTGAGCTGCATCTGAGTTGCCAAGCCAAGTTCAAAATGTCAGACTGCAGCTTCTCCCTTGTACTATTTTGGACTATTCACAGTTAACCCTCCTAAGTATTAATTAATATCTTACTTAACTTCTCAAAGCATCAGAATGCTGGTAGCAGAGCACATCAATTTCTTAATTCATACCCAATTACAAAGAGTGCATATCGCAGATACTCACAGCACTATCAAATTCTATGCTTGTAATCCCAGCATTACTACCAGAGAGGGAACCTTTGGGCTCACATCTATCTGCACAGAGAAAGACGAACAAAACTTAAGCAATGGATTAGAACAGAAGCTACACACAGTGAACTATAACATGAGTATAATACCCCACAATACCCCAAAGTGAAAACGTTTACCTCCCAAGACTTCCCAAAGCTTAACCCTCCGGTCCATGCCTCCTGTTGCTAGTAACCGGGAGCCAGGGCTGAACTGCACTGCATTCACCTCCCCATCGTGTGCATCCTGAGGAGCGGGAGGAACAGAACAACCACCCAAACTGGAGTTAGCATAGACCCAAAGGCCACGGATTAGAAAGTTACAGAACTTAAAGGCTGTACAAAACTACAGTGGTCAATCTTCCAACAGCACATCGGAAATAAAGCCATGGGCTGAAACTATGGTTGATGGCATACAGAGCAAAAAGACTGATTCTTATCTAAAGAAATCGAGAGTCTATGAAAGAAAATACTAACAAAGGCTTAATAGCGACAATAAACTACCAGAAGCCTTGCAATGATTTGTGACTTCAGTCTTTCTAAGTTACAGCTTTTATTTTCAGTTATAACAGGAAAAAAAATAAGGAAAGGAGAGAAAATATTAACTAGTGACATGCTGTAGAAGGAAATTATATTTTATTTCTTCACCTAGAGCCAGCAATGGAATACAATCCAGCCAGTTTTTGCAACCACGGCACACTCAAGTCAGGCTTGAGTTTGCAAAGTCTGCTTGAAGACACCGTAACAAAGTAAGTGCATTCATGCATGTACCGGAGATACTGCAGCTCTGTATTGCAATTAAATAATAACAGCAGGGTTGGGACTTGGAACAGCACTGCTCTCACAGGGAACTTGGGTTAAGCTCCTATTAACAGGTGCAGCGTTAAAAGCATTTTTGAAAGCTTTTGCACAGCTTGATGTTTCAAAGCTTGGGTTGGCCACTTAGTATTGATTCTTAACCTCCAAAATATGATAATTTTATTATTAAAATCCTTTTTTCACCCCTGACAACTTTACAGCCTTACAGTACTTACCCATTTTTTTCCACAACATTAATACCACATTCTTCACTCGTTTGCTGCACTTCTATTTTTTATTTTTTAAAGAACTGTCAGTAAGTGTTCTTGTGAAATCAGTTTTCTGGAAACATTTTTTCTCCTGGAACGTGTTGCTTCAACTTGTTCTGTCAGCTCATATTTAGTGGTCATCACAGTTCAAAGCCTGTTCTTTCCAGAAGTGCAGAAGAGCCATTCTGAACAAAATTAGTCAAAATTCTTGCTCAGAAATGACATCCCAAAGTGCTGGCTGAAGTGACAACCTTCTCCTCCCTCCCAAACCTTTTCTGCTTATCTCTCCACACATGAGCCCTCATCATTCCCTGAAATCCAAGACTCTGACAGACTCCTTGCATACATTTTCAGAACGCCCTGCACTGCTCTGTTGGACCTAGACATGTCCTCATGCTCCACCGGGGCTCCAAAAACAGGAACTGAAATGTAACACAGATCATCTCCAGAAGGAACATGGGTTGCCATGAAATGAGGAGGCAGTTTTTCCTTTCAACATCGCACTGCTAACCAAGCATCACCTCCATCCTGCCAGTCTGACAGCCTTACCACTGCGACTGCTTCTTCTACTGCTGCAATGACGGGGAATTAGAACAGGGCAGCATTTGCCACATGTGGAAGTTAAGGGTCAGCAGAGTTTACTGTGGTTTGACCCTCACACACTGCGCTGCTCTACAAGTTCACATGATGTTACAGAAGATCCAGAGAAAGGTACAAACAGCCTCTCACGTGGTTCTTGAACACCTCATACGCATGTATGATAAAATTACTTAAGATTTTTACTTATTAATCAACTCCACTTGCTGTACATAGCCAGAGGAGGAGATAGAGAGGCTTTATCACATACCATAGCCAGCTATGCCTCCTGTGAAGCTCCCTACTCAAGCCAGCTCCACACTGTCACTTCGGTTATGGCCCTATTCTCACCATCAGGTAACACAGCTACTACTGCCTCCACCGTACAACTTCCACTAGAGAAGATAACAGAGCAGCCCAGGAGCACACAAGCCTCTGTGCTGCTGTGAACTCTATCTATATGGCCGCTGTTTTTCTGAATGGAAAAAAAAAAATCAAGTAATTTAATATCTATGGTAGCTTTTGATGGACTGCCTGAGAAAACTCAAGAGGAATGTCCAAACAATTATTTTACAATTATATTTACAAGACAGTTCACCACAATATCTTTCGTTTCATTCAGAAGACAACACCAATCATGGAAATTTAAGTATGGCCTTGTGAGGCCACAGCAATGCATAAAGGAGGTCTCAGCTTGAAAACTTTAGATCACACACAACCAATGAAGACACCCCACTACCACGAGCTCCTCTTAACCACGACTGTTGGATGACATTCAGTGCCACAACCCCTTCGCTGTGGAGAACTGGAACTGAATTAATCCCAAACTGTCAGCAGTCTCTTCCTCAGTCATAGCTCTACTATGGCATGACAGAATGACAGAACAAGGACTGCTGGGAGCCAAGACGGTAATGGGGTGTAACTCCCCTGTGCCATCAGACCTTTTACTAGTCATCATCGACCTCAGCAAACAGACATCAGGGATATGTAGAACAGAACCACACCTGGGAACGCAAAGGTTCTGAGAAGCTTCTGGGCTAAGAATTGAATAGGCTGAACTATGCTACCAAACCAAGAATTCCTTCTCGTTTGGCAGTGTCAATGGAAGCAGTTTCAGGAGATCAATGTCCAGGATGCAGATAGGATTCACTTCCTCCAAAGACTATAAAAAGGATGGTAGAAATGGGAATTCCTTCTGTACTTACGAAGACACATATTGCAGTAGTGGGCACTCTCACTTCTTTACTGGCACCTGGATGCGGCTCTGCACTATCCTGGGGAGCAGGGAACGAGGACAAGGAACGTCTCCTGAGATGAAACAAAGAAATATTTTACAAACAAACTTAATTAACGTGGTTTCTCCTGAATTCATCCAGATCTGTACCTGTCACTTAACTACACTGTACAGTGATTAAAAAAATGGGGGGTGGAGTTTTCACTTTCTCTTATCCAGTCTTTCAAAAACATTTATAATACAGCACTACATCCGCTTGTGGCTTTAGATATTTCACAGTATGCCAGATAAGTTACCAGAACTGACTGCTGACCTCATCTTGAAGCAGACGTCTTTTTCTAATAGGAAAGAAACATGGCAGTGATTGCAGCTGAGTTTAGCTGGAGAGACTGCAGCTCTGTCACTTTGTCTAGGGAGACTGAACATCACTGCAGCGCTACATTCCAGTCAAAAGCTCAGGCTGCACGACTTAAGCAAAGACCATCCACCTAATGGAGAGCTTGACTTCGAAGGTCTGGCTCCACTCTAGACACTAAGCACAGAACCCAAAGACTTATTTTTAAAATAACCCTATTAGAGGAGCTAAGTGCAGTGGAAATTAAAAGCAAACCCCACATATTCTCTCCGCAAAGAGGGGCTCAATGCATCTCTAACTGCAGACAATTTCTAGCCAGGGATATCAATATCTGAAAACTAATTGGGATAATGCAGGTTGGTTCCATGGCAATTCAACGGAATACATTTACATGCTAGACTAAGAGCGGATAATGTTTTTTCACCTGGCAGCATCAGAAGATTGATGTCCCAAAAGGGGAGACTCAGACAGACTGGAGGGAAAGGTCAGAGGTCAGCACACGGCAAGATGGAAGAAACAGGAAGTTGAGGAGAACAAAAAAGAAAAAAAGAAAGGCAGAAGCTAGAAGAAAGGCTGAAATTGTTTGTATTCCCTGCATCACCAAGATTTTGGTGTACATTGAAACCAATACATAAAACAAGGAGGTGAAAGTGTTCTAACCTACCCAAAGATATTAGTGATAGAGTCCAGAAGGCCTCCAGCTGGTTGGGAGAGTCGCTTACTGAAGGAGGGGAGGACAGGTTTAAACCTTGTGAATAGCTTCTCCAAATAAAGATCAAGACAAACACAGTTCATAGCACCAAGTCTCTGGAAAGATTCCCTCCCCCACAGACCCAGTCCCAAGTCAGAAAACACCAAAGGCAGGCATCAGTACAAAAGTCAAACTGTGACTCAGAGCACAGCTGTGAGTGGAGTTCCTTCAGCTGCCCTCAGCATCCACTCCGTGAATTACTGGTTTTAGATAGAACAATTTGCCAAGTATTAACTTTCAATCAAATTAATCCAGGCTCTCATAATTCCCTCTTACTTTCCACTCATGATTTTAAGAAAAAATGAATTTAATCTAGGTGAAGGTAGTTCCGGTATTTCAATAGAATCCCAAAGCCCAGCTATGTGCAAAGCCACGCTGACACCTTGCACAGTAACAGATAAAATAGAACAGGCACTGTGGTGTCCACTTTACTGCCCATTTTAGTTTTAAACCTTTGTTTTTACCATTACAGATTTTCAGACACTAATTTAGCTTGGTTAAAACAGCAAAGGAAAAATGCAGCACATCTAGAGCACAGTAACAGAAAACACAGCCTGTAGGGAGTTTCCCGCTGGAAAGCAGGAAGTATCTAGGAGGTGGAAATACTGAACTGTGCTCCAGATAAGGGTGAGTAAAAACTAAGGAATATTCCCAACATCATTCCTTTAATTGTTCTAAATCTCTTGTTCTTCCTCACTGAGGGAGTACAAAAATCTCTGTGCACAAACCTGGATGCTCGGCTAACAGCTCGCACTGGAGACGTCTCCTCAGCTGTGTCAGAGGTTTCGTCCGCAAGCACTTCAATATCATCATCCCTGCTGAAGTAAGAGAAAACACCTCGTTTCCAACCAGCCACACAGAGCCTCCCGTAGAGGCCGCCTACTGATGTATTGGAACTGAACGGTTGGTGCTGCTTGACCCCAGCCCACATCCAGGTTTACTCAGCTGCAGTGACATGGAGGTATATGAAGATGAGAGATCAGAGAGGTAGATCAGAGCTGGTATTGTGGCCCCAAATATAGTAATACCCTATTTACATTACCCTATAGTAACACCCTATTTACATTTTTCCTTTTTTCTTTTTTTCCTGTTCCAATACAAGGTTTTATTAGGTAAGCAAAAGGGCTTAAACTTCCCCTCCTCACCCACAGCAACTAGGTCCGAATACTTTCTATACTGCTGAACTGCAAGTGCTGCTCCACTAAGCACGAGGGTGTTTTGGGTCACCACGTTATTTACCCATCAGTGTATAAATGAACAGAACTGTGAGGTTCCAATTTAAGTGCCATAAATTAATCCCGCTAAGCTGTTCAGCGAATGCCAGAAGGTTTTTCTCCCATTAGTTATCACGGGCTCTGACAGGCTAGGATTTTTTCCTTCAAGCACTGCTCATTTTGCAGGACAAACTATTTTTAAACATATTGTGTCAACCTGATGACATTTGAGTGATCAGGAAGTTTAAATTTGGCATTTAAGTACAAATAAACTAGTGCCTGCCATCAGGCAAGACTATCTCAGCTGCAAAAGCGCTGAAGAGGATGGGAACATTTTTAATCTCACATTTCATAAGCATAGCTGTGATTCAATTTCTAAGATTTTGGAGGACAGCGTGTATGAGAAGGCTATGGAAAATACCTACCCTGACTGATGGTAGCAGGTTGTTATTTCCACAGAGCACCAGAATGTTTTGGCAGTATTTGTTTTTTAGAATCAAAATCTTAAGATATTAACATGGTACATAGCAAAAGAACTGCCCACTTCACATTTTTGAAGTGAATTTAAACATCAAGGCACACTACTTTAAATGCTGCAGTTTTTCTTTTCAGTAAGCAGCGTATTTATACAGTAAAAACCCTCTAATTATGAAATCAAAAGGAAATCAAGAACATCTGTGAAGCAGAGTTTGAATAATTTATAAACTTTTTTTTTAAAAAAAAAAAAACAGGCTTCTTTCCAACTTCTCAGCATCTCAAATCAAATAATTTATGAAACACTGAGACCATCATCACCACAAGAGGAAATAAAATATTCAGGACATTGTGCCACAGCTACCTCTGAGCTCAGCTCTAGGATAGGAAAGTCTCACTTTGGATAGAGGAGAGGAAGAAGCTTAACAGGGTAAGTAGCCACAAAAATCACACAAATTTCCTCTCTCTGTACAGCCTGGTCTAGTGGGAAGCGTCCTGGCTCGTGGCGGGGGGATTAATACCCTATAACCTTATCAACCTGGCATGAAGTACATATGCCACCAATTTCCCATTTCAGTCAGCTGATTAAAGATTATCCAGGAATAAACACGGCAGTGAATATCCACGTGCAGCTGGCTGCTGCAAAGAACAGTAGACTTAGGATGCTGATTTCTGGATTGCCAGGAAAAGAAACTCCACATCTTTTTAATTTTTTTTCCCTACGATATAAACCTATTCCAATATGGAACTGATCAGTATCTTTTCACCTCAACTCGCACAGCGCCTGTTCCAATAGGAAATGCACGAACACAGCTCTTTGTAGTTCACCCGCATGAAATGTAGGTCTCTCCAAAGCGTATTGCTCCATGATCACAGAATTATTTGAAAGACCAAGAGCACTACATAACAGATGTTTTCTTACTGAGAAAAGGATACATATTCACTGTATGAACCATTCTTAGGACTTTGAATCCAGACAACTCTTTTTAGTCAAAACAGAGCTCCTTCTTCTGGAAATTCAACTAGGGAGAGTTACTGTACATTTTTGACTTTACACCAAAGTTTAAACATCCCCCTACATCACCAAATTTAGAAATAACAAAGATGTAATTTATCACGCATCTGCATAAAATGAAGCAGGAAGTGATGAAGGAGAGGAACTCCATAAATCAAGACTGCTTACGGTTCAACAGGCAGGGGTTCTTTGGCAGCCTCTGCTAGCTCCTTCTGCAGCCTGGCTTGTCGTCTCCTAAGAAGAGGAAAACATGGTTATTTAAAAATATATATATCCTTAATCTCATCTGAAAGATTACTGTGCGCAGTTGTGATGGACTTCCTAAGATTAAAAAAATAACAACCAGAATATCGCCCCACTTTTATCCTGCTTTTCCAGATACTCAGTGCAGAAGAGGCAGTTTTCTTATTGTGAACAGCCACAGACTAACCAATAGTTGAGCTAGACGATATGGCAAAGTGCACTTACAGCACACCTTCAGCACGTCAGCCCTTTATGACCCATATGAATGCAGATTTGCTCAGAGCAAAGAATTGCAAGAACTTTAAAGAAAAAAGCTTATGTTAGTTGAAATAATACAGAACTACCACATAGTATGGTATTTGTCGTAGAGCCCTTGGTCTCCAAGTATCATTAGCTGTTGAACAAGAGGTAACGTGGAAGAAAGATGCTTTGCTTTTACACACAGCTTAGTCTCATGGCAACTCCTCCTTTTAGCAGGATGCCAAAAAAATGCTTAGGCTAAAAAAGGCTAAAACTAGGAGTATTATCAAGACTCAACACAAACAAAAAGTGCAAGTCTAATACTACAAAAAAAGCCAGCGTGATTTATGATCTTTAGTCCACAGTCCATTGTTGCTCAAGAAACAAAAGAACATGTTTTATTCATTTGAAAGACAAATATTTTCAAAAAGCATTTAACTGTACTGGCCAGAGGAAGTAACACAAAGTTCTGGACTCTCATTGCATGGTGCATAAATCCACAGGTCTTGAGATCAAAGCTGGATGTGGTTTTATTCTGTGCTCTCCTAACTATTCA
The DNA here is from genome assembly GCA_011076525.1 of Nettapus auritus. Classification (NCBI taxonomy): domain Eukaryota; kingdom Metazoa; phylum Chordata; class Aves; order Anseriformes; family Anatidae; genus Nettapus; species Nettapus auritus. Next base: position 9,233,413 of record CM021773.1, read on the forward strand.
AAAGCATATTAGGAAGTAGTTTATCAAAAAGAGATCAATCTCACCTTGAATCCTTTTCATTTTCTGCATTCAACCGATTAGCTTCTTGTGCTTTCTCTGCCATCCAACGTGAGACCAGCTCCTGGTTATCCTCAGTAGTTTTCCTCAGTTTCTCCTCCAAGGCATTGAAGGTGATCTGGAGAGCATCATATTCATCTTTCAGTGTCTGATTAGCTCGCTCCAGATCTTGTAGTTTGCTACGCAATTCCTGGCACTCTGTTTCCAGCTCAGAGATTTTTTGCAAATATTCCGCAATCCTGAAGGACAACAAAATGTACAAAACAATGAGGATCTCCTCTGGGACCTATACCATCACCTTTGTGCTATTTGCACAATGCCCAACAAAGGAGTTTTTAGCCCGTAGGTAAGACTCCTAGAAAGTATCTTCACATGAATTACTCAGAGAGAAGTTTGGGTCTCAAACCAACCACACAGAAGTAACCGTTCCTACTCACTTTGCTTCATTCATCTGCATCTCTTTGTCCTTCTGCTGCATTTGGTTATTCAGATCAATTACAGACTGGGCCAACTATGGAGAGGAGAAATTTACATTACAAAAATGCAGGGTTGCCAGCTAGACAACAAATACTGAGCAGTTCCCACTGAGAGCACAGACCAATCCATCACTAGAAGCACAAAGCATACCTTTCAGTTCTTCTTTCTCGGTTTTTTATACCAATTTGTTTATTGTCCCTATCACACAGGGGATTGGATCAAAGAATTACTTTTTAAAAATGATTTTTCAAAAAGTTATTGTCCTTTGGTATCTCACTCTCTTCCCCCAAGTTTCTTCAATAAAGCCACAAACAATGTATTCACAGAAAAAAATAAATAGGGAAAAAAAAAATCAGAGTAACTAGAAATTGCCAAATTAGCAAACCAACAAGTAAGTACCAACAACCAAGCATCAGTCTTTCAGGAACTGACGGACAGCCATTACTGGAGACGTGCAACTCACATATTGTAAATCTGTGTTTCATGAACAGCTTTCCTGCAAATAAAGTTGCCAGGGGAGCCTCTGCAGAGCATAGGAAGACAAGGGGCAGAGGCCAATGCCAAGGAACTGCTGCTACCAGCTCACAGCTACCCAGGCAGTGAGCAGCAGAAAGCCATACAGCACGCAGAGCCTCAGCTGTCTGGGAAGAAATAGGACTATTTTGGGAAGGGGGCCTGCCTGGGTAGATGGCTCAGGATACCAGGCTCGGGGGAAAAGAAGGAATTTTTAGCACTTTGACTCATCAATGTAGAAAGCTACCTGCTCTTTGAGAAGCTCTGGATTACCGACACTACAACTTCCCTACAATTCCAGTGAGGTGTGATCAAAGGAGTATGACTTTCCCTGGGTCATTGCCATCTCCCTATAAAAGGCTGAGTAGCATTCAGGTACTAGGTCCTCGATGCATTCTCTCCACTGCTGTGGTTTTTACACGCCCAACTCTGTTGGTGGAGCCTCTGTGCTTTTCCATCCAAAAAATGCACCTTTTCTCACAGGCCCAGCTCATAACTCAGGAACTCCTGGGCTCCCTATTGCATTTACATGGCAGAACCAGTGATCCCTTTTCAGTTGAGCATCATTGCACTTTGAACCTTTGCTTGTTTTGTCCACTCTTACCTATCAGTAGTCCTGCAAAATAAGAGAGAAATGAAACTACACATAGCCACTCACCCCTCTCACTTACTCTGCTCATTTAAAGTCTTCCCAGTGTAGAACTGGTGGTCATTTGCAGCTCTAAGCTAGATTAACTCCTTCCTCTTCTAATAAATACAGTTAAAAGCACTGATGAAACACAAAACTAAGCAATTCTTAGAAATAATGCTATGCTAACAACTTAAGTTCTTATTTCCTGGCAGCCAATTTGAAAGACCAACCATGTCTGATTTATTTTATTCATCAACACGGGTTGCTTAAAAAGGCTGTACGTGAAATGATGAAAAAGCGACGACAAAAGAACTCGGTACAATTAAGGCCATGTCTGTAAAGGGGCATGTTTGAACCATACAAAACACAGAGGACTTTCTAACCTCGCCACGTTTCTTATGTAGTTCTGTCAGCTCCTCTTGATGCTTTATCTTCAGCTGTGCCAACTCCTGCAACTGAGCATCATTCCATGTGCCGTCATGTCCTGGACTGCAGTTTGAGACAGAAAGAAGAGATGTCACCAACTAGAATCCAATTGCTTCCATGCCTTTGACAGCTGGTCTCAGGACACTATCTCCCATGGATTTTCTACACTGCTGAGATACAGTTCATCCATATCAAACTAAAGCACAGGTTAACTCCACAACAATGTAACTCTCACTAACCAAAATGCCTTTACACACTATTGTAGAGTTAAATTTGCCGAGGACTTCGTTCACTTTTTTTTTTGTACATTCCTAAACTAGAATTAAAACTCAAATGAAAGATAGCTAGTCTTTGCTTAAACTTGCACCAAGGGAAGTAACTTTTAAAGTAAACTCTCCGAACGCGGAAAGAAATGAAAGTGTTTTACCAAATCAAATTTGTTTTGGAGAGAGCTGGTGGACCTTGAAGATGCACAGTATCTGGAGACAGCATACCATAGTGGACAAAGCCTCCAGCTAGGGAACCAGTCCCGTGGGGGTTCACACTCCAAGGTGTTGCAAATCACTTCTCTATTGTCCCAACCGTGTCCTAGCCCCTTGTGGTATTAAGTGTTTTTTTTGTTTGTTTGTTTGTTTGTTTTTTTGTTTTTTTTTTTTTAAATTATTATTTTTATTTTTTGTTTTTAAATAAATGCCCCCCCCCCCAAAAAAAAAACAAAAAAAAGAAAGAGCTACGATTGTAAAGGTTATCACTCACATCTTTGAGAACAGAGACAGAAGTTAGCTTTTTAAAAGCACACGCACACATACGTATCACACATGCACGGAGACTCTGAGCAGCTGTATTTTAAATTACAGTTTTTCAATAAAATAATTTGATTCCTATAATTGCAGGCAAATTGCAAGCATCAGTTTCTGCAGTCATTCTATGTGACAGCAACCCAGAGGGTAGCAGATGATGATTCAGAAGTTGGAAGGTCCCACAGTGGTATTGCTAACTTAGTGGTCTTCTCAAAACAAACAAAAAACACCTTGCTGAACCCTGAACCAATGCTGAACTAGAAGACACTGCATTTCTAGAAAACAGTTGTCTGAACAGGTAATAGGCTAAGTCCTGTGGTGATATCCAACAGGTCCTGTAATTCTGGCTATGCATAAATCTACAGCCAGAACTAGACATTCCTTCTTGCTGTTATGGTAATTAAAAGCATTTTTCTTCAACTATTTATTATTAGGAAATTCATTCCGTTTGAACAAACTGTTGTGTTCCAAGGGCAGTATCAGAATTCTGCTCAGTATTTAGTTTGAAGACGCTGTTCATTTCTTCTCATCCTCTTCTACTCTCAGTCTCATCTTTTGGAATAGGTGTTCAATCAGAATCTGATTCCCATAAACTACAGTTGGTTCCAGACAACTACAGTCATCAGCTCCTGAGAATGGTCACGTAGGTGTTAACTCCAGCTTGCTGGCCAAACACTGAAGTTCTGCCCAGAATTCCTGGAGAATGAGTTCTTTCCTTACCAGTGGCAGTAGTACACAGACATGTTTATTTGCTTTTCATCCCAATGAGACATACATACAGCAAAAAGAACTTCAAAGGCAGCAGTTCTTACGGAAAAAGGTAACTTTGAGCTACCTAATGGTCTTTTCTTCAGTTTCCTTCATGAAGAAGAGAGCCCAGTAGCCCATACCTGCTGGAATCTGCATTCTCTCCAGACAGAGACACTGATTTGCAGTAGATTCATATACCAACAGAATAAACAGCATGACTGCTGCCTGCAGCACTGGTGTTATTTCCACATTAGAAAGGAAGTTTCCCAATAAAATCTTGCTAAAAGTAGGCAGATCATACATTTTCTTTTTTTAAGTGTAAGATGCTTGCTTAGGACTGACACTTCACAATCATGCATTTCTCCACTCTGCCCACTCTACACAGTAACAGCCTCCAGACTGAAACTCTCTCTGCAATGCTTTTAAGATTGGACAGTTTCAAGGGTCAGATCATATTCATTAGGTAATAACAGCAGGCAAACACAGGAGAAGTAAAAGCTCAGTCTGGTCCATTTCCATACTTGGAATTCATGATAAATTACTTTCTGTCTAGAACATGATCAAATCTTTCTCCACCACATAATGTAAAAGTACTGTAACTTTATCGTGCTTAGAGTTCTAGTTTATTTTTAGTTCAACCTATTTTTCGCTTTATTTAACTCCAAGTTACTGTAATAACCTAGAAGTTGTCTGCACAACGCGTCAATCAGTGGTTTGGGTTACAACTCACAGGACAGACAGCTGACTGACACAAAAGAAGTTTTAAATACCTGATCTCGTGTCTGCTCTGCATATCATACTTTTCAGCTTGCAGCTTATCAGCCAGCACGGCGTGAAGGTCCGACTTCTCTAGTAGCTTGTTATCTGCAAGGACAATAAGAAAATAACCAAAGAGCAAAAGCAGATTCCCACCCTGTTCTTTTCACCAGCTAAAACTTAGTATCTTTAATTATTCTGACGTGACAGAACATCACGTAAGCCTATGCCACACTAACGAGCACTCCTCTTTGATGTCAGCTGGCTAAGGCAGTATTCAACAACAGCTCCAAGAATTCCTCCTTAGTTCAGATGCTGTGAGGGACTGGATCTACGAAAGTTTGGTAGGGAGACTGCTATTACTTAAGTGTATTGATATCTGATTAAATGCAAGAAGCTCAAAGTTCAAACTGTTTATAGCCTTTTATCTGACAACAATGAAGAAAAGAGCCCTGCCAGAGAAGTGAGCCCTGGTCACAGTCAGCACTGCACGCAGTCCTGCTGAGGTCTGCTTGCTTCCCCCCGTAACAAAAAGCACAAGAAGCACCTCGGTGCGTGAGCCGGCTGCGGCTCGGTGACCCCTCTGCTTCCCCTCACCATGCTGCAGCTGAGGCAGGAGAGGGACAAGCCGGGGACAACTGGCTGGGAACCAGCCCCTAAACAACCCGGGGTCCTACAAAGGCTCACGAACATGGACAGCAGAGCGATGGTTCGCGATGCCACAACCCCTGAGGTGGAACCATGCAGACAATCTGAAGGCAATCCCCGCGCACAGCATAAAACTGGCTCAGTGCACGAGGCTGCTGAGAGAAGTAACTAAATATTCTGCCAAAAAAAGCCCACAAACCAAACTGAGCGACTCCTCTCGCCCTAAGGAACGACCCGCGGCCACTCCTCTGACAGGGCGACGAGCGAGGCCCCGAGGTCCCCACCGCGGCTCTCTGCCCGCTCCCCCCGGAGCGGCCGGGACGCGGCGGCCTGCTTACACTGCCCGATGATCTCCTCGAAGGCCTGCCGCTGCAGCCGGTCCCGCCGCCGCAGCTCGGCCGCGATGTGCCGCTTCCAGGGGGGGAAGCCGGCGGCTCGCAGCCCCGACGCCATCTCCGCGGGGGGCAGCGGCGAGCGCAGGGGGCGGCGGGCGGGAGCACCGGGGAGACGCCGGAGGCTGGGTCCGGCCCGCGGCAGGACAGGAGCCCTCTCAGAAGCGAGGCTCCTCCGGCGCGGCCCGCAGCCGCCGCCCCACGCCCTCCATGGCGCCGCGGCCAAGCTCCGTCAGGGGCCCTCGCACCCCAGCGGCGCGCCGCAATGGCGACAGCGGCTGCCCTCGTCGCCGCCTAGCGCCGCCCCCGCGCCGCCAGCCCTCCCCTCCGCGGGCAGCGCCGCGGCTGCTCGGCAAGCGCGGAGCCAGCCCCGCCGTCGCCATCGCTGTCGCCGCCACCGCCGGGCGGGCGGGCGCCCTGCTGAGGAGAGGGGGCCTCGCGCGCCGCCATTTTGTGCGCCCTCCCCTCAGGCGGGCCGCGCGCTGCCGCCATCTTGAGAGCGGCGAGCTGCGGCGTCCACCCCGCGCCGCCATTTGGAGAGGGAGCCCCGCGGAGGAGGCGCATGCGCACGGCCGCGGGGCGGGCCGTGAGGGGAGAGGGGCCCGGGCCCCCTGACAGCGGTATGCGTCGGGTGGGTGCCTGGGAATTCGTGTGAACTCGGAGAAGTCGCTAATAATTAATTATCACGAGACCTCTTCCAGCAGTCAGGATGCTCCACAGCATCACTAGGATCTCTACACTTTAAAGGGGGATGAAAGGACGCTGTTTCAACAAGCATGACTCACAATATACAAAAAGAGCTTCCCTGAAAGAATAGCCAAAGCGTTTGCTATTAAGTCACATAGTAGAGCTAAGAGGAATGTGAGGCTTTGTCGGGGCCTAGTGAACCCAGTCACCAGTGCACGTGTGGCAGTGGGCACAAGCTGTCTGACCAGCCTGTCTGATGTCCATGCCTTGCCTTTTATTTTTAAAGTGAGATTATTAATGCCACAGAACATTAAATAGTTACTAAAAGTTATACAGTTAACAGAAAGGTAAATAGCCCAAAATAGAGAGGTCTACGATATAACTTTGTTTTTTCCCCAAACCTCCACTACGAGCCAAACCTCCAGTTACAGCGGGGCACACAGAGCACCACAGCTTCAAACCTTTACTTATGCAGCTGCCCAAGGAAGGTGGTGATGAAGTGTGGTTTGGGGTTTTTTAGATGGGATTACTTTGAAAAATTATTTGGAACACAGCATAAACTACAAAGGGAGCCTTCACTGCAGCACTGCATCCTGTCCAGTGTCATGAAGACACTACACGTTCTCTGGCAAATGTAAAAATGTACAACGTCTTGCTTCATTGCTTTACTTTAAACTGCTTAATGTATTAAGTAATGTGTTAGGTAACCACATTATTGTAACTTAATTTCAAACTGGGCAAAGTTCATAAAGCTTTTTGTCTCAGACTATGCCAAATTGTTTTGTTTTTCTTTTAAGTAAATGAATGAAGATGCAATTATTAAATTGTAACAAAATAGATGATTCACTAGATTATTACACTGGAGGAGAGAGCACTGCTGGCTGAGTTAATAATAGTTCATGCACAGCTCTGTCTTATCAAATACACAATACACAAGGTTATACATGTTCTCTACAAAATTAATTTGGCCAAGTGTAAGCACACAGCCTACGTTTTCCTCTGTTTATAAACCATAAACTCAAATTAGATGTTTAAAAATGTAAAATTACTTGTAATTGCATGCTTAAGTTCTAATTCTATTGATACAGTTACTGGACTCTTGACAGGCAGAGATGAGAGAAATTCATCCTTTCAAATCTTCTCTACATTTTAATCCTCTGCAGAGAAAGAGGAAAGCAAACATGAAACATGAGAAGAAGGGAGAAGACGCAGTTGCTCCTTTCCCAAGGCTTTTTCTTGTCCTTAATATGTAATCAGCCCCAAAGCCATTACCTTTTAATTACTAACCACGTTTTCTTTCAGCCTCCCCAACAAAAGTCCTTCCACTCATATCTGAGTAGTCTTTTCTCACTAAAACTGTGAGAGAAAATAATTGTCCACTAATTCTCTTGGTATAAAAAAATTGTCCTCAGGCATTACATAAATTATTGAAAACACTGTATACATTTTACTGTTTAAAATAATGGCTAGACTATTTCAAGGGAAAGATTTCAATAAATTGTCATCTGTACATGTATAAATCTTAGAAAAATCATAACATACTAAAAATGTTCGCTTTTCTTTAATCTATGATTTCCATCATGGGTATTGTAAAAAATCATCCTTATTTTTTACAGTACCTGCTAACACTGCTTTTTCCACTTCAGTACAAAGTTCCTCTTAAATTCAGCTTACGCTTCTGGTAGTCTTTCCAATAACAACACATGCCTGCTCCATATCATCATAATCTTGCTGTCCTTTTATATCAAGAAGAGTTACAAGAACACACGATAAAACAGGGCATTCAAGCTGAAAATGGCTCCTTTCTCTATCTGAAGGATCTTTCTGCTACCATAGTTACTAAAATCTGACAATTTGCCCAAAAACTTAATTAAAAAAAAAAAAAAAAAACAACATTAACAAATCTCATGATTTTCAGAAAACTCATTCTGCAGTGCAGAAATAAAAACTGTGGCTTCAATGAGGTTGTGTTTCATTCACATAGATAGAGGCTGAAACTTTGCTTCCCATGCAAAGCCTACTGTGTGTTTGGTAGGTATATATCCATGCAAAGGAGAAAAAAAAATCTTCAGCAGATACTGAATAGGGTGAAACACAGGGAGGAAATTTCAGAAGTTAACAGCTCTGAAGGAAAAGATACTGGCACTAGATATGTGAGATTGCTTAGAGACACAGAAGAGGCTCATATCATAATAGCTGTCAATCTATGTGCCATGAGGTCCAGTTCTTTACCAGATGACAGGCCAGGCATGAAGTGCCTCTTGAAGACGTTCTTAGTGGAGCTAGGCACTGTGCTAGTCATGGTATCTGATAAAATAATAATAATAATAATTATTATTATTATTACTGTGAAAATTTGCCTCTGTACCCAGGTGTCCTATGTGTGGGGCCATGCCACATCTCCACCAGCCTTTGCTGATGTAAAAGCTGGTGAAGTCTGTCCTCGCTGTGTTCTGTGAGGTTAAACCTCCTTGGGACATAGTGCCCTTTTAAGGGTGTAATCATAGATCAGATTAAAATAGTTTCTGTATTTAATTACTTAGAAATGAACAGGAGATGGAGAAGCAGCAATATGTAAAAGTAGCCCAACACTGTGTTGTCACCAGAAAGTGTCACTACAAATGAAAGCTCTGTGCTATGGTCTGCATTTAAAAAGGTTTACACTTGGAGTCTTTGTGCTTGCCCTTTATGCGACTGCAGCACTCCTAGAAGGTACCGTCCATTTTGTGAGATCTCTGTTGCATTTCTGAATGCATTTATGTTGCTGATGGCAAGTCCCTGTTTTGCATGTTGTTGCAGACTGAAGACTTCAAATATGCCAGAAAACAGGTTTCTAGTTCAAAAACTCTTGTGACAAACAGGATGCTGTAATGCATGGCACTACCTCAGATGGGAATAATTAAGCAGACAAATACAGAAAGGTCTGTAGGGAAAGATCTAAGGTTTGTATCGGTTTACCAGCTCGAGTCAGCCACGGCGTACTATCACAGAAAAGGCAAAACCTCATCTCAAAGAGATAAACAGGACTGTCATCAGGAAAAGACGTCAAATGATCCTTCCCCTTTAATCAGCAAGAACGAGGTTTCTGGTGGAGACGTATCCAGCTTTAGCCAGCATATTTCAAGAATGATGTGGAAAATCTAGGGTGTTGAAGTAGACTAGCAGGAAAAACTGAAATATGACCCAGAGGAAAGATTTAAACAGTTGGAATTGTTTACTCTAAAAAGGAGAAGGCTGATGGGAACCATGAGAGCAGTATACGCATAAGCTGTGTCATAAAATGAAGACAGTAACCTGATCTGATTGCTCACAGGGGAAAAACTAGACTGAAAGGGCTTAAAATACAGCAAAAATGCACATCAGAGATTAGGAGAGAGTAGTGAAGTTCTGGAAACAGTCTGCTTGAGGAAGATGAGAAACTCCCATACTGGAGGCATGTTAAAACTGAAGCCAGTTAAAAACATTTCTCTGTGAAGAATCTTGTAGTTTACCCTTTATTGATATAGTAAATGGACTACATGACCTTTCAGGGTCCCTTCCAGATGTAATTTTCAGGGATGATGTGCTGAGATTACTGTGTTGTGATTTCTTACCTACTCCTGACACTCAAGTGATGAAATGGATCCTTGCAGAAAGGTGAGTGGAAAAGTTTCTGATCCAAAGTTTCCCTTTAGACCCATTGTGAGGTCAGACTGAAGCTTGCTGAGCTGATCAGTTACTTGCTGCTTTCTGACTTAGAACTTAAAATGTTCTCTCTCTTTTTTTTTTTTTTTTTTTTTTTTAAAGATGTTGATCAGCAGCGCTCTTCCCAAGGACTAAGCTCGATTGAAAGCTTCATTTTCAAACTGGGCTTTGTTTTGGATCTTTGAGGTCACATTTTAAAAGAGAGATTATTTCCCACACTCATTTGCTTTCTTTATACTTACAAGCTACAATTAGGAGGATGCAAATTGCTGGATTAGACATATTTTCCATGCACACTCTTTATCCTTTCTGTTGCAAAGCTCTCATTTCTTTTCCATTTTCTTTGCCGTGTATTTCCTTCTTCCCCCTCTGGGTCAACTGTTTCTACTGGAGACTGTTTGTACCCTTATGCTGGATTCTCTCTCATTCCACAGATTCTCTACTCACTTTTCAGCAATCTTTCTACTTGTTGCTGCACCCTGTCTCCTTCATCAATTCCCACCCATTCATTCTTTCCAGAGCACATTTAATACCTTGTTGTCTGCAATCTTTATCTCAATTATTTCTGATATAATCTAATGCTTTATGATATGCAAGATTAATTTACTCTGTAATGTAGTCCAGACCTTGAAAAAAAATGCAATAAAGTGTTAGTAATAATCATATTGTGCAGATCACCATCACTGGCACAGAACGGTTTCACTTAAACATAAGCACAGAAGCACAGCATAGCTGAGGATGGACATTGTCTAGTCCAGTGCCCAAAATCCCAGCAAATGCTCATGGCTAGTGTGCATGATGTCCCCTGCAAGACAGGATCTTTGAGAACACAGTTTTGATTACAGATCTCTGAATGCTACTGAAGAACGTCAGTTATTTTTCACTTAAATGGATATGTTGAAGCCCTTCCACATGTTTGCAGTGACTGAGTCTCTTCATGCAAAACTTTATTTTATTCATTGCTCAAAGCTGAAATCAAATAAAGCAGCATTGTGACAAAAATAAACCATGGACTCATACCTATGACATTGTGAACCAGTGGATAGTTCTGCAGAGCCAAATTAAACTCTGCATGTCTAATGCACCTTTTGTTTAGTTGCCTTGGAAGCTAATGCAAAGATGATCCGTAAATAAAATTAATAAAGCAGGATAATGGTAATGAACTGAGTACAGAACTTCAGAGAAATTTGGTGATGCATAATGAGATAAAACATTACTCTGATAATGCTTTATCTCATTATGCATCACAAAAAAACATAGCAAATTACAGTAGGTAAAAGGAAATCTCTTCCGTCAAACTGCAATTCAACTGGGAAAGGATTTTTTGAAAGACTTCAGAAGTCTTAACACAAATCCAATCCTAAAATACTTTTTATTAAGAGCCACATTTGCAACAACACCGTGCGCACTGTGGAATTAGAAAGATCTTTTTCATATTCATGTGAATAATAATCTGATGTTTGCTTATATATAGAAAGAACATCGTGTACCTCTACAGCTAACACTTCTTCTACGCTCGGGAAATTTGGCATGTTGAAATGACTACTTGGATTCTATAGCACTTGCATAACGAGTCCCCTCCAGAAGCGCTCACAGGAAGGCACAGGTGACTGGGTGGCAGATGTGAGCAGCTATGTGAGACATAGCTCCAGCTGCACTCAGCTCTTGCTTCAGCTGTGCATAGAAATTAGAGAAAACTACTAAGTCCTTCTTTTAATATGTCAGCCTCAACAAAATGAGCATCATGCAGATGCAGCTGGCATATATTATGGCACCAAACTGTTGATTTTTACTGCAGCTCAAGAGCTTTCACCTTCACCTCAACTTTCCTAGCGCACAGTCAACCAGTCTGCTCCTGCTGCATCTCTACTGTATGTTTTAACCAAGGGATACAACAAATAAAGATAGGGGTGGAGTCCCTTACTCCTTTTTTCCTTCTCCTATTTTCACTCCTTCTTGAGCCATTTTCTGTATGACTCTAAACCTTTAACAGAAAGTAAATAAATAGCCCAGAATGGCGTTTTAGGAAAAGCCTTAATAGAACCTGTTGATAGTTTTACAGTTGAAAGGACAAATAAACTCAGATTCATCAGGTGCAGGCAGGAAACAGGGTTCAAAAAAGTCACTGTGTTCTACAACACTACACCCTGCAGCCAGGTACTTAAAATGTTTTTGACAGCTGTGTCTCCATGGAAATAAGTACACCAAGACTGCAGCTATTATAAGAACTTAAAATAAAGGACATTGGAAGGTTGCAGATAGGTAACATCTGGAGAAGATCAGTGAATTTTTGGACAATTCATACCCGATTCCTGTCTTCTACTTGTACTGCCTGTACATACTTATTAGACTATAACAGAGATTGCAGAAAAATGTGTCTGGTTTGGCAAGAGAGAGTCCTGCACCCAGGGATATGTGAGAAAGAAGAAGTTAGTGTTCAGTCTCAACCAGTTTCATCTGGTTCAGAACATGGGTAGTAAAACCAGGAGAGCTCGTCTTAAAGGCTTTGACAGAAAGTATTTAAAAAACAAACAAACCATAGGCACAAGACTTATTTTTTAAATTCAGTTTTCTAATATTCACATCTGAAAAGCTCTCACAGCTTAGGGAGTCAGTGGAAAAACACTTCCATCACAGACAAGCTGAGTCTCTTTCATTATGTAGACGTTAAAAGCTTTTCATAGAAAACCTGTCATGTTTCCATCTCCAAACATATATGAGCACACCACAGAATTCGTAGGAGCTGATCTAATTCATCATAGTGGATAGAAAGCTCACCTGCTCCAGGAAGGTGTTTTTTAAATTATTATTATTATTATTAATTTGTTTTGTTTTGTTTGTTTATTTGTTTTCTCCAGTGGCTGTACAAGTTCTTCTGGAATCTGGAATAGAAATGCGAAACCCTCCCCAGGGCCAGGGAAATACTAGAGCTATTGAATTAAGGGAATTATGCAGGAAAGATTTTGTTGACTAAAGCAAGAGGAATGTAAGCTGATGGACTGTCTAACTTATGAGGCAGCAAGAGAGTCAGGTGTCTCAGCAATGATGCCTTGAAAACCCAACCTATATGGTACAGAAAACTATTTCTAAAAGGTTTGTACCTACAAATTATCACCTCCCACCCATTCTCACAAGCCTATGCTTGTCCTCTTCTACCCCAGGTAAGCTTTCAGTATATTTTCTATACTCATACAATTGGTAACTGTACCTGCTAGCAGGTGCTAGAATTTCTAAACCAGCTGTATCCACAAAGGGTCCGTGCACACAGACAAATGCATCCTCTGTTGCAGTATTGAGCAGCAATGTTGCAGCTTCCCAACACACCTCGGAGCCTGTAGTGTTTCTTCTGGGCATGGACTATGGTCACTGAGTGAGCTGATGTAACACTGAACTATAGCTGGCAGGCAGTTCTGAATTTTCAGCAAAGAATGACCAGAAAGGTGACTATTTTATTATTTTAAAGTAATCAACATGGAAACAATAGCAATGATTAAGTCACAAAAAGGCTTAGCCTAATTGTAACCACTGCATTAATACTTAACATGAATATAACAGAAGTTACAATTATGTTAACATTATTCATTCTCAGTCAATGAACAAAGGTGTACAGTAAGGTCAGCATTAATCTATTAAGAATGCTACAAAACCAGCCAGCCTGTATCCTTCAAAAGCAGAGCGCTGGCCATAAGAAAGGCTGGAATGACTGCTGCCCCTTCAGGCAGCTATACTCCTAGGCTGCATAGAGCCCGTCTATTCTTTCCCATTTCTGCACATAGTTCTGACATTTCGCTTTGTTTGTTAGGGGTATGCACTACCTGCTAGGGAAAACAACCAAAAAAGAGCTACAGTGTCAAGGGCCAGCCCTCACACTCTGCATGAATGCATGTATGCAGCTTGGGAGCTCACACGAGAGGCCAAGCCGGCTCCATTGACAGTGTGTGACATTCATCAGAATCTGCTATTCAAACTCTTTTCCCACCCTCCCCTAACTCCTTGCTCCATGGATTTGACATACTTTGGAGCTGTACCGCTTTCAGAATGCTTTCTTTTACGTATCACTATTTATTAGGAATTCTGTAACACAAAATAAAAGAAAATTGCTTTTGTAAAAAGGGGGTTCTTTAAATATACCCCTTCCATCTCCTAGTCCTTATGCCGTACCTTCCTCTTTTTCCAAAACATTTACCAATGCGCGTACTTAACCACCTGCCTCTTAACAGAAGTACCAAAGTGACACTAAAGTTAAATGCTAAATTGCATTTGTTATTGTGGTCCTGGCTTCTCTTGGTCTGAGCAACATAGGTAAACTTCTCAGTTAGAACACTTTCAAAATCACAGAGAGGGATACACTCTCAAAAATAAAAATTCCCAGTCTTTTCAGGACCAGACCAGAGGTTATCAGTGTGAACAAAGCAGTAATGGCCATCTTTCTTCCCACCAGGACTCCTCCTAGGGTGCCATCTGCCATGTTGTTTTCACTGTAGAGACAAGAAAAGATATCAGCTTGTCTACTGCCCATTTTTATGGAGAAGAAAAAAACAACAACAACAACAACAAAACTTACAGCTCACTCACTCTTTTTATCCCAAACCCACTTATTAAGACCTCCCCTACTCCTCATCCAGCTCATGACCTTCTGGAAATGAAGACAGAAACAGCCCAGGAAGGTAGATGGATGATTATTGCTATAGAGGGCTCAACAATGTCTTTGGGCAATGCTACTATTAGTTGATACATGTTTCCCCTAGATGAGTACTTTTAATAATCTTTCTATTAGTTACAGCAAAGCAAACCTATCAGCCTGAACTGCAGTTTTGTGCTGTCAGGCCAAGTTTGGCCATTCTCAGAAACAACGCAGTATGCACCAAACAAGCAATAACAAAGTAGCTGACTATTTGCCTTCCTCTTCTGGTCATCAAGCCTAAATGGTTCAGGAGCAATTAAAACTCTATGCAAAACTATGACTACGGTTTCACAACGTAACAACTGCTGCTACTTTAAGAAATTCCCTCACATTCCCTGCTCTGCAAGCCTTGTAGGTCAGTGGGACAGTGCTCTGAGCTTGGTCAGGAAATACAGAGGGCATACAGAAAGCCAGTACACCTCGTAGTTTTCTGCTGTGACACCACAGTCTAATAAAACTTCCACCCCTTACTCCCACAAGAAACACACCGGTGTGGCTGTCCTGCCAACTGGCCCCTCTTCTGTCCGATGCTTCCCGGAGTGTGGCAGCTCTGAGCTGTCCCGATAGTCTCGGCCCTTGGAGTTCTGCATGTCCAGCACTGCCCGGCTCTTCGAGGGAAGGGGTGGCTTGTTGAACTGTCCCTGGATGGCTGAGCTGACTTCAGACCTTGAAGGTTTGACTAGTTTTTTGAGCGGTGCTGAGTTTTCTGATGACACAGCCATCTTCGTTTTGCCTTGAGTCTTTTCACTTGTATTCTTTTCTTCTGATTGGCTGGAGCAGGTATAGGAGCGAAATCGCTGTGTGGGGACCAGGAATGGGGGGGATGGTTGTTTGCCAGAGGTCTTGCTGCTCTCAGGCTCTTGTGGCTTTGTGAGAAGAAAGCTCTGGTCGGGCACTGGCAGCTGCTCTTTTCGCGAGGCCTTGGGATAGTCCTGTTCTTTCTTTGATGCCATCTTGCCCTTAGAGCCCATACAGCCATACAGTGGGTTCTCAAACATCTCTGGTTTTTGCTGTCCCTCCTCCTGAAACAAAGGCTCTGCCATGTTCTTCCCCAGTTCAGGTGTCCTACAATCATCAAAGCAGTGTAAAACAGACTTTTAAAGAGCAGGCAAGACACACTGACTGATTTAAGAGAAAATGAATAGGAAATGAACATGATAAAATGAAACTGACTGCACAAATGGGTAAATTAAACTCCGGGGGAGAGAACAGAATTGTATATGGCTTCTTTTGTCTTGTTTAATCTGTGAGTGCAGATAGACATGGTGCTGTACAGACTCTGCTGGACTACAGTCTTGTCAAAGATATGCTTGGCTTCTCTTTTGAACAGAGGTAAGATACTGAGCCAAACTGTACCGAGTGCTTTGATGGCTGTGTGACATACACAAATCTGAATTGAAACGTTAATAAGAATCTTCAGATCTGGCAGGGAGGATTGAAATGGCTGTCTGGACAGTTAACAGTTAAGAGCTCATATCATGCTAGATCATTTTACAAGTAGGTCAATCTCCTCTTGCTACCAATATCATCTGGTATTCCTAAGGAAGGGATAAAACTGTACCAGGTACATAACAGACTGAGGCAGAGTTTGCAGCTGTGACTCCTGCAAGTTCTGTCTTACAGTGTGCTGAGTACATTTACCAGCGAACGCTAGCCCAGACTCAGAAAGCAGCTGTCACTATGAAGAAAAGGCCTGGAATGAGGACACTTAACACATGGAAGCACTAGGGTAGAGTAGTCTCATCACTACTAAGTTGGTAAGTACTGGATATTTTCAATTGCAGAGTGGGAATTTTGCAACAAGACTTGTGATAGATGCAGACATCTATAGCAAGTTGGACATTTGTATAGTAGTGCAAGTAGAAATCCTACTGAAGTACTGCACACACGACATGTGAAGGAGCTCTCCTTCCCATCTCAGCTCCTAAAGCTCAACTCCCAATTTTTCTTCTTTGTTAGTACAGCTAACTCTGTAGTTTTCTTCTCTCTAGAACCCAGCTGGTAGAAAATTAAACTTGTACACATATTTTTGGCTTTCCTTTCACCAAAGTCTGAGGAAATAGTGCACTAGTTTCTTTTGAGTATGTGATGCCTGCACTTGCGACCTTCTGTTACCTATTTCTAATTCTAGAGATAAAAGGCTCAAAGAATATGCTCCGCCTTGAACTATTCTTATAGATAATGAAATAGCAACTGTGCAGAATAATAGAAGAGAAGGGGAATAGCCCCAGAGCAAAAGGCAACGACTCACAGATGCTCTTGACTCCTACTAGAGATGCTTCTGTTTACTGTAGGCTGGAGGGATGGTTTTGGAGATAGAGGTGACAAGGAGGGTGATGTGGAGGATGACTCCTTCTGTCCCATTACAGAGGTATTCTCTTTGGGATTCTGCTCGTAGTTCCAGAGAGAAGATAGCTGGTCTGGTGAAGGTATCTGCTTAAGCTGGCTTGTTGCAGAAGGTTGCTGAGAGAAAGCAGCCATCCCCAGGTAGTTGGGGTTGCTGATGTCTGCAGGAGTGCAGCTGCTGAAGAGAAGAAATATTGTTAGAAAGATACATGCAAAAATACATTTTTTCTGTCTCTCTGCCAGCTACAAAGGAGTTATTGCCCACTGACTGCTTTGATTCAATACCACCTACTGTGCCTTTTTTTTTTTTTTTTTTTTTTTTTTGGTCAATGTTGTTTCAGAATCAGAGAGTAAGTGGGAGTCCTGCTAGCACCTAGCTCCCCTGGGTCACTGGGGAGGAAGCAGCTAGGTCCAGGCCACCTCCTCCAGCCCCACATAGTTCCTCTGGCTGTGGCAGACACTTCCATTTCCAGGCTGCAGAGCGCACTAGTGCTCAGTTTTTGCAGCCACATACAGGGGCGAACACTTGTACGGGGTTTGGGGTCCAGCAGTTCAGCTGGCAGCTGCAGCAGGATGGCTCCAAGCAAGAAGCAGATCACAGCACTGGACAGCATTGCACAGTGTAGAAATATCTGGAGCAACAGGAGAGACAATGGGCCTTCTGAGGTGTACCCATATAGATTTGCAGGCAGAAGGCAGCACTCTTGGAAGGGAAGACAGGCAGTTTAAGCATAGCTTCCCACCTAAGCTGGCAGAGGTAAGGCAGGAAGATTACCGTAACATATCCTCCTTTCCCGGGTTGTCTGGAGAAGAAGAAGCACTCCCCCAGTAGCGAGCAATGGCTGCTGCCTCTTTGGCCATCAGATGAGTAGATTTTGGTTTTCTGTTGGAAATAAAAGGACCCTTCTTAAAGAGAGGTGCAAATGGAGGGCAGGTGCCCAGTTTGACTTAAACATTCTCACCTTTCAAAGTTTTTAACTCAGAAGAATTGACCAGTGTTGACCAGAGGGTCACAAAGGCAGCATCCCAGTGCTCATCATGCCTATTAAAGCCATTCCCACGGCAAGCCCAGCTTTACATTTATTGAACCAACTAGTTTTCAGTAACTGATTTACCCATTTGCCCTCTACCTGTTAGCCTGATCCCAGTCTTTGTTAGTCTCTAAATTGCTGATGTTCTTTGGTTTCTGCCCAGTGATTTCATCACGTTCAACCTTGACAAAATCTGGAGGAAAGAAAAGGCATTAAGGAGTGCTTGGGCAGCTTCAAAGTCCAGTTCCCTAGTTTCTGTATTACTACTTCTATTAAGGCATCTCAACGTGTATCAGAATGACAAAGAGATGGTTCTAAACAGTTGTTGCTATTATATTCTCAACCGCCCACTAATTCCTATGTTTTGTTGACATAGAAAGACACTGCCTATCCTGAAATACAAACAAAGGTTGCAAGCCCCCAGACAGTCATATACAGGTCATTTTAACATCAAGAATAGTAGTAAATATCATTAGGCTACTTTTGTATTCTGAAAGAGAACAGCAGGCAGCAAGGTGATAATAAGACAGGTTTGTGATCTTTTAGCTGAGAAATTGCTCCTTGAGAGCCTCACATACTGTTTGCAGATGTTCCCCGGGCTGACTAGTGGAGGGGCAGCTTTGGCACTTAGCCACTGCAAGTGGAAATAAGGTATCATCATTCAATAAAACCAGTATCAGTGGCAGACAGGGGGCTCTCTCAGTCTGTCAAATTTACTTGAATGATGAAAAAGAAAAACCCAAATGGAATTGCTGTGAATTTCTGACAGCATGGGTATACTCCTGAGAGCTAACAATAAAAAATATATCTTCTTGCAGTTAGCATCAAAAGCTCTTACCTATTTGGGACCAAGAGCACTGCAAGGATAATTTTCAATTCCTTGATAGTTATCAGACATTTTTTAAGATGGAAATACTCTACCACGAGCATTACAGAGATAATCTAGTTATTTACCGTACAGTTTCTCTCTCTGCTTTCCTTGTGATGTTTGCAACTTGATTTCACCTTGGAAGACCCCTGTTTTCTCACCATGGTGTGTCAGCACAGTATGGATAGGAACTAAGGATTCTGTTGCTTCTATTCGCAGGGCAATGCAGCCTTCCCCTAGAAGTTGAAAAGTAATAAGCCTGGGACTAAGAAAAAAAAACAACACTGAATTCCCTTTGTCACGTCAGTCAGCTACATCTGTACAGACAGGGCTAAGATTACTGGAGAGAATCTGCTCTGGATCATGGCAAAGACTGTCACATTTCTTTCATGCTTCCTCACACGTTTGTGAAGGACTTGGACATTCCAGACACCAGCAGGTGACTACAGGGTTCTTTGCTTCTATGACTGATAAGGAAAACATGAGCAGGTAACTGCCATATCAGTTAATGTGATTACAGCAGAGAGCCTTCTCTGGACAAGGACTGCAGGCTAGCTGATTAGTAATTGGAAGCAAGCAGCAGTGACCATGACTTTTCTGTAGCCAGGAGAAATGCATCAAGTAATTGCAAGTGAAACGGGATTTGCATGTGCTGAACAAATCCATTTAAATAGATTGACTCCTGGTTTAATTCCAGTAGAGTACTTTCTTTTTAAGCCACTACTCTTTTATGGCTTGTAAAGTTTACACAGATTGATGACTCTAGTTCATAGTCCTCTAAACATCATTACCTCATAAAATATTGCCCACAATGTATTTTTGTATGTTTTGAGCTCTAAATCAGAAGTCAGAGCATCATAGATGTTCAGTCTGTAAGAGTTACTTCTGTTCTCTCCCACTCTTTCAGCGATTTGGGAAAATCTAAGTAGATTTTGACTCATCCAGAACTTTATAGCTAAGCATTTACCATAAGATTCATCACTGTCTGATGACTTAATGCTGATCAGGATGTGTTGATCCAGTAAGTATTCTGGGTCTGAGATAATTGGAGTCAGCTGAAAGACAAATTAATGTGGGTAAATAAAACAGGTGGTCTACATGAACTAAGTTCTCCCAGTGCTTCATCCCAAATGAACAAAATTCAGCTGGACAGACCTGTGAGGGTATCATGTCATGCCCAGGTTCAGGCTCTTCAGTCATGTTTGGAGGTCTGTGATAGGATGTTTTTCTAGAGTTCCCCGCTCTTGTGCCCTGCACAACAGCTAGGATGCTACAAATAACTTGCGTTGGGCTCAGCTGCATTTTTTTCCTACGATGCATGACTGAAAACTGCTCTAGGAGGAAGTGATCTGGACTCTCATTACAGGCTGTTCCCCAAAATGTTTGGCTCTTGTTATAATCGCTTGTTGTAGAATCTTTCCCCAGCCTCTGAGTGTAAGGCATTCATTCCAAAGTCAGCAGTTCCTCCTTTGGGCTATTCAGAAGTGTACTGACATACAAATTTGTTCCAAATCCAGCAGCTCTGATAATTCTTCTAGCTCCCACCATGCCAGGAAACAGAGAACAGCTGCAATCTCAAGGATAGGACTTGTCTCTGACACTGAAGTAAGTACAGAACACTACATCTGGCCACTGATGTTCTTTTTAACATAGGTAAAAAATACTTAGTTAACTTTTCACAGAAATACCGAGAAAAAACTTTTTCTGACAGGGCAAAGAAACTGCAGGGCAGAGTTACTCTTTATTCTGTTTTATCTTCTATCTAAAACAAACAAAAAACCAGACCTGTTTAAAAGACTTGTCAACACAGTTGTGTTCACTTAAAAGGTGAGGAAAAAAGTCATGCTCCTGAGTGACATAATCATGCCAGCAAAATTCCTGATACAGACGGAAGTGCACTGTCAGGCAAGTCCTTTCCTTCTTATAAACTACTTGGCTTAAGCACATCCTGCATTCTTATGGACTCTTTTGGGTGTAAATAAGACCACAACAATATTCCTGAAAACAGTATTTATATAAGCAAAAGACTTAATGTTGCTTATGGGATGCAAGTGGAAGGCTTCTCTTCCATATGGATATTTCCAGCTTACCTTCGGAAGAGCGTCAATGAACTTTACCACAAGCTCCCCTTCGTTTCCATCCTCATTTTCTCCTTCCTGGCTCTTTACAAAACCTACAAAGTGATGAGAAAGGAGATCACCAGAAGAGAAACAGCAAGAACTTGGCAAGAACTTGGCCTTTTCAGATGCTAGATCTCCAAAAGGCCAACATTTATTTTCCTACTTGGACACAAGTTTTTAAAGTATGAAGAAGCTTATGCTTTGAGCTACAGGTCAACATTTACATGGAAAATTTACAAGTGATCTTAATGGGGCATTGTTAAATGGTTTTATTTTACAGTTCAACTTGGCACTGAAAAGCTCAGTGCATACATGGACTGGAGGATAAGAACATGACAGCTCTTCCTACGCCACTCAAGATAGCACACTTTTGAAATTCTAATTTAAGATTCGTAATACACTGTTTCCATAGAAATTTATGCAAATTTTGAAACAGCCAAAAAATAATCTTTTATGGAACTGTCTTTGACACAGCTCTCTGACATGCGATAATGTGATGAAGCGTATACCGAAGGCATGCTGTCCCACTTAGAAGAGCGGTCCAGTGATGGGGATTGCTTAAAAAAAGCACAGTAAGGGCATGTAGGCTTGCATTACATAAACAGCTGAGACTCAGCCCTGCAGCACATGGACAGAGAGTAAAATATGTAGTGCTGGTAGGTACACAGTCCCATTTACAGTCATCACACCATCTTTCTTTTCACTTTAAGCTGATCCTCTGATTTATTCTTTTCAAACCAGAGGAATCACATTCTATTTATTAGACTAATGCAGATGCTTTATTTTGAAAGCACCTGATCACTTGTAGCAGGCATGATTAGAAGTTTAATCAACCATGTGTTAGCTAAATAGATTTTTTTGTGTGTGCAGAAGCAAGAACAATACACATTTCTCTTCAAGGAAGAGATGATCAGATTGCCAGACAAGATGGAAGAAATGGCAAGAAGTTATGTGCCTAAGCATGGATTACAGCTAAATGGCTGTAAGTATTGCTGACAGTAAAGGATGACTTGCAGAATGAAACAGATCTCTAGGACATTCCTTTGCACTGAAACAAGTGACCTACACAGGCATTTTAGACCAAAGCCAAAGGAAGGGGAGTTAATTCATACAAGTGGGGAACTTTAACAGAAAGAATAAAGATGGGTAAACCCATACCTTCTAAGCAGCTAGAGTGAAACTCAATGTAGAACTTGGTCTGGGACTTGGTCTTCAGAGTAGCGTAGCAGTGCAGGAACTCGATCTCCCCCTGGGAGTCTGTGTACTTGGAGTCTAGGAAAGAGGAGGGAAAATGAGAATATTTTCAGTAGGAGAAAAAGAGAGGGCATTTTTGAATGGATTATTTGAATCAGCTTTTTCTTTCAACATACACAATATGTGGCGTTTTATATCCAAAGATACAAAGACAGATATATCCAAGACAGTACATTTGCACTCAGACTGACTAACCATTCTTTGAAACAAACTGTGAGGTGACTCCCACTTCAAAGGTGGCAAACACAGGGCTGTGGTCACTTGTCGTGATATCAGTGGTGCAGCCTGCCAATGAGAGAGGGACAATAGTTACCACCCTGCATTTCTGCCCTGCTCCATTGAGATCACTGCAGTAGGAATATTATTCAGTAATTTTCCAGAAAACAACTGTCGCTGTGGTAACTGCTGCTAGTCAAAGGTGTTTCTACATAATCTCAATTTAGTATATAGGAATGTAACTCTTCTGTCAAGATACATGAAGATTTATTTAATAGACACAACTTTACCACGTCTTTTTGCAAGCAACTATCAATGTTAAATTTCTCCAATACCAAAAACCCTTGTGGTGGTCTTGGTTATGTCTGCAAGGTGCACAGCTACTTCAAGCTCTAATAGGGCAGGAAATTACATAGGAATACATCATTGTCACTTTTGCACTACAGAGCCACTCATGGCACAAAATTAACAGTGGAGTAAGTAATGGCTTGGTATTATCTAGGCACATAGTAAGTTCCAGCTACCCCAATCCATTGAACAGAAGGGTGTATAGGCAGATGCCACACTTCTAGAGGTGCTTAATTTAACAACACATTCCATCATCATAGGCTCTGTGATCACGTCAGTCCAGCTTATCCTGCAAGAGACTTCTACAGCCCTCTTCTCAATCTCATGCACAGAAACTCATCTTCATTATACCTACATGTTTAGTACTACATATAGGCAATGAAATTTCAGGATCTAATATCTCGGTCTTTTTTAAACAGGTCTTACAGGTTTCCCCTCTTCCCTACGCTGTATTTTTGCAGAGCTTTTTCTCAGCTAGAAAGGGAACAGGCAAATACTCCTAGTACCACACATCCTTCTGGAATATGAATTGATAGAAGAGAAATGTTTGCAGCTCCAGCCTCTGCAGACTGGACCATGTATGAATGGTCTGTCCTGCTGGCATCAACCAGGAGCTCCTGGTGGCAACTGCATAGGAAAAGTGCAGTTATTGCCAAGAAATAACTGTTGTTAAGGGCTCCTATAGTGTATCCTAAAGCTGGACAGCTGCAGCTGCCTAAGTGGTATTCTGCATATAAAAGAGTAACAGAATTAATTCCCAACTTTGTAAGGTTACAGGCAGAGAGATTTGGATCCATTCTGCATGGTTTAACATCAGGTCCCTCTATGCTGAGTGCCTGGCAGTGCAGGGAGATTCCTACAGACTGCTCTGAATCATTTCCGTTTCAGACTGATTGCTTTGCTATCTACAATCTGTTATCTACCCACCATAGGACTGACAGACAACGTGCACCATGGGGTATGATTTCCAGAGCACTCGATCACACCAGGACGGCAAATTGTACTTCATCTGCAAACCAAAGGAGAACTGATGTCAAGAAGAAGGGAAAGGACAAGTTCACAAAAGAACAGGAAATTCGCTTGCCCAAGCACTACATTTGTGTTAAATCTTTTTGTCTAGATTGACTCCTTTCAAGATGCTATGAGTGCAGAACATGGAAAGATTTGTTTTGGTCACTTCCTTCAGTAGGTGTTACTTTCCCTGCTCTGCTATATACTCATGAAGTGAAACCAGTTTTCACCTACCCCTGTAGCTTTTTGCTTGGTGTAAGCATACTTCTCCCGGGTACCTCTTTCAAAACGGTAGGTTGGAGCAAAAGTAATCTCTTCTTCCTCTAAAACAGAGAGACAGCTTGGTTACAGTTTGGCCTGTTGAGATCCCTCAGCTGGACAAGACAGCCACTGCTCTATGCACCCTGTCCCACAATTTTCTCTGGCAGAGAAAGTTGCTGGAACTGGGAGAGGAACCTGCCAAAGAACTAGAATCTTACCAAACTGCAGAAACACCTTGTGGTCTTTCCTCTCTATGAGAAGCTGGTCGAAAGCCAGCAGTTCCGGATACTGCTGCTGCCTGATCTTCTGGATAATATTCTCCGCTTCCTGCCAACAGGGAAACAGCAGAGCTGCAGATGATGCAGAACCTTTTTACAAATACTCCTTCACGAGTGAGCAGGCAAGTGCTTCCGAACTGTTTCACAGAGCCATACCCCTTGTCGCCTGCCCACCTTTCCATTTACTGAAAGGCCCAATCTTTGCTGTCTGGCTGAACATTTCCCTGTTAAAACCTGCATCAAAATGTTGACGTATCCTCTACATGAGCATGCACACACAAAACCCACTGAAGCCACTGGAGCCTATCCAAAGTTATTCAAAGCCACACTGCCCACTGATGCCTATCCAATGTTTATTATGGCAAGCCTGTTCTGAAGTCCTATTCTGAGCCACTTGAAGCCAACCAAACAGAGCAGAAAGAATCTCTGCATCTAACTGTTCAGAGACAGATGCCTCTTCACAGTGGGAGGGAAGTAGGGTGGTGCAGGTTTGGGGAAGCAAAGCAAGAGCAGCAAAGTGTGCCAGATGGCATTCCTGGTGTCCCCTGGGTCCATTAAGCCTTAGAAAGGGCAAAGGGGATTTTCTTACTCTCCCTTAGCTGGTGTCACACTCGTGCCTTGGGAAATCCCTTCTGCCTCCCCTCTTTCTACTGCTTTTTATGCCCTAGATTAGAAAAAGACAGTGCTTCTATAGCAACACTGTAGTTTGTCTCTCCAGGGACTCTTGCAGAGGTCCTAACCGTTGGGGGCTGTTCCACGCGGTAGTTCAGGTCTCCCAGCCAGAAGAGATGAGTAAAGCGATGAGTGATGTTAAACGGACTCAGTTTCTTATCTCCCAGTGTCAGGAAGCGCAGGATGTTCGTGTAGTTCTGGTTGCGTCTGTCAAGACAAGAAACATCTGCCTGACATACTAAATTGCCATGCAATTTCTAACTGCCTGGGCTGGCAGAGAGTGCCACTTTACCAGGCAGAAACCAATCTGGCTCAACACTTAAAGAGCAGAGCTGAAGATGAGAACTTGCCATCCCTCCCTCACTCTGCACCTCAGGGAACAGGCCCAGGTAATGTGCTCAGTGTCTCCTGGTGATCCAACCTACTTCATACTACCAATAAAGCAGCACAGATGTAACCTGGAGAAGGAGCAGAAGCTGGTGCAGGTACGTGTGGGACAGCACAGGCTGCTGCTCTCATGATGCAGCTTCTATCACATGTGGCCTGGGGAGCTGGGGGGCAGTGGCCATGAGGAGGGGGCAGTGGCATTTATACCAGCTATTGACTGCCCTACCTTGGGTGTCAGGCTGTTTCCACCTGAACTGAAAGGGTCAAAACCTGTTCTAAAGCCACTTCTGTTGCCTCTTGCAGCTGTACTTTTCCAAGCTGCACGTCCTAGAAACCCAGCATTAGACTGTTGCCTTCAGCTTTCATCAGGAAACACATAACTAGATTTTGGCAGCTATTCCAGGCACTGGGGAACTATTTCATAGAAGTTAACTCCATCAGTGGCAAAGACCCTGTGCAGAAATCCCACACCATCTGTTTTCTGGGTCCTGGACCAGGAAATATAGCAAGGCAAACAACTTAATTTCAGCTTCTCTTTGCTTTCAAAACAATTCCTTCCAACTGCTCCAGCTCCTCCCAGCATGGGCTTGGAACTCCCGCCAATGTCAGATCTTTGCCTTCCAGTCCTGTGCTGCACAGGACCCCTACCTACACCACAGCAATTAATTTCAGGACTCAGTATAGAAAATCAGCCACCATGGAAATAATTCTTAGTATTCCTCACAGCATGTTCTGCCCAGCGGAATCTTTCTCAGGTGTGCCTCAGGGTGCAACAGAGCCCCGGTGCTCACAGCACTTCCTAGGGTGAGGCACACAGACCCCTTCAGCACAGTATTTCTGGGAATGGACTTACTGCAGCTCTCCACAACACTAAAATCAGGGATGTTTTCCTCATGTACTGGGATTGCATGACAGGTTACACAGGTGTTGTGTAAGATCTTTACACTTGGTGCTGAAATCATTTTGCTCTTCTCTTCACCTGTACCCATGTGGCGTGACACATAAGCCATATGACACATAAGTATAGCAGAAGTTGCTCATTTAAAAGGTGACACTGTAAGCAGGGTGTTTAGCAGAGGTTGCTCCGAGGAGACATTTAACATACGTTCAGGGTCAGGAAAACATGCCCACAGCTGTCTGGTGGGGGTTCCTTCCCAATGTGGCCCAGACAATTTCACCCTGGGTCAACATCCATTTTTGAGAGCGGGGAAGACGTATTTTACCTATGTTTCTTTTCACTTCCTGAGGTCAAATGGCTGTTCACAAACCCAAAGGAGGTTCCATTAAACATGAACGACACCCCCACGGCTCCTTTATTACCTGGGAAAAGATAAGCCAAAAAGGTCAAAAGATCAATCCACCTCCAGGCTGAGTCTAGCAAAGATAAAAAAGCAGCTAGCACATCTTAAGTGAAGTGGAGGTTGGAGAAGAGAAGTAAGTTGACTTAATCAGCAGAGAAAAAATTAGTACACGTTGCATGCAGCATGGTAACAAATTTTCTAACGGATGTGAACAAAAAAAAAAAGCTGAAGTGAAAGAAGTGCAATTTCTTTGTGAAACCCAAGAAAGAGCAATCTTTCAAATACCCAAAGGCATTTGCTGGGAATATATATATAAGCTAGAGTATACACACAAATAGCTTTCCTCCCTTATAGGGTACGATATGATAGGTGCTAGTGGGATATAACTTCAGTAACACTAGCATCACATAAATGTACTCAAAGGAGTCTTGTGGAGAAAACCATTCCATTTCAAGGACGGTATGAACACAGACTGAATAGGTAACAGTCCTTTGTACTCGGTGGGGTCTATTCCTTACCCAGCGTGTTTGCGATGCCCGTCTTTACATTGTCTGTGCAGATGTGGCTGATCCGGTTCTCATGTTCTGGCTTGGCCAGTACAACAATCCTGATGTTCCAGAGGGTATGGATTGCTATCTGCAGGAATGGGAAGGTTAAAGGTTGTAAATCTTCACAGATCTGCAAGCTGTGCTGTAGCTGCAGTCTTCCTGACTCCTCTAGTACTCTTCCTACACAATTTTTCTTCCTGTGCTCAGAATCTGCTCTCAGTCATTTTAATCAAAGGTGGGAGGAAGGACCTTGCTATTTTCTAGCACTATTTTCTAGTTAATTGTTGGGTTGCCTTGCTTGCACAAAATACAGTTTTCCAATCACCATGAGAGTCATTAATAAAAGTTCTGTTTTCCTGTGGCCCTCCAGATATGTTTACATTTGTTTCTTGACATTACTAAAACTTTACTAAACATTAAAAACATAAAAAAAAAAACATTACTAAAACTTAGAAATGTCCATGCCTGGTCTTAGCAAGGCTCAGTTTCTCTTATGATTGTAT
Organism: Nettapus auritus; assembly: GCA_011076525.1. Taxonomy (NCBI): domain Eukaryota; kingdom Metazoa; phylum Chordata; class Aves; order Anseriformes; family Anatidae; genus Nettapus; species Nettapus auritus. Next base: position 9,261,062 of record CM021773.1, read on the forward strand.
TGTGATTGTATTATGATTGTGTTTCTCTTATGATTTTCTCTTATGATGTGCCGTTACATCCTGGTTTGGAAGTGCAATAGCCTAGGATGAGATCTAGGCTACAGCTCAAAGTTTTCATCTTCTTCTTTATGAAGGTCAAAACATCATCACCACTTGACTCAGGTACTCAGCATCTGCCCCTTGCTCCCAAGCTGGCAAGCTGGGGAACTTCATGGAAGGGGCCATCCTGTGGCAGAAGGGCAAAGGGGGCACTGCCCATAGCAATATGCCCTTCAGCCAGCTCCAGGAGAGGACTTCATGGAGTCCACAGACAGATTTTCAGTTTGCTCTCCCTTAGCCAAACGTGATGAAAATAAGGGGAGGGAAGGAGAGGAGGCGTAGGCAAAAAGCTTTTTATTCCTCTGTCTCTTTTATTTGCACAACATGTGCTCTCCTCCTATGCCTGAGTTATGCACAATGACTGCAATAATCCCTCACCACTTTGAAGCTGATGCTGGTGATTTCCTGCAGGGATTGCCTCAGGGTCTCCAGCCATTCCTTCTCTCCTTGGGGATCCTCCTGTGTGCCAATCACATAGATGTCATGAGGAATGTAGTCAGCAGTGTCATCACGGGTCTTCCCCTGCCCCTTGGAGAGAAACCAGGAGGAGATCTTCTTTGGGGGAGGTGCAGCACCTTTTATTAACAAATCAAACACCATAATAAGTCAGCATATGTTCAAAGACAGGACACCAAAAAAACATTTATACACATATGGGGACAGAAATAACAAGCTTCACAGTTGCTTTGTCCTGTATCAGTTTCATATCAGCCAGGGCAAACTATTCTAAGGTGACAAACATGCTAACTCCACCTGACTCTTTGATAAGGAGTGACTCTGCTTTGACCATCTTCCTTGTTTCATTAGCTTACCAAGACCAAGACTAGCTGAGTGTAAATGCTGGCGGCTGTTCTGCTGGTCTGCCACTGCTTTTACCTTACCTGTGAGCTCAAATAGCAAAGCTCACAGTATTGAACCAGACTTTTCTCCCATAATGTGAAAAATAAAGTCCACTGTTCTCATCTACACCCTGCCACCTTACCTAAATCTCACAGATACTCAGCTTGCTTTCCAGACTGGACACAAACAGTCCCTAGTCAGGTTCAGAAGTGTCTGACATGCAGTTATGGGACATGCTCCTGGCCCCTCTGCAAGACAGGTGATGGTGTGGACTTCTGCACCGTCCTCATGCCAGCCATCATTTCCTACCATCAGAGGAATCTTTCAGTACCCATCTAGGCCAGCTTTATGATCTTTTGACTGGAACCATGGAAGATGTCAAACCACACACAAGAACAATCTTAGAGATCAGCTTCCTTTCTTCCTGTCCCACTGGGATCTCTAACGTATATATCTGCTCATGAACAAACACAGTATCTGGACTTGGCATTGCAGGTGAGCACAGGCCTTTTTTTGCAAGAGTCTGAAGGAATGACCATGTCAGAAGAAAGCCCATACCCATATTCCAGGTCCCAATAAAGACGGTGATCATATCAGGCTCTGTTTGCTCGGAGTGTTTATTCTTCATTTGCTGCAGAAGTTGACAGAACCCTTCTCTCTTCTAGACAAGGAGGAGCAGAGACAATTAATTAGATGCTTAACTCCAACAACACAACCTCTTGAAAAACTAGTTGAACCAGGAAACTCCCAGCACACTTGAAGGGCAGACTAGCTCTCTACCATTCTGAAACCTTCAAAGAGGCTGTCTTTCCTGTGGTATTTCCTTAGGCAGTTTAGCTTGTGCATTACTTTAACAAGTGCTGAGCTGTTCAGAAGGAAGGCTAGGCTTCCTTCTTGTTTGTCTTTAGGAGCCTTTTTGGAGCTGCCCTCAGACTCCTCTCTCACTGCTTTCTGACTGTTCTCCTGCCTCAGTGACAGCACCTACATATGTTTGCCGTCTCCAGTATCTCTCTTTACAGTGTACTTTTGTTCATTTTTTGGATGTTTCCAGAACAAAGGACAAAATTCATTTTTGCAAAGCCTACTGCCATCTTTCAACAGTTTCTCTTTCTGCTAAGGAATACCCTTTGTACCTCTCCCACGCAGATACCTGATCCAGGCTGGCGAGTAGGAAATGCTGTGTACTTACCTTGGAATCAGAAAAAACGTATTCCTTCCGCTGTGTTTTTTCTTTTTCTGTTTCCAGCACGATGACCAGCTTGTTAGGGACCTTCTGGGACTTGATGAGCTGCAAGACTAAACAGAGACTGAGTGTCATGAGCTACAATCACCAAAACTAGAATCCCACCAAAACTAACAGAACCCTGCTCCCAGGCTCAGGACTTACACAGTCCTTTATGTCTGAGCCTTACTTTGTGCTGCCTAACTACACTTTAATGTTGCTTAATCCTGTTCCCTATAGGAACTGATCTTTACCCTGAAGGGAAGAGGACCCCCAAAATCCCTCCTGCCTGGAGCTCTTGTCCATACCAAGCCCTGGAGTCTGATGTGAAGACCTTCCTGCAGGCAATCTCCCTGTATCCTGAACCAGCCTACATATATTCTTTCCCCATCTGCAAAGAGGTAAACCTCTTTGATGGTAAAGGTGATTCTTCCTCACTTAAAATAGTAGCTAAGTAATTACTTACAACAACTGGAGAAGACTGTATGTGAAAGCTAGCATTATCAATCGCAGCCAGCAACAGGTTGATTTTCTATATAGGAGAGAGCCCAAGGACATAGTTTCTCTTTAACAGAGAGTTTGGCAGTGGGCTTCATGGAAGATTACGGAAAGAAAAAAAAATCAATAGAAATATTCCATGGGCTGTCTGTCCAGAAACATCAGAGACATGGGGAAGTTGTTTAAATTGGGTCTTTACAGACCAAACTAGTATTGCTCATCAGCAAAGATATTGATTCACACACAAAAAAATATATATATATAAAAAATAAAAATCAAGGGGAAATTCACTGAACAATGCTACTGAAACTGAGTATCTGGCTTCTTACCATCAAAAATCATCACAGAAGTCAATATGTTCCTGCAGACTGTTTCTTTCCAGTGACATTGCTTTTCAGCAGAAAATGGGTCTGTTGCAACCAGCTCTAAGTGGAATCTTCCATCAAAACCTGCTCTCACTGTCTTCACTTAGACCAGGAGGCCAGACAGTTTACCCTTTAAAACAGTCTGTGAAAGTTGGTTACCCCATTATCGATTCCCTACCCTCTGCCGGCTGCTTTGGGGATGGACAGTCTGGACTGATGAGCCAAGCAGACATTCCTGCACTCTGGACCAAACCTTGCCCTGAGTGGGGTCAAAGGGAGACCGCCCCCCATCATCCATGGGACCAATAATCTAGTTTAACATTTGTGACCTTAAGTATCTTACTTTTCTTGTGGGTATAGAATTTGTCTTCTGGACCATCCTTTGCTCTCTTGATAATTAGTTTTCCCATTTCCACATCAACCTTGAGATGTATTTTTGAGAAAATTCCTAGAGCATCAGCTTTCACCTACCAGAAAACAGAGAGATTTTTCATAAGCATTCTTCTACACTTCAGTCACGTGTATTACGAAATGAGACACTTGCCTGAATTCATAGACACATAGCGTCGTTATGCCAATCCCTCTAGACATCTCCTAAGCATTTGAATGGTGCTAAACAACATCCAGGAATAGCTGTGTTATCTCTGTGGCAGCACAGCAAAGATCCCAGAAACTGAGACACTGACATAAATCTGCATTACTGCCCTTCCACATTCTGATTAACATTGTTGAAGAAGAATATTTACCTCAAAAGTGACAGGGGGTATAAGGGAGCGCCGGTGTGTTGAATCAGGACCTTCAATCAGCAATGTTTTCACCTGTAAAAGACTCTGTGTGTACTGAACTGCATTTGGTGATTCTACACTACACCGAGAGCAATACAGTTAGAGCAAAGAAATGTTACTGTTGCAGAGGATTGCACTGATGATGAACAAGAGGCATAAGAGAAGCATAACTAGAGGCAAAAGATGACAAGAAGGTAACATAAAATAGCTAAGTGTGTGTATATATATAACTCTACCTTTTCTTCAATGGAAGACAGCAAGGAGATCAGCTGGTTAAGTTTCGATACAATATTGACTGGACTAGCTTCACCAAGCATCTGATAACCACAACATAGAAACAAAAAGAGAGAGAGATGTGTAATTACCAAACCCACAGAGCATGGCCTGGAAGTGCAGCAGTCTCACCCCAGGAACCCCTCGCACACAGGGCAAGTAGCACTGGTGCCTCTGCCACTCTCATCTGTAATGTGCAGCACAACAACACAGGGTATGGCTGAACATCTGGAAGTGTGGCAGGGAGAAAGGGCAAATTTACAAACTCTGTGTGTAGTTACAGGCACCTGGACATGCAAGTGGAGTTTACAGAAGGACAAATGTGCGGTCCCAGTCCACAGGCTGAGGGAGGATAGGGAGACAGAAGCCTTCAGACAGTTTGCTGCACTTTCCTCTGGGCAAAAAGGGGAAGCAGGCAGAGGAGACCATGGGATAAGTGAAACTGTGGGAATGTAACTCACTGTGTGCCCTCTACACTGAAACCAGAAAGAGGCTGAAGAGACCAGAAGTGGTAACTTATTACCTGAATCCCACCAGTCACCGCCATGAACCCAGAACCCTTCCCTTCCCTGGGTGACAGCCACCCGTCCTCTGTTCTCCTTTTCCCACCTTCTGCTGACTTACTTGTGAGCGCTGATGGATACCGGGGTGCAGCTGCTGCTCAAACACCTTCTGGATGGACTCCAGAGAAGGGAGAGTCCGAGAGGCTTCACTGGGAACAGAGACATGGCAGAGGTCTAAGGCTGAGGGCCAGTCTCTGGGTCAGTCAGCACTTGCTCTTTGGACATGGCTGCACAGCAGCCACCACAGGCAGACATTCACACCAGGCCTGCTCATACCACATGCTGTGCTGTCAGCCCCTACTGCTCGCTGCCCTCTGAGCCATGGGGAAGGGAGGCGTGAGTGGTTCTCAGTGCCCTAGCGACACAGTCGGTGAGGGCAGATCAGAGCCAGGCACCCGGCCTGGCTCTGCAGCATCTGGGCAGGGGCTGTTCTGCTGGGTTCCCTTTGGAGATGGTAACTTCTTACATCTACCTGGAAAGATGTCCCAGTCTGGGCCAAACCAGAGGACATTGTGTAAAACCAGCAACAACACAACGGCAACTGATAGATCAAGGTGCACTCAAAAACCTCAAACCCAGCAAAGTCTGGAGCCTGTGAATGCCCCAGCAGCAGGAGGAGCTTGGTTTAGCAGAGTCCTTGCATAGCTGCTGACACTGACTCAGGATGCTGGGGACACTGGTGAAGAGGAAACTCATTTTCAGATTTTTCATCTTACATGACAAAGAGAGGCTCTGGGCACAGCGAGCGGGTGGAAGAGCCAGCCTTTAATCTCTTGGACGGGAACCTTTTGTGAGTTACAATGAGATTCCTTCAGCATTTCCCAGTTATATTCCACAGGATGCACATTTGTCAAACCGCTGTTATATGAATTTGGCACAGAAGCCACAGTCTGATAATGACAAGACTTATCACGGAAAGAGCACACAGGGAGTGCAGGTCAAAAGGAAGGTGATGGTGGGGAGCAGCGCTAGGATGCCTGCACTGTGCCTAGTCAACAAGGGATATTAATGATTTCCCTCACTTTCCTAAGTCTGCATGGACCGGATTTTACTCCCTGTTTGTTGGGGGAAAGTGCTCCAAAGTGAAAGTGTGCCTGACAGTCTGAAGATTATATATTTGTCTAGGTGCTGAACCATGGATGATTAATTACCTAAACTAAACACTCAAGTTTGAAATTTCAGTCTGAAAGCCTTTGCCTCAGAACACAGAAGTACAAGGCACATTTAGGAATCTGCTGGATCCACTAAACCTAGTCCTGCAACACCAATATTCAGCTCTGAATCAACTAGAGCCAATGTCACTGCAGACTGCTTTGGCCCCAAAGCCAAGACTCCCATTGATTTCTGTGGGCACAAAGTCAGGCCCCCTGAGGCAGCAGGCAGTTGCAAGAGCACTGGGTTAAATTCAGTTTTGAAAGAACGACAGGATATTTACTGTGACCAAAAGTGCAGGACATATAGCCCATCTCTCGAAAACACAGAGCAGCAGCTGCTTGAATCAGTTCAGAGAAGATTTCTCATGGGAAAACTGCCCTCTGTTTACTTCATGGTGCAATATGTAGTGTGGCTGTCAGGATGGGGGAAGAGCATCTGCAGGCGTTCAAACTCAGCAAAACCACAAAGTGGTTTGAATTGCACTTTTGTTTTCTTCTCTTGATAGTATAAAGGAAATACATGTAGCGATCTTTACTGAAGTGTCAGAAACCTGTGCGTCCACATACAATTGCACAGATGCTCATATCACAAGTGCTTGGAAAACTATCTTAAAAGCTCCATGTGGAAATTATCCAGTGAGGAGGAATAAAGAGGCACCTGCAGAACTGTGATTGATGACCAAATGATAGCTTCACACAGTGACTGACTGAATAGGCCACTCTTAGGGCTTTTCACTGGTAGGGCACTCTGAACAAAGTCCACTCACATGGGATCTCCCCACTCTTTGTTGCACTGGTGCTAAGCTCTGCATGAATCAGCTTTCCAGCCCCTGGAGGATTCTCCCAACTAAGGAAACCCTTGTATGACAATTTATTTTAGCACTGGATACTTTACAAAAGTACCCATTGGCTTTACAAATTTCTGCTCTGCTTCAATTTTAGTATACCAGCCATCAAAGACAAAAGCCTCTCCCAGGAGGGTTGCCCTGCTGTCCCCTGGGCTCTGATAAGATGATGTGCCATGGCTGTCCTGACCCCCTGGCCACAGCTAGCCCTAGAAGATGGGAGCAACTTCCAGCAGTTAAATCCAGCCTTCATTATCTTTAATGCCCACTAGGGTCTGGCCCTTGCTGAATTAATCAGGGATCAGCGGTGAAGAGGGTGAGAGGAAGAGATCACAAACAACACTTTGCACTTCTGGTCTGCTGTGGCCCACTTGTGCTGAAGCTCAGAAATGAGCCCTGCACCTGCCCGTGGACAATACACAAACAGGGAAATGCACACAGAGTTCACAAGCAGTTGGTCCAGTTCCTCTCCTATCCCCACGTGCACCACAAGCTGAGTTCCTCTCCTAACTCCTGAGCAGCAAAGGAAATGCAAAGGTGCTTAAACTCCAGTGAAAGGCCTCAAACTGTGCCATTTTTTTAGTATTAGTATTTTTTAATCTAACCCTAAATATTTTGAAAATAATGAAATTGAACATTACTAACGGAAAAGAGGAGACAGCCTAGCAACACAGGAATTATCTGTACCTTCAGCTGGAATCCCTGCACAGCTGAAGAAAGCTGAGGTAAATAAAAACTAAATTTAGGTAATGCCACTGACTGAATCTGAGTTCAGAAGTCTGATGAAGGAAGGAACATAAAGCCCCAGACAATCTCAGAGATTCTGCACAAAACAATACAATGTCAAAGCATGACGATTAGCTGGCTCGAGCTAAACAAGCAGCTTGGCAGGATGGTGCAGATTCATGGGACAACTGGAACAGCAGCACCTTGGCAGGATGGTACAGATTCATGGGACAACTGGAACAGCAGCAGAGAGGTCCCTCAGACAGATCTGTCTGAGACTGAAAACAGAGCCTGTATTTATTAGACATTCATTAAAAAGAAAATGAGAAGGCAGCTCCATCTGACAGAAATAAGGGGCAGAAAATAAGGCAGGACTGGGGAGAAAATGTTGGGGAGGAGGATAAGAATTCCACGAGGACGTAACATTTTCAGAACTACATGCAGCCACTAAAGAGGTGGAGGACAGGCTGCTTGTCCCTTGCTGTGTCTGGTGGTGCCGTGCCCCTGTGCTCAGCAGGAAGAACTGCAGAACTGACCCAGATCTGTTTGAGGATGATGCTTTGCAAAGTCCAATCACCAAAAATCCTACAGAAAATCTGGAAACTTAAAAGTTGTCCTGGCACTGTAGAGGACTGTGAACCTGTTGCATCTTTTTTTTTCCTGCCATCCCATGCACATTTCCGAGGGTTATGAAACCCAGATAAGGTGAAGGAAAATAAGTTGGAAACGGAAAAAGCCAGACATCATCAGAACAGCAGTACTGGAAATATTTTAGTAGCACAAAACTTTCACTTGTGACTTCATTAGATTTTAGTTTCCATTGATCAGATTTATTCTTAGCTGGCCACCTGGGTCTCCCCCATGTGGGTGTAGAGAAGCAAAAACTGTCACACAGGGTGCAGAAGAAGGGCAGCTCTTTTACACCCCATTCTCAGTCCTGCTAGGGCTCATCTGTGGGTGGCTGGCTTCTGGCAGAAGTAGCAGGGCTGTGTACACTTCACCCTTTGCCTGGTAAAATGTGCACTGCACCCACCCACATCTTCAGGGGAGTAATTGTGGTCCCAGGCAGCTAAGAACGTCATTCACTCTCTGCCTTGCTTGCATGGGTTAATGCTAAGCAGATCACCAGTATCCTACCCTCATTTTACCTCTTTCTTCTGCCTTGGTGAGCTCTAGGAGTATAAGACCAGGGCTGCACTACCAGCCTCACTTCTAAATACTTTGGAGAGAAGGAAATTGCAAGCCACACATAAAAACGTGGAAGTGGGCCCTTTGCCATAGGGTGCTTCTTTAACATTTTTGTGACAGCTTGTGCTCATCTCATTTGCTTACAAAAGCAGCAAAGAGGGGAAATCACATCTTTCCACCAGAGAAAATACAGGGAGCTCTGCAAGGTTTTAGTTCCCCTATAAGAGTTTTCCTATTTGGGGCCTGGAAGGGCTATAAATGGGAAAGGTAAAATCTGTAGAGTCTTAGGCTTATTTCTCTTTTCATTTGAGTCGGACTTCACTGACATCAGTGGAATTGCTCCAGGTTCACTATGCTTTAGTGAGAAAGAAAACCAGTGTTTAAAACGTAACTATACACCAACATGTGCTTGTTTCCATAAACAACTTGTGCTTGACAATTCCGTGGGTGTCATTTATGCATTACCAAATTATGCAGTTAATGCAGTGCATTTTTTGCCTTTTTTCTTTCTAAACAAAGAAAAAAAGCCCTCCACTAAAAACTCCACTGACTGAAACCACCTACAGGTAAACTGCACTGTCAGAGCTGTGTTTCTTACATAGATTTCACATCCTTGGGCCAGAATTAGAGGTCATGAGGTCCAAATACAATGTTTTTGAGGGTAAACAGGTTTACTATTACCAGCAATGCAAGTTCTGAATGCATGCATGTGGCACCCACATTAGGCTACAGCATTACTACGTTATATCTCTGAAAATCAGCCTGTAATTACCTGAAGAGTCCTTTGCAAAGAAGCGTAAGCAGTTTCTTCAGCTGGGGAAGATTGCTTGAGCCAGTCTGCACCATCTCAAAGTCACTGATGATGTGTACTCGCAGGTAATCCTGGATGAGCTTAAGATGCTCATCAGAGACACTGGGAAAGAAACATACAAGTCAAAAAACAGCTCTCTGCTCCCAAATATTAGGCAGCTTTATCATTTATTTATTTTTTTTTCCTGAAACATCCACTGCCAGCACAGACAGATGGGGGCAGTGTGCCTTGGATTTCACGCCAGGGGAGGTCTCGTGATGCCTAGCTTTGCCAGAGCCGCAGGCAGATCATCAGCCCTGGAAGGTAAAACCAGGCTGCTGAGAGGTAGCTAATAATTGACAATTTGGGAATTCTGGAGAGATGAAGACCCCTTTTCATCTCATCATATCCCACTTAGAAGGCTTTATTCCAAAACAGTCTTGAGGGCTGCAGAGACCGCAGAGCTGTATGGGAAGCACTGCCTCTGTGGTGCCTGGACTAGAGCACCACAAGAAGGGATGAACCAAGCAGACTGTATGTGCTGTCCTGTGCTCTGACAAATGCAGAAAGTCCCAGCTGACTGACAGCAGATGAAGTGGTGCAGGCAGCCAACCAAAACTGGGTTTCTCCCAGTGAGCCAGCTGCTACTGGCTGACCACAACAGGACCCATGCTGTCATACACTACCACTGTTTGTTCACCCAGCCTCCCACTGCCCTACCCACAAGCATGCCTTCTGATTATATTAGTGTTCTTTTTGTTTTGTTGAATTTTTTTTATTTTTTTTTTATTTTTTTTAAGTTTTGCAGATCTGACCATTAAATGTCACAAAGCTTCCTCTAAGGCTTCAGTGGATGCCCAGATTTGACACAGCTAGCATGTGGGACAACGCAAGTCAGACCTGTAGCTGAAATAAATCACCTTGAGCACCTAGAAATCCACACCCCAGTTTATTCTTTTTGAGGACCTGTTGATGGCTCCTGATTCCATCTGTAGCTTAGGCGCAGGGCTAGCATACCACATTCTCTCAGATATCACCACATTACATACAAAACCTATAACTTGATGGAGACAGTCTATCGTTGATTTTAATACTTCAAAAAAAGTATCTTTTCTGGATGACAGCTTGACCATAAGGTGCAGGCAAAACACCATAGATCTCAGTCTGTTCTCTATTCATTACAGTAAACAAAGAATAGCTTGGCTGAATCTTTGGGACAGCTGGGGACCTATTTGAGAGACTCCAGACAGTGCAGAGCTGGATTGAAGGCTGATTCTGTTGTTTGTGACTTGCCAACCTCACCTGCTCGTGTCCTGGTACTGCAGTCGCTGGAGTAGTGTCTCAGAAAGGGACAGTTTGTTGACATCTGCCACCCTGGAGTTTTCAGGGAGAGAAGACACGTCCTTCGTCTCGCTGCTTGGCAATGCCATGAGGATGTTGCGCGGGGGCAGGATAGGAGGCGTGGGTACCAGGTCTAACAAGAAGGAAGGGATGGGCACAGTCATCCCAGCACAGCAACGTGACCACATCCCCCTCTCCCACAGGCAGGGCAGAGTTTGCACCACAGTAGCAGTCACTGCAGAAACCATCCCTTCTGAAAGGCCTGCAGTTCCACAGCTGGAAAGCTCAGGGCTCAATACTGGCCCAGTCATACCCTCAGTGATGGGAGACCAACGGGCTGAGCCACCAGGCTTGGACCTCACGTGTGCTCATGCTCTGCCTTGCAGTACAGCCTTATCCAAGCCACCCTGATTGTTCCATCTGCAGAGCAGCTCTGAAGGCTAATTAGTTGCTATGAACATAATGCTTAGAAAGCAGAGCTGTACCCCATCCATATCATTACTGTTATCGTGGAAATGTGCTGCCGGGGCAGAATGGATGGAGGGGCATGTTAGGAGGAGCACCAGAAGCCGCTTATGGAAAGAAGTGGACAGCTGAAGTAAGCAGACATGGATGGAGAAAATGTAATGCAATACAGAGGGACTGAATACCCTGCCTTGTCCTGTAGCCATCCAGTTGAAAATGCATAGTGTTTTCCTGCTCTCTCAGACCCCTGTCATCTTGCTGCTCAGCTCCCCTTTCCTGGGAGAAGAGGGGGCCTCTCCATTTATCCCAACCCTTGTTGCCTTTCTTTTCATACCTACTACTCCAGCACTTTGTTATGCCTGTCCCATGTAGCTGGTTGAGTTAGAATCACAGAATATTGGAAGGGATCCAAAAGGATCATCGAGTCCAAATCCTGGCACCACACAGGTCTACCCAAAAATTCAGACCATAAATTGACCAAGAGTTGTGAGTTTTTTGTTTTGTTTTGTTATTCCTAATGGTCGAATTTTCATTATTAAAAAACAAACAAACAAACAAACAAAAAAACACCATCAAAGAACTGATCCTTTGCTCCTGGGCAGAAGCTGTGACTCACAGAGCTACCACAACCCTGAGCAACAGCATGGCTGAGCAGTGCATCTGTGGGGTATATCTGGGTGCTCATCTGCAGACAGAGGCACCTCTGAAGTTCTGTGCTTAAGACAGGCAGGCATCTATAGGCCTGACATGGTTCCAGGATGATGGCACCAAAAGCCTTACAAAATTAAATTCTGTATATAAATGTCCCAGCCCACATGCTAATATCTCTCTATCTAAAGGCTCTTAGTCTTGGCTAGAACTTCACTCCCTGCTGCTTGCCTTTCTGTGTATTATTTTTGCTGTAGTTCCCTCCCCCGCCCTGAGAGCTGGAGATTTAATGCAGCTGGCCAAAAAACAGGAACATCTTTCCTGAGCAGCTTTGCAAAATTTTGTTCTGTCTCTTCATGATAGTTGCAAAGCAAAATCTTTCAGCTCCTATTAGAGATCCATTGGATTGCACAAATGTACACAGGCATATCAATCTGTTTTAGTGCAGATGCCTGTCACGGGGAGCAAGTCCTTCAGACAATGTTTATTGTAATGCACATCATTTCTGGACAGATATCAGAAAGGCCAGGAAGGATGCCTCTGTGGGCACGACCTTCCCCTGGGATTTAGGAGAACAATGACAGATCTAACGGATGATCTACAAAATAAATAAATAAATAAATAAATAAATAAAAATTCAAGGAACAAACCTAGACCAATGAGTGTCAGGAACCCACAGTGACATTTCATATATAACATTTGGGATGATGCCAATCACACCTCTTCATCAGACATCTGCCTCCATACCAAGAGCTAGACTGTCTGCCACCGTGGGATGTGTGCCCTCTGGCTATGATGGTTAGAGACTTCCTCTAGATCAGAGCATATAAGGGGGGCTGAGTTTCAGAGGGTCCAAGACCCACAGCAACTGCAGGCAGATGCAGTGCAGACATGATCCAAGCCTCTAGGGAAGCACCTCTGCTGCTGGGACAGCAGCCCTACAGCTGCAGTGCAGGGAGAGAGGTGCAGAGACATGAGAGATGCCTGAACATAACCCAGTCTGAGTCCAGATGAAGGACAACAGATTAGTCAGCCATGCACCCAGGACAATATTCCTTGCAGAGAGCCTCAGTGTGTTCCCTCAGGGAGCTAGTTTTGCTCCAGATGCAGTACTTCTCTGGGGCCATGAGGATGCACTGCCTCAAGGTCTTGACAGCTCAGGTCTCTCTGTGCCCTGCACCAGTTTTGTTGTACAACACAACACCCTCTAATCCTCCTGCCAGCACTACTATCTCCAGTCCAGAATAACTGTCAAGGGTCTGCCTCACCAAGTCACATCATGGGCTTCTTACCAGCATCCTCTTCTGGCTCATCTGGAGCTTCTTCCTCTTCTCGCGGCACTGGATATTTGAGGTGCCATACCAGACCCATGTTCTCTTTCTTGTAAAATTCTATCAGTTCCTCCAAGTTCTCAAAATACTTCACGGGAACACCCTCTGATGCCTGAAACAAAACACAGAGGCTGTCATGGCCTGGGATTTCCTACCACAGAAACACTGCTCCTCACAAGGGAAAAACAAAGTCATAGAGAGGGCAAAACCCACGCTCGCTGTCCAGAGAAAGCCAGCCCAGCTCTTCCTGTCCATCAGACCACTGGCTCTGTGCAGAACAACACTTGCAGTGCAAACAGAAACAGATACGCACCCACGTTCCAGCCAGTGTCAGCAAAAATGGCAGCCTCAAAGGTTCAGTGAAGCCAAATGGAAGAGCCCTCTCGCTTGATTCAGTGTGCTTGGCATCAAAGCAGAAGATTTCGTTAAAAACAAAGAATTCTCCCAAATTATTTTTTGTATGCCCTCTTCTGCTGAGCACAAACCCCTGGACTATCTTGTATTTTGTGGCATCCAGGAAGAATTTTTCTGCAACACTGCAAGATAAACATGTCTAAATCTAGATGTTAGCATCCTATTCCTTCCAGGATTCAAAAGCTCAGAGCTACATTCAAATGAAACAAGCTGGCAAGGCACTGCCATGTAAAAAAAAGGTGCTCAGATGAAGATTTCGGAAGCTGAGGACACAGATAACACTGTGAATGCATCAGGCAGGCATGACACTGAGCTTGCCAGCTGAATTTTAACTATGACTAAACCTGTTTCTAGCACAGCCCTGGCCACCAATCTCAAGAAATAGATACTTGTAAATGGCAAATAGAGGGAATAAGGTCTTAGACATTTGCAGAGGCAAAGTTTTAGAGCAATTGTATCTATATATCCCAAGTTGCTGTGAATGGTAAATCTGTTGGGTTTACCAAACAGGAACAGCAGCCATGCCTGCAATCCTGCTACTTTACTCCAACCAAAGGCCCTACCCAGGGCAGGGAAATGCTTCGTCACGGCTCTGTACAGACCTCCCCGCCTACCGACACGAAAGAGCAGTGTGTTATCTCCAAAACTGCACTTAAGGATTAGGCAACCCCTTAACAGAAGCTCTGATCACCCCTCACGGGGCGTGCTCTTTCTGGATGAGAGGTTTTCCCAGAGAAGGCAACACAAGCGAGCCCCACCTGCACGTGTAGCAGAACATCAAGGACAGGGGCAGGACTGCGCGGGGTAGCTGCTTTCCAGAGCTACACCGGGAAGCGTTCACACCTGTGGACACAGCAGTAGCGGGCAACCAAAAGAAATACCAGATGATGCTAGTGGCAGGCTTGACTTGCACTATTTTACATGCATACAGCTAGATTTTGCACAGGAAACGTGTTTATGGGTTTGCTGCTTAAGCCTGCAATCTGAAATAACTCGTAATGCAGCCATACTTGAGACATTCTGGCTAGAGACAGGCAGGACACATTCATTTCTTTTTGCTTGCAACAATTGGCTGTAAAAATGAACATAAAGTTTTAATGCAAGCTTGAACAGGCTTATTTACCTGCCATTTGTTTGCCCAATCTCTTATTATCTGTGAACCTTTTTTAAAGGCAAGTTCATTAAAAACAAGAAATTAAACAGGAGAAACGCTGACATAAGCCTTAAGTGAGCGAAACAGAAAAATGCCTTCAGCGAGTCCTAGCAACCAGATTTCTTTTCAGCTTTTCCTCAAAGAGTAAAATCTCTGGCCAAAAATGAGGCCAAAGCTTTCAGTGCTGAACCACATTTGAAGCCTTCAGTACCCTCAGGCCTGTCTTTCTGTTTTAACTACACCCGCATGCCTCTAAAGGCACAGCAAGAAATTTTCCTAACAAACGCGTATGATGCTTGAGAGCCCTGCCTGCACAGCCTCCCAGGTGTTCCTGCGTTTAGCAAGATTTATTTTTCTCGTATTCTGGAAAACAGCACATTCAGCACTGAGGCAGTGCTTGGGCAAACAGTGGATTATGTTTTTGTTTTGACCTTAACTACCCCGAAGGACACCCAGGAAAAGGCATCAGGCCCCTGAGAGCGCGCACTGAGACCCTAAAACACTTAGAGGGTAAACAGGGAGGGTTGGGGTTTGCCTTCTGGATCTTTGCAAGAGGAAAGCTTTGCTGTTAGAGCTCTCCCCCACCTCTTGGATCACTGCAGCCTGCCCCCGCTCCTCCTCTTTCCAAACTTGTCTTCACACTCCTACTTCACTTTCCAAAGGCCTCTCTGTTTGCCTCCTTCCCTGACCTCCCCTGATGTGGGGGTGAGCTCCTGCACAGCATCCCTCCCACCCCAATGCCCAAATGCTGCTGCATCCAGCCTTGTTTTGCCTGTCAGCTCTTGCAAGACAACAGCATGCCCTGCGCAGCTCTCTTCAGGACAAATGGAGCCTTGATGTAAGTGGGAGGAAAGGCTGAATTAGCACTTTTTACTGCCAAGGAGAGTTCAGTCTCCAAAACCATCCTGGTCTCTGTGGTAACCAGAAGCAGCAGCATTTTGTAACAGGCCTCCTTCCTCTAAACTCACAGCCTTGCATTTCAAGAGTGCACCAAAGCCTGTGGTCCAGCTCAAATTCCCCAGAGAGGTGATAAACCTTGGCTCACATGCAGGGACAGACATGCAGAGAGGCCCTGCCATTACGCACCTTATTTCTGGCAGCTTGGCTCAGACATGCAGACTTCAGCCACCTGCATGAACCCAGCCATCTCCTCTCTCATGGATAACTTGTGGCTACCCCAGCCTTCACTTGCCCTGCTCCAAGCTGCAGCCCTGCCATGTGGAGTATCTGGGAATTGGATGCACCTGGATCCAGCCCCTCCTTCCCAAAGAGAGCCAGTCTCCAACTGGCTCCTCCAAGTGCCCTCCTTCCACAAGCACATTCAGGGCAAAAAGGACCCGCTGCCCATCGTGCACAGCAAACATAAAGGACAGCGCTTTCATGTTAGGACAGAATTCAGCAGGGAGCTGAACGTGCATCCCGAGCAGCTGCACAGAGGTAGTGAGAGCTACAGTAAGGAGGCAGGGAAGCGGGGAGGTCAGGAGCTGTGACCAGCTGTGGCCAAGCAGTGGGAAGGATGGGGTGGCCTCAAACTTGCTCAGCTCCTTCCTGTGGTAAGGGAGCTCCAGTGTCTTCCCCAATTGCTATGCACCATGAGAATCTGAAAGCAAAGATCACTGCTCATTTTCTTTTGTGCTGTAATTGTTATTATTTGCAAAGACCTCAATGGAGGAAGCACGTGGGAAGGGCTGTTCCCCTCTGGCACAAGCAGCACCCAACAACCCTCTCTGCCTGTTTGCCTGTGAAATGAGCTCCTCTTGATTCAAGGCAGCCTCCAAAACTCCTGCTCCCCGTGGGAGGGCAGGGCACGCAGCTTTGCACAGCCTCCACCTGCACAGAAACACAGCAACAACTATACATTGTTAGAAAGGGCAGAGAGATAATTGTAAAAGCAAGACCACACTGCACTTGCCTCTCCTCATGGGGAAAGGACGAGAACAAACCCGGCAAGACAAATGCTAGCTGCTGTATTTGACACGTGGCTGCAAGATGTCCAGGTGCCAGTGAGCAAGGACATATGCTTTCTTCGCCCTTGACTTTGCAGAAAAGGTTCATAGGTTAAGGAGGGAGAGCAGTGGTGGGAAGTAAAATACCAGCATTGTGTTGCTCAGCATCTTGTAGAGACCATCAGCAACAAACAGACTGGTGGTGCACTCTGAATAAACAGCCTCCAGAAAACCACATTGGATGACAGAAGCAAGGCAAAACAGAGCCTTAACTTCATGCAGACTTGCTCTTGTGTTTGAGACAGGGAGCAGACGTGGAACAGGGCAATGCAAACAAAAGCGAGCAGGATGGGGCAGCGCAGAGCAAGCAGGAGCCACCCGAGCAGAGCCCAACAATGAAATCCACTTCCCCCCACCCCCTTCATTTAGTAAGTATTTCCTCGGGGTTATCACAGGACAGATCTTGTTTTAATTGTAAACTGAATTGTTTCAAGTCATTAAAAACGTGGATGGCAAGTGTCATCTCCAGAGCAACACATCACATGCCCAGAAACGTGCTCACACAGCTCAGAGGATGGGGGAGCAGCGCAGAGAGCAGGCTCTGCTTCCACGGCGCCGTGCTCTGCATAGATTCCTCCAGCACCACTGCAGGCACCTCAGCTTTGCACTGATGATAGCCACAATATACAGAAAGGAAACACTGAGCAAATATAAGCAATATAGGGAGCAATCTGTAAAACTGCAGAATTGCACAAAGGAATCTGGATAACAGTGAATCAGGCTGGGCAATAATTTTACAGTGGGAAACTGCATCAGAAAAAGCCTATGGCTTTGTAAGGTCTATTAGTGGGACTGTCACATGGGACCCAGGAAGAAGCTGTCCTTCTGTACTCGGTGCTGCAAGGCCATATCTGGACTGCCGCATCCACCCTGGCACTGTTTTTTAAGGAACAAATGAAAATACCAGAGAGAGTCCCAAGGAAAAATGACAAGGATGGCAGAACAGTTGGAAAATGTGATTTACAAGCAAGGCTTGAAATAAAAGTCTTGGTACGGTACAGCAAAGGGGCAGCCTGGAGAGGTCACGATAGCAGTCTTATAAGTTTTAAATTCTCACATAAAGAAGATGGCAATCAGCTGTGCGGTAAGTCCCCCAAGGGCAGCAGATGTGGCTGGCTTGCTTTGCAACAGTGGAGATGGAGATTAGATCTCAAGGGGATTTGCCAAAGACAGTGCAGTCAGGCTACACAGCGAGTGTCCCTGTCTCTGGAAGTGTCATAACAGAGCAACCAGGCATCCCCCACAGCTGGCTAATGAGCACCCGATCCTGCTCCAACCTGAAAAAAGGGCAAACACTGGATGTGGAGACCTTACAAGGCCTCTTGCCACCCCTAAATCTGCATCTGTAGGAAGCCCCCTTCCAATCTGCCCGCTGCCTCTTTGTCCAGGCCTCGCTGTATCCTTGAAGAAGGCTGGTAAAACTGAACTTGAGCTTGCTTGTCATGGTCACCCAGCTCCCTGAGCTGCATCCCAAACCAAACTCTCAGATCATCCCCATACCCTTCTTACTCCAGCCTGCTCAGCTAGAAACCTTTTCCCACAGGATGTCCTGGTATCTCCTGCCCTCAGCTCTGCGAGTCCTTCCACTCATTTCTCTTGCACTGTCTTTAACCTTGCTGTATGATTATTTGAAACAAGTAGCTATAACTTGTTCCCACTCTCACACTGAATAGGTTTCTGGATTCTCCATTTCAGAAAACATGTATGGCTAAAGCCTTTAATCACTGGTCTTTGGCTAAGTCTTGTGATCCCTTTCCAAATTCATCTATCTGAACTTTTTGACACATTTTAATATGGCTGATCATCTACTCTTCCTTTATACCTTGTGTAAAAAGGCCAACAGGGCCCAGCCTAAGTCTGCTCTTCTTCATTATCTCTAAGCCGTGTCACCTGGACACCAAAACACTGAGACAAAATGATGCTCCTGATGCTGGTGTGCTGAGGAGCAGCTCTGAATGTACCTTTAAGAGAAGCTGCAGCTGGACTACAAAGACAAAGCAACAACAGGTTTAAACAACGTAAAGCCCACGCTACGGCAGGCAAGGAAGCAGTTAACATGGGGCTCGTTACAACAACTGTATAAATAGATGGCACAGGAAGTCTGGGGCCCTCAGGAGGAAGAGGAAGTGTTCTCCTTTCCTGAGCCAAGGCGCAAGGAGGAACTAGGAAACTGGTCATCTGCCTCTATTGCTTAAGGGCAATCTTTTCTAACCAGGGTGCCTTAAGGCAGGTATTTAACTCCTTATATAGGCATTTCAGGACCAGTCAGTAAGTTCTCAAAGTTAAAAAAATCCTGTAATACCCACCAGCTTAAGTGGAAGCTGAAAATCAGGTCACTTCTACTTTGGTGCTAAATGCTGGAAGGAACATTTTTTCCTTTTAGATTTGAAAAAAATGTCATAGCTTTCCTGCTTCGGGAAACAGTTGTCTTCAAGACTGTTTGCTAGCTAGGAAGTCTAGGTGGCATTTTTAAATTTCCTTTTGGCTCCCATGTAGGCAGGCATATATATTTCACTAAGAAGCTGAACTTAAGAGATAAGAAATTTCTGGTAAATGATTTCTAAGGCAGCCTGTTTGGGCTTGAGTTTTGTTTTGTTAGAAAGCATTTTTTGTTCATAGATGAAATCTTGTGCTAAGCAATTTCAGGAGCATTTCACAGGAATGGGACCATGCACAGGAATCACAGCTGGGAGAGACTGCTATAGCTACTTCCCAAAATACAAGTCACCCAGAAACATACCCTATGGTGAATGCAACACCCACAGTAGGAAGAAAATGGGGCTGAGCTCAGAGCACAAAGGGAGAGGAGCAAGAGAGTGGCTGAGGAAAAGGGGGATCCTGTGACACGGAGGGTCAGTAAAGGAATGGACTTCAGTAAGTGGAGGGACAGCAGCGTTCAGACACTTGATAAAGCTCAGTAAGAGGGGCCCAAGCACGGGAACTGAGCAGGACAGAAGAGGCAAGGGGAGGAAACCAGAGAGCCCAGGCAAAGGATGCCAGCAGGTGGACAGAACTGAGCCTCCTCAATTGCAAAAAATCATATAACTTTTTGGGAGAATGGCATAGCTGAAGTGTGGTTGTGAGATAAATAATCTGAGTAATGGTGGACAGAACCGAAGGTGAATAGTTCCTGTCTCCTCTGAGATGCTTTCTTGTCCCATTTTGCATATGGTTTGATCCTGAAGCTCTGGTTTGCTTACTCTTCTCACTTTTGCTTCAGTGGCCTTTTACATGTAAGACTTTGTACTGGGTCGGGCTGGGATGTTAACTTTCCTTGCAGCAGCCCATACAGTGCCACGCTCTGCACTTGTAGCTAGAATAGCAGCGTTATCACACCAGTGTTGTGTCTGCTGCTGAGAAGTGCTGGCACAGCATCAGGACTTTCTCTAACCCTCCTGGGGGGTGGGCAAAAAGTGAGAAAGAAACATCACCAGGGCAGCTGACCTAAACCAACCAAAGAGATATTCCATAACATATGATGTCACGCTCAGCAATAAAAGGTGGAAGAAGGAGGAAGAGGGGAGGGGTGGGCTTTCATTGCGAAAACGTCTGTCCTCCTTGCGAACACCGGCTATGTGCGTTGAGGCCCTGCTTCAAGGACGTGGTCAGGCATCGCTCATTTGTGGGAAGTAGAGAATAATCTCTTTCCTCTGCACTTCCATATAGCCTTTACTTGTTTTGTTTTTTTTGCTGTTCCCTTTCTCCCTCCCTTTCCCCTTTCCCTTTTTCCCTTTAGTTGAATTGTTAATTAATAATATTTCCTTAATAAATATATATATTTTCTCTTTAATTAAATTATCCTTATCTCAACCCGTGAGTTGTTCTTTCCTTTACTTCTTCCCCTCCTCCTCTGAGGAGGGGGAGTGAGAGAGCGGTTGTGGTGTTCAGCTGCCTAGCACGGTAAAACCACCACAGACTTTGAGTAAAGAACATGGAAATTAGAAAAATCCTGGGAAAGATGGCTTCAAAAGTTCTGAAAGAGGAGATTACTGATGAAAGGAAACAAGGAATTGCAAATTATTAAGAACTAAGTATGCACTACTTCTATGTTTTGTTCCTGTCTGAAAATCAGACATCACAAAGAAAACACTAAGTTAAAAGGAAGAAAAAAATAAAGAAAATTGCTGCTTTGTCAATCCTTTAAACTGCCCTCTGTTCCTAAAATGAAACTGAAAGACACCATCGTTACATATTGCCTCTACCACAAGCTTCATTTCTTTAAACATCACCCTGACTTAAGAGATGTTGTACATGAATTACTGTCACTGCATCACAATTCCTTTCTCATAGTACATATTAAAAAATGGAATGCTAAACAATTTTTACTTCATAGTAGCATGCTCAGAACGTTTGTTAAAGTTCAGCACCTACTTCCTTGCTTGCTTGAAGTACGTGCACAAAATACGAATCCTGTTAATGCTAGATGGAAACAAGCTAACCAGGTGCAAATAAGCAATCTTGCCTCTGTTGCTAACTGAGAAGGAGACAAATGCTGACCCCAGCTACAGTGAAAATGTAGTTTAAAACCTGAACTCTTTCCTGATCTGATTTTGCTCAAAATGACTGTCTCATTATTTCCTACCCACAATTTCATCGAAAAGACTTGAGGAAGACAATGCATTCTGTTCGCGCTGTTTTAAGGGTTTAACATGCTCTGTGTGGGGAACGTGAGAACAGTTTGAGTGAGCCTTAAAAAGATTCTGTTGTATCTGCCACTGCCGAACTCCCCTCACCCTGCAAGTTTTCCTCTGTGTGATCCCACTCAGG
Organism: Nettapus auritus; assembly: GCA_011076525.1. Taxonomy (NCBI): domain Eukaryota; kingdom Metazoa; phylum Chordata; class Aves; order Anseriformes; family Anatidae; genus Nettapus; species Nettapus auritus. The sequence goes on from CM021773.1 coordinate 9,282,535, forward strand.
TACATTCTGGCAGCCTGACAATTGGCCATGTTCACAGGTAGAAAATGCTCCTATGGCTTAATCAGGACGTTTGTAAATTAAAATACTCATTGAAGAGAAGGAAAATTGAAAGGAGTTTTTAGTAGAGTACAGCTGACTGCCAAATTTTTATCTAAATTTTTTAGTAAAAATTCTACATCCTAAAGAAAAACATCAGAAGTTCTGGAAGGTAAAGAACCCACAGAAGTTGTTCTAACTGGCATTCTTTCACATAGAATGAAGACATAGGTCACAAAATTAATGTACCCAGATCGTATTTAAAGACCCCATTCCGTTCTGCTCTGTCACTCCACAATTCACACAAAAAGCATGGCAGTTGCCAAATATCTAATATAGTTAGGTACAAGCTATTAAGAACACCAAGCAGTTACAGAAAGCACCAACACTTGAGGAGCTCATTTGCACTACATAAAACTTTCAAACTCTAGCCACTGGAAAAGGTTTCACCAACAGAGCATACTATGATCCAACTCATAACAAGAGGAACCTCCTGAGCAACCAACTCTTTCATAATTTCTGTTATAATAAAAAAGATTTACAACAAGCAAACAACAGCAAACAACAGCATGGTTCCATGACAGAACACGAGGGACTGTTGTTAAATTTAGCTATAAGGTGCAAGTCAGATGAGTTGGTGATGAATGAGCCAGGACTGTAGAGCCACGGAGATCCAAAGCAATTTTTAGCACTTCTGTAGTGTGTGGGTAGAATTTAAGCAAAACTTTTGGAGTACACTACTTCTGTCAACTTTTTTTTTTTAATTTTTTATTTTTTTAATTTTATCACAAGCCTTGTGCTTTTCATTTTCCACTGAAAAGCTTCAGTACTTTGAGTCAAAATTTCCATTTTCAGTTCTTTGCAAAGTATTTAGGCCCTAGTGATTACCAAGACAAACCTGAAAACATAGGTCCTTGACTCAACAAAGCAACCAAATGCAGCAAATGCAACAGTCTTTATTTCTGAAGGCAGTTGGTGGAGGTGAACATTCTGATTTTTTCAAAGCTCACATCTGACAGTAACTGAGCTGGGAAAACTGTTGCTGGTCACTGATACTTGCTCCTCCTTGGAAACTCCCAAGTCCTTTTAAGCTTTTCCCCCATTACGAGGCAATAAATAGCAATAAATAATACCCCCAGGCAACAGTGCACAGTGCTGGAAGTCCTATAAGAAAGGACTTTTCCCTGAGGCAGGTGAATGTGTGCTTACAGCAGCTGTGCCTGCACAGTTCAGTCCTAGGCTGCATTTCAGTGGGTGGCCTCTCAGCTGTGCAGGCAGACAGGAAAGGATCCATAATCAGCTCTCTGCCTTCCCTGTTGTCGTCTGTGCTGAATGGATCCCAGTTTCAGCTGACACCAAATACTTAAATACTGGAAAAGGAAAGGTTTGGAGCCTTGAGATGGAACTGGGAGAAGGGATTATTTATATTACTTTCAAAATCTGTTAAGATTTTTTTTTAGGTATAGTTATAAAATTAGAACAATCTGCTTGTGTGTGCAGTTTGTGACATAACACATTTATTGGAGGGCAATCTGTAACAAAAAGTGATTATATTCTTTGGCATTAAATGGAGTTAAATTTTATCTAAAACCACATCCCAATAAAAGGAAAAGAGATTTAATTTCATGGCATGTGACAGCTTCCAAATACTTGATTTCACTTTTTGATGTTTGCAAAAAATATATATATATACACAACTTTAACCTGATTTAAGCCACCTTCTCCGAACATTTTTTTTTATATTTGCAGGAAACTGGAAACATTCTGAAAGGGTTCAAACTAGACAAAAGCTGGATGTGGTTTGTTTGCATGAAGAATTTTGTATACTGAGGGATTCAGTAGCGGGAATGTGCATGTTTCAGGAAATACCTAGTGTTCTCTTATTAAATCTGCTTCTTTCAGTTTTCTAAAACCTGTGAAATGCATTATGTTTATTCCTACCTCAGATTCAACAGCGGAAAGAACATTTTCCTTGTATAAACAGATCTGGATAGATTGCAGAAACAAAGTATGCAGATTCTGCTAAGCCCTGGCTGTAAATTAACTTCAGTCCTACATTTAAAGAGAGTAAAGAGTTTTACAAGTTGATTTAAAACCAACATTATACTGGAATATATTCACATTGGAATATGTACCATTTTCAGCAATAAAATGATACTTAATATAAATTATATATTTGAGCATGCTAGAAATGTGTTTTCCTAACTACGTTTCAAGATACTGTTCCTAATTACTATCTAGTTGTCCTCTTGTCCCTTGTTTCCATGGAAGAAAAGCGATCACCCCAATTATAGCTCAGCCCTTCACAGTCAATGGAGTACCACAAACATGGTAAGGTTTCTGAGTAAACAGTGATTTTGCCCAAGTAATAAATAATTCAGCAAAATCAATTCTATTCTCAGCATTAATTTTCCTGAAATTTACTGTTAAGAAAAGCATAACTTCCTGGCTTTCCCTTTTGTTACCTCCTTTCTGCTCCCTACTGAAATAGTACATCCAAGCCCCAATACCCCTCCATCCTTCGAGTAATGCTGCTTTTCCCTGCCTTGTAGCTGTGCAGGTGTTGTTGCCCCCGTCCAGCCCCCAGGAGCACCATCACACAGCCTGGCAACACACCAGCCCAAATACGTGCACCCCTGCCCACCAGGGACACCTGCTTGGAGGGAGTGGCCGTCCAGCCGCTGCGTCCCACCCCACCTGCAGAGCTGCACGTCCCTTGGGGGATACTTGGTCTCCTTCTGCCTTATCAACGCAGAGGGAGGCCAACAGCATCCAATGCCTTCAAGCTGCAAGTGAACCATGGATGTCTTACAGCCTGAAAGTGTTTTTGGGGGCAGACCTGTGCCTGTCCCGTCCTCAAAGGAGCCACGAGGTTTTGACATCAAGCTGAAAAAGTACGAGGCAAGGCCTCATCCCTGTGCAGCTGGCTGGCAGAAACTCTAAGAGGTTGCAATGTTGTGAAGGGATTAAGCATCACCCAGAGGATTATGCTTTGCATTATCTCCCACTGAAAGCATCTCAAGTGCAGTTTCCAAGTAGACAGGTTTTGATCAGATATAGACAAATGATCAAACTCCAAAGCAAACCACAAAATCTTTACCACAAAAAAACCTTTCTTGGCCTCAGGGGTCAGAGCAGTGTAGCAATTTACAGTACAGTCTCAAAGAGAAGAGACAGAAATGCCCCAAACGTTGCCCTTCCTTGCAAGGGGCCGACAAGGGACTTGGTGTTGCATGTGCTGCACAGCCAGAAACTGCTTCTGACGTTGGTGACAGCAGCAGTGACACCAGGAACTGACCTAAACTCAAGCTCTTATCAGATTGTGTTCGCAGGATGGGCAGCTGTATGTACGTCTGCACTCGGGGAGCAGGTTAGCGCGCCGGATGAAGCTTTTACACTGAGCTCCACCCTGCAGGACTCGTAAACAGAAACCAGAGCAAATTACCCCATAGGCTGGGACAATCCTGCTGATTGGCCAACAAACTGGCAGCCCTCTCCCTGTATGTCCTGCCTGTCTTGGGACAGAAGATTTTGGTCTTTCTGACATATTTAGCCACACAAACAGAGCACAAACCTAGACATCTCCTCAGAAATGCGTTTCTAGAGGTGGGCTGGAGAGGGAGGGTTTCAGCAGGAAACTCTATACAGAACATTTACCAGCTCTCCTACTTTCTGGGAGCCCATGCTGCAAGTACACTGGTAACCTACAGCTTTAGTGTCAGTTGATACAGTGAGTCACAGCTGCTGGCCTGCTTTCTAACTGCTCACATAGCACCATTTGTTTCCTGTTGCACACAGCCTCCTATCAGGCTAGAAAAAAATTACCAGAAAAAAAAAAAAAAAAAAAAAAAAAAAAAAAAAAAAAAAAAAAAAAAAGCTAGATGATCATTCAGTGTAAAACAGTACTGTTAGGGCATCTCTAATTTTCCCTGAAGTCAGCAAAATCCACAAGTAAACAGGGTCAGTATTTGTTGCAAAGGGAGGGTCTAAGTATAAATATAAGTAATTTATAAAATAAAAAATAAAAATTGCAACAACAGTGAATTTCAGCACAAATGCTGCAGCGCTCATGCTCACAGAAATGGTGTTCTGCCACTAGAGCTGCATGACGAATGTCTCCACATTTACCCACAGAGCAGAGTGCAGGAAGATGCAGGCAGACCACTGCTTTCTGTCAGGGAGCCGGGAAGCTACGACAGTTCGGGAAAGTGAAGTGGAAAGAAAGATACAGATGGGAATCTTAAAAATAACGAATGTTTTCCATACTGCAATATAGTAGTCTCTTATGCAGCATGAGAAGGCAACAGCTTTTCATGATTCCTTCTCACAACAAAGTATTCCATGGAAATTGCCAAACCCTGGAGCTGGTCAAACAGTTTTGCTCAAAGCAAAATAAATAAAGAAATTAATTAAAATTAAAAATTAAAAAAAGGGGGGACTGGAGCATGTACTGTGCAAGTTCTTCACTCAGCCTCACTTTCCCCCCACCTCTTAATTAACAAACAAACAACAACAACAACAAAAAACACAACTGAAAAGTTAAAAATTGCCTTTCTGGACTCTTTCAAAAGGATGGACCAATTTTTCAGTCTGAAATATTTTTCTTCAACAACTGGCAACTTGTAAAAAGCCACAAAACAAAAATGAAACATTTCACCTGAATGCCTTTAAATTTTCCAGTTTGCTTGAAAACGTAACATGGTTCCCACTCCTGCTCAAGCCAAGCTCTATTTTTGCCCTCTCTCCACGCTGCAGGCAGCCACAAGGCACAAAAACAAGGCTGGAGACTTGGTCTTCGGCAGCCTACAATGTGCGAGGCAGGTACCCGACGTGAGGACCGCACTCAGCTCAGCAGCATGAATGGGTCACATAAGAAAAAAAAACACGTTGGCAAGAAGGAGAAGGGAGAAGCCCCCTTGCAGAAGGCAGAAGCGGTGGTTAGGCAAGGCCCGTGCCCTGAGGTGTGGACGAGCGTGCCTGTCTCATGTTCTGGACTGCAAAGGGGAAATGCTACGTGGCTGAGCTAGAGCTTGGGTTGTGCCCATGGGACAGCGCTGCAGACACCAGGCTTTCCTAAACCTCAGAGGTCAGGCTGTGCTGCATGGCACTCCAGGATACAGCACACAACTCTAAAACCTGCCCAAGGCACCGAGTTACCAAAGCCTGCTCAGCAGACGCCCCAGTTTCTTAAGGGGACTCTACCTTTAGCAAGGACCTCAAGCTGTTCCTTTAACTACTGCGTTGGCTCTCCCCCTAACCATGGCATCTGTGGTAACAGCCTATTTTTGTAACGTTGCCATCTGTCCATTGGGGTATCTTCCCTGCTGCCTTCACACAGAGTGTTACGAGCTAAGTGCTTGATCCTGCAAACTTGACCTATGGGGTGTTATCTGATATGCTGCGAGCATAAACCAAGATGCAATCTAGCTGCCACTGAGCAATGACTGATTGCGCAGCAGCTTGATTGCTGAGCAGCCATCAGATAACGCTAGCTGCGTGCTCCTCCTTGAGATGAACCAGAAATCTAGAAGGACCGAAATCCACGGGTTTTTAGCAATGCGCCCACACCACCCTGCACCAATCCATGTTCACTGACCAGCCAACTCCAGCATCTTCTCTTTCAAGATGATTTTTATAAGGATCTTGCAAATTTATCCCAGTCTAGCTCTATCCTCACTCAGGAGGCAGGTTATACTTTTGACAATAACCTTCTAAAATTAGAGTACAGAAACGCATTACAAGGTAAAGCATTAGGCAAAGGCAGCAACTTTTCAACAGCAGCTTCTGACCTCAGTGCCCTTTCACACTGAACAACAGTGATCTGTAAAGGGAATCGCCTGCCTTATTTCAGCTTGCCAAGGGCCTGGCAGTCTAAGGGGGTTCTCCAGACTCTTTAGCCAGGAGAGAGAAAAAGGACTTGCCAAGAACAATTCAGCCCACCCAGGTCAGAAACCTAAATCTTCCTCACTGTCCACAGAGGTACAAACTTAGCTTTAACTACACGTGACAGCACAACTAAAAGGAGGAGAGACAAATATTCATAGATCACAAACATCTTTTGATCCTGGGAAAGTTAGCAAGAGACTGTTAATTAAGATTATTTTGGTAGTCCAATCCTCCTTAACAGATTGGGACTTAGTTCCCTGTTTGTAAAATGGGAACAATAGCACTTCCCCTGGTTGAGATGCTAAACTCACAAGGAATTCAGATTGTGCAGCGATAAGGGCTGCAATGACACCTCAGCTAGATGCACAAATGTGACACTTTAAGTGACAGTACAAGAAAGTTTTACCTGCTGTTAGTCTGGATGGCAAGAACTGACCACAGATGCCTGGCTTAGAAAGACACAGCTATGCATTTAGTTTGATCTTGTTATTTCCAAAGTCTCCTTTGCTCTTCCAACACTCTTTGTATAATTGCAATTATACTCATCCAGTTTCCAAACTTTCAACAACTCTGCATTAAATGCACCTCCGCATTTGAGCAAGGGAAACTCACATCTGTTTTCCAGAGAAGACAGCTGAAGCACCCCAGCTGTCGCTTGCCAAAGACAGGCAGGTAGCAGCTAAGCTAACTCAGGGGCAGCTGATTTCCAGCCTCATGCCTCTCCTCCTGGATCTGTGTTACTCTGCGTATTTTGCTCTCTTCCTGTCTCAGCTTCTCAGTTCTTAGCATTTTACTACAGTGAGAGCCTGCAGGCTAACAGACATATCTCGATGACTAATTGTTCTCAGGCTAAGGACAAAGATCTCTACTCACTGCAACAGATCCTGTGTTTCAAGGGCTTTTTGTTACTCCTCCCCCCTTCCCTAGCTATGCTTCCACTGGCAGGATGCAAGTTTGATTCATTCAAGCCATAGATCCGTTCATCTACATTTTGAAGTCTCAGGTAAAGGAAGGAGAAAATTCAGCAGATGCAGAAAAAAAGAATGGAAAGAGGAGGGAAAAAAAATAATAAAAAAAAAATGTCTATGACTGTAACCACTACAGTCTGGTATGCCTTGGGGGTACCAGTTTGGTTGTAGATACAGCAAGAAAGAGGGGTTCCAGACTTGACATGCTGACTGCTGTACGGCTACAGCAGATGCAGAATGCCAATGGCAGATCATGTAGCATGCCACAAAACACCGGAGGGACATATGCAAATATTTTTTTCTTCAGTTTGAATGCAAAAATGTGCACCTGTAATGCAAAAAAACATGCACCTCCCCTTCTGCCACCTGTCCTAAAAAGTCAATTTAACCATGCAAACAATAACACTATCATTCCACCAGTGCCAACCAGGCTCTAAGTAAAAAAAGAGAAATGAAATCTATCCACCACCAACACTCAAAAAATGTGAAGTAACTTGCAACTTTAAAGCTGCAAAACTCCATAGAGTTGCAGAGGGAGAGCTGTCATGTCACAAGTGCTGCGAGTGTAGCTGTGATATTACACATCTTCTGAACCTGCTGTCATCATGAGAAACGTCTGACAGACAACAGCCCAGATCTGGGCAGGAAGACAACTGTGTTAGCTTCAGGAAGGAGCACTGTGCAAGCAAAAAAGGTCACATTGCACAATTCAGGCTAACCTCAGGACTTAGTACTGCATCTTTCCTACGTCTCTTTTTTTTTTTCTTTTTTTTTTCTTTTTTTTTTTTTTTAACCCAGAAATGAGAAGCATCTACTGATTACTGTGTTAGTTTAACACCTGGTCTTATTCTACAGGATCAGTAGATTCTTTCCTATTAATGGATTTTTTTTTTCAAAATGTCAAACTCCTATTTAGCAACTTGTACATCCTTGCCCAGTAGAACCATTCTTTTCAAAATGATTCTTTGATACACATGAAGTAGTTTTTGTTTTATCCAAAACTCAACAGACAAGCAACCAAAAATGTCTGGCCCAGCTGGAGCAATGTACGAAGAAAAGCAGCCAACAACACAAGATTGTTTTGCTCCAAGCCTCAATTACAACTCTCACAGTCTCTCTGTCTCTCTTGCAAGAAGCAGCCAGCCCCCTTCTTCTGCCTCTCCCACAGAACTGGAATAGTGCAACACAAAATGAGAGGTGTTGTGTCTTGAAAACTTGAGTTAACAACACACTTTATTTAGACTACTCTTGATATTCAACCTACAGCTCCTGGCAACCCATGTACAAAGGTATGCCACCATATATCCTCTGCATCTCACTCAGCAGACACGAGAAATTCCTCACAGTCAGACCACAAATCCCAAGAGAACTTTATATATCAGTCTGGGTGGACATCTAGTAGATTGTATTTCCTTAAGAAGTCTTCTGGTTTTCAAAAGGTTTCATTCAGAAACACCCAATAAAGACCTAATATCGCTCTCTGGATCCAGTGGTAGTCCTATAACCTCTCCCCAGAAACGACGAGGACATAACTATTTGCAAATAATACCCTACAAAGAACTGTGGGGTGATGAGGAGGCGTATGTGGTGGGGAAAGCCTGAGCTGCCTGACATCAGTTTGATTTACCTGACTTTATGCAGTCACTTTTAGTTTTCACCAGCAGCAGAACGAAATCCCACCTTCTGCTTGTTCATAAACTTTGATTCAGTGTTACAAGCTGCCATCGCTACAGCAGAAATACCAGTTTCTCATGGCTGCAGCACTTTGATTTGTGGACAAAAGGAATAGGTGCACATAAAAATGGGCCCTTTGTCATGGCAGAAAGGATTACAGAGCCAGTACAAAGTGCTCTAATGAAGGGAAACATGACTTGCATCTTCCCGGATGGTAATGCACAGAAGTACCTGCCAAATCTGCACCATACCTTAAGCCAATGGGCCTTGGGAGTAGCCTGTAGCCCAGCACGCTCTGGAAAGCTAACTGAACTCAGGTTTCCAACCTTCTTGTAACACCTGTACCCTTCTATAAAAGGCTGCAGGCCAGGCTGCGTGTTCCACACCACTCACAAGATACTCCAGTAAGACAGCTGTGGGAACACGGGGCCAGGGCTTGCCCAGGGTGCTGAGCCCCACGCAGAACACATAAGGGTATGCCTGGAGGCACTGCAGAACACGGAGTACAGTCCACACTTCTCCACTGTGTCGCAGCTGCTCTGCCCCAGAACTGCCTGCTCAGGGCACTCCCAAGGGCATGCAGGAAGATGGGTTCTGTAGCTACTTCTGCAGGCAACCTCCAGCCTTCCCTTCCTCCTCCCCCTCAGGTGAAAAGTCAATGTATGATCAATTCTGTGCTTATTTTCTAAAAGACAAAGCAGCTGCCACCCATTCAGTTAGGGTTCCACAAATTCATTTCTTCACCACGGTGCCAGTGCAAAGAACTAGGACTTCATTAGCAGGGTCTGGCTGCCCCCTGGGCTCTGCCCTGGTGCTGCTGTGGGACTTGGGCAGCTGTGCCATTCTCTGGGCCTCAGGTGTCTCCCACAATCTTCCTGCCCAGGGTGTTTCACTTGAGAGCTACCTGGCACAGTACAGCTCTGATCTCAACAGCTGCTCTAGGTACTATAAATAATGATAAATACCGTATCACCTTCCAGGCACCTGTCTTAGCACGACAACACATCATCACACCAGCACAATACGCCAAAGCACATTATTTAGGATAATGAGGCTGAAATAAACCAGATGATGGAAAAACCAAGTACTACTACAAACAGCCTGCAGCATACAGCATGGAGCTGTAGCAGCGTGCCAGGTCCTGCGTTCCAGCTGAGCGCTGGCCCCAAGCTAGCAGGCTGTAGAGCCAGTGCACATTCCTCTGCACAGTGGTGTCTAGTGGCCTGGGAGGATGGACGAGCTTCTGAGTCATGCCATGCTGACATGTACAGACCCAGGTGAAACATGGCATAGTGTCCTGCTGCTGGCTCCTCCTCAGAAAATGGAAGTGTAGGTAGGCAGAGATGTCTGAACAGTTCTGGGGAAAACAGCTGAGGCTGGCAAGGCCAGCAGGGACACCATGGTGGTGGCTGGACCTGGGCACAAAGGCCCCTGGACACAGCACTGAGAGCCTGGAATCAATGAACTTTGGTGTCAGTACAGCTGTGTTTGAGCGGAGCTGCATCTAAAACACAGCGAGCAATACTAAGTGCATCTTTGCAGGACCAAATGTTTCACAGCGTGGCTTACCTGGACAATTAGCTTATTCTCTTTATCGGGCAAAATTCGGTAGGTATACACACAATTCCGAAACCTGGAACAGATCAGAAGAGATGCTGTTAGACTGTCTGCAGAAGGGAATGAATCACATTGTGGCACCCCTCCTCATGAGAGAAGATATTGGAAGATCCCGATAAAGATAGAGGCCTTCATGCACAAGAGTTTTAAACATTTCTTTCAGTTTCCCTGGAGCCTCCAAAGTAACACAAACCTGAAGTGTTCCTGGTCACTGAGACACATTTGCAGATGTCAGTGCAGAAAGTGATATCAGAATCAGCCTCAGAATGAGTTATTCAATTCTTCTTCTGGCCGGAAAGAAAGAAAACACCAAATGGCTCTGGCTGTCAGTAGAGTGGGCGTCTCAGGAAGGAGTGAAAAAGCAGAAATTCAGAAGACACTGGGCCAAAATCAGCCCAGTATGTGGCTGATTTTGAACTTACAAATGAGTAAATGGCTTACAAATGAGTAAATTGAAGGGCTAGTATGTGCTCTGACTTGTATTGGAAAAAAAACCCAACACATAAATAAAATAGATTTCAGCTAAGTCACAATAAGACAGATGATTACAAGGCACACTGTCATGCACAAAGCCTAAGTGACAGGTCTAAATGAAAACCCACCTCGCTATTGTGGTACAGATGCACACTGTACATGTGCATCTGTAGATCAGCCATAAGAAACATTTTGTCTCAGTTCAATTCAATTAGATTTTTATTGAAGGAAGGATGGAAGAGGTTTTTGCCTGGTGGAGGGCCACATTAATGTGCAAGAGCTCAAGGGCAAGGAAGGAAAGCCTCAGCAGCGCTGTAATGTGGTAAGCATGACCTTCCTCAGCAGCTGCTGAGCTTTGTGGAGCTTGCCCAAGAAAAGTTGGTTGAAAAGTGTATTTTTACTTTTTCCCCAGTGACCAACAGATTGATCAAACCTTTTGAGTCACCTGCAAAGCATTCTGTAAAAATATACACTATGGCTTTAAGCCAATGAATGATGCTGGTTTCAACCCTTCCTCTAAAAGGAAAAACTGGAATCCATTCTCAGAGCCTCCTTGCGTGTAACAGAACCACTGCATAACCCCTAGGATCATCATGAAACATGGGCTGAGGTCAGCCCTCCAGATGGGGAGATCACTAAAACAACTTCATCTCTCTTACAATTACGTTGTGAGCCTATTCATCATGTGCCTTTCAGAATCACTCTATGCAAGAGAGAGAGACTGCCAGGATTTTAGGTAGCCTTATACAGGGAGTCACAAAGAGCAGTTGGAAATGAAAGAAAATTACTCATAATTCATAGAAGAATTTTTCCAGGGTATTTAGAGGATTTTGTCATGCATCTGTATGAACCTGTCTCTTTCTGATGACATTAATGCCAAGGATACAGAAGAATTACAACTGCTCACAGAGCTCAGTACCACTTCAGTAAGTTATGTGAGACAATTTCATAGGCATCTATTCATTCACACAGTGGAAGAGTTGCTACTACCAGAAAGCTGGAGTCACAGACAATGATCCTGAATTAGTTTGGACCACTACAACTCTGCTAATGTCACTGATCCCAGGGCAATCAATGCCAGATGAGGATATGCCCCCAGGAAGGGTATGGGTTTTGTTTTTATCTGTCAATGCAGTTCTCTTACACCATTTCCTCCTCTGATATGCAAACAGGGCTAAGCAGAACTGCTCATGCAGCTGATGAGAGAAAATTTGTGTGTGTGTGGAGATTATGAAACTGATAAACAAACCAGCTCAATGGCTCTTGCGTCACAAGAGGACCCTCCATGAACATACCCCATCACATGGGCCTTATGAGGCAGTTGTCATAATACTTGTAAAGTGGTTTACGCTGAGGAAAGGTAAAATTGGTGTAGAAGCCAGCTAAGAGCTGTTGTGTGAGAGAGGAACAGGGAGGAGTGCTTCCTCGGATCAAAAGTAGGGGTCCTCTTTAGCAATCCCCTAGGTGCACGTGGCTAGAGAAGACTGCAGCTCTTACTTTGTTTCTACCCTTAGGCTTTCTCTCCTCAGCATCCTTACTGTCAAGTTATGTGGTCCACTTACTGTCACGTTCCAGGTCCTCCCTAAAAACTGGGTATGACTTCAGAATTGCCCAACCACTGTTGAGCCTGGCTACGTGGGGGGTAAATACAATACCTGCCTGAAATTAAACATGCCTCCAAGCACTTCATGTCCCTGTTCTCTCTGCCAGCTGGAGGAAGAAAGGGGACAAGGCTTCTGTTTTCTCTTTCCTCTTTCCTCTCCTAGTGTACATACTCTTGAGCATGGTGACAATGTGCATATTGGAGGTGTCTGGAAATCCTAATCACAAACAGGTCTGCCATGCTGGGCCTTACCTCAGTACACCTCTAGAGAGGCCATCCCTCCAGGGAGCTGGAAGCAGCCCCTCACAGGAATGGTCCTCAGAGAGGGACCCCAAAACCGCAGCTAGGCTTTGAGGGTCTTCTCTAGAAGCACTGTATTTCCTGCAGCCACTCGCAAAGGAGCCTTCAAGAGAAGGTCTCCTGGAGGAATGATCCCTATTTGCAGTGTTGTGAGCACCAAGAGGCTCTTTTTGATTTCGGGATCCAGGCATTCCCCTCCCTCCAGGTGAGTTAGCCCACTTCTTGTGAAAAAAACTGTGAAATCAAACAATCCAGGCTCACAGAAAGGAGGAGGAAAATGACTTTGCTTCTTGCCTTTTATGGGGCAATGTGGCCAGCAGAGACAGCAGAGGACAGCAGTGCTGGGGGAGGAGTGTTCCCTCTGTCTGCTGACTGCCTCAGCTCTCAGCCCAGCTCAGCGCTGCTGCTCGAGTTTTACAAAAGGAGGGAAGGCACTCTTAAAATGCCTTCCCTTACTTGTCTATGTTTATGGAATCTGCATTTCTAAAGCAGTTGTTCAAGAAAATCACTGTCTCAATCTATAATATAATAATAATCATCATCACTTTTGCTGGATTTTGACTGATCTGCCCAATAAATATTAGAGTGTTGTAGAATATGACTCTTCTTTTTCAGTGCAAATCTCATGTTTTTTTTTTTTTTTTTTTTTTTTTTTTTTCCTTATCTATACACCTTTTAAAATTTCCCCTTTAAATATTTTTTTTTTTTTTTTTTTTTTTTTTTTTTGTGAAAACCTTTTGCAGTCAGGCTTTCAATTCCCCTCTCTCGTTCTCTCATTGTCTCTAGCACCTCCATTTATTTAAACAGGAGAGGCTGAAGAGCTCACACTTCAAACACCTTCCAGTCAATAACACAGCTGAAATCGATGCATCTCTGAGGAAGTTTTCAGCTTCAGCAAAGTTATGCATTTTGTCAAGACAACATTCAGAGGGAAAGGCTTATTCACCACCTCTAACCTTTTTTTCTTCAGAAACTATTTGGAAACCAGCATAAGCTGAAAGCACGTTACATACTTTGACAGAAGTTTGTGGGACATTTCTCAGACTAACACCAGGCTGTTGCACCACAGATCTGCCTGCCCTTGGCTGACAAAGCTGGGTGCTCCTCATTTCTTCAATGAAACCATTCATTTCGGCCACCTCAGAATGGATTTAAGAACATAACCTTTGGCTCCCAGTTCAGAAAATCCTGGTCATTATATTGTTTCTATTTCCTGATCCCATGTCTTTCAAGTCACAAAAGGCTTTTAAAGTTGGCTGCATAAACATTTACAATGGAAAAACTTATGCAAATGCATGTTAGTAGACATTTTTTACAGCACCATCCCTTTCTACAATCCCCATCACCACTCTGTAAAATAATCTTTGTGTGTGTTTGTACATACTGGCTACTAATCAAAGCAGTTGTGCTAAAGAGACTCAATGGAAGCAGCAGTCTTTTCCAGTAAAATGGCTCCCGAGTGGCACTTTGGGTCCTCCCATGCTATCGTTGTCCCTCCTTCCCACTGCTTTCCCTGTTTATCTGCAGCCACCCTTCTTTCTCCGCTCCCTCCAGAAAGAACAAACTCTTCTCTTCCCCACGTCCTTACAAACACCTTAACAAACAGGCACAGAGGCTCTCTGCACTTTCTGAACACCCCCATTCCCCAGCCACTGATCTCTCACAATCCACCACCTACGCTGTGGGGCAGCTGCCCAGCCCCACGCTTCTCTGCAGGAGATGAATCTTCCGCAGCAGCCTGTGCTGACACCAGAAGCCTGACCTCAGAGACAAGCAGTTAGACCAGAGTTATAAAAAGCAGCACCACCTTCACAACTGCAAGAAACAAACTTTCAGAAAGAAACTACACTGAGAAACCTGCTTGTAATTTCATGGGGAGTAGGGGAGAAATTATTTTTTATTAATCTGTTGCATGATGGCAGCAACAAAGATCTGAGAAGCAGAACTGGGTCCCACAGAAGCTTTCTTGGTATCTCCTAAGCAGAGAGAGACAATCTTATCTCTATGTAATGCAAAGCTAAGTGCCTCAGACTTGACCTGCTGACTCCACTCTCCTCTTGCCCCTGCACTCCTGCCTCTAGGAATAGCACTTGCCCTCACGAACCCAGGGCCGGAGACCCTGCTCTCCAGTCCAGAGCCCCGACCCAGAATGCAGGGATCAAGGCTGCCAGCAATTCCCTCCTCTCCCTTATTTTGCACATGATAATATTTACCCCATGAGCCACATTGGTGGGGCAGGTGGACTCACCACTGTCCCAGGGATATCACAAATGGTTCCAGGAACTATTTCAAGCCTTTTGCTGAATTGGACACAGCACCGTACAGGTTGGTGAGTCAAACACACCAGAACAAGAACGTGCCTTGAAGGGTACCAAGCTCAGTATTAAAGTTTTTATACATATATAAAAACCTGACCCAAGCTACTAAGGGGCTCTAAGAGGTCAAGAGCACAGAGTGCAGCAACTCAGAGCACAGCAATTCTATCTTCAATTATTCTCCCCTATCGAATCGGGGGGAAGAGTGGCATGAACAGTAAAACAGTAAAAGGACACAGGTTTGTTCAGCCTGGTCTTGCTCCCTATCCATCCTATCCTATCCTATGGCCCAGAACAGGGAAACCAGCTATGCTCTGATGTGGGCTGCACCTTCCTAGTGGGTACAGAGGCTGTTTGCCTCTGCCAGAGAGGACAAAGGGGATAACACCGTGCATGAGCACGGACAAAAGTGTCCGCGTGAAGCGCGAGGTCGAAAGCCATACTTACAGCACGCAGAGTGCATACGCCGAAGCAATTGACTCACTGGCCCGCACAAGGAAGCTGCCATCCTTGCCTACTTTGGAGAGCAGGTCTTCAGCTCTGGAGCGAGTGATATTGCCGTGGTACCAGCACTGATCCATTGCTGCAGCTGAAGGAAACCTGAATGCCAATACAGGAGCTGCCAGAGCTGCCTCTGTGTCTGTGCTTAACGATCAGGCAGCTTCAGCTCACCAGCTTCCTGTTTCAATAGTACAGAGAGGGAAAGGAAACTCAGCCGTGGACAACTTCCTCAACTCAAACAGCTCAGAGAGTGAGCGTGACATGTTCCTGCAGCCCCTGCTCTCTCCTCATGCTGCAACTGAAGTGACGAGCAAGCCCACATTCCCTGACTTTCCCTTCCCCTTTACATCCTAATATTCTGTATCAAAAAGTCCCAGCTGGGGATCCCTTCTGCCCTCCCACTGACTCAGTCCTGCAGGCTTTGGTGGCCTGCCTTCCCGTTTCTGATCTCTTGCCAGATCCTCTGGGTTTCCATCTTTTTCCTGTCTGTCAGTCCTACCCACTACAGGTCTCCATGGGGAACAAATAAATCCTAGACTGACTGAAAACAAACTGTGCATTCGGATCCCTTCGCACTGACTGCCCCATTCCTGCATTGTCTACATTGTCTAGTCCTCACATCTAGATAGGTGTCAGGAGGGGACTTGAAATAACCACTATATATATATATATATATATATATGTATAAAATAATTATCCCTGTATGTTTCCATGCACAGAAGCAGGCTTAAAGGCTGATTTGTTCTGGGAATTAGTGTCCAAAGCTCCCTGTCAGCTACTGTGAGATGGATTCAAAGGTCTTTCCTACTCTAAATCCCCAAAGATGGGATGGAGCAAAGTAATTTTTGGCAACTCGCGTCAGACAGGGGGAACTGGGGCTTTCACTTCCCTTTTCTTTGGCTGTACATCTGCCCCTTGTCTGGGCTCTGTGTGGCATGCTCAGCACTGCATCTCCAAGGCAGAGCAACAAGGGCACACTTGCAGCAAGTACGGACATTGCCACAGGAGCAGTGCTTGCACGACAACTTTGGTTGCCTCTCCTGTACCTCCAGCTAGTCTGCCTTTGAAGTCAGTGCTTCTGCACATTCACATCTGAGTTGTAATCAGAAGCATCAGCCAAGCTGGGACTCTGCTGGGACTCCGTGTGGAGAGGGAGTCCCCAGGCAAGGCACACAAACTGCTAACCCTATGTGACCCTCCACTCCCAGAGCCAGGAGTGCTGTGGCTACGGATCATGCAGGACATACCGGAGTGCTGCCCCCTTCCACAGCATGGACAGCAAGGCAGGAGACAGCAGCCTAGACCAAACTGGGAGAGACCAGAACTGGTGGGTATGGGAAGGGAGACTGAGCCAGTACAGGCCAGCATCCATCCCTATATGCCTTCCTGGCACTGTCAGTTATCCACACATTCACTCCACAGTGTCCAGCTTACTCTCAGCTGTTGGAATTAAACTATGGGCAACAACAATTCAGAACTGTGCAACCCTGCTAAGTGGGCAGAACTGCAATGTGCAGGGCTTCCTGTCCACACTGAGCAAGCACTGTCTACAGACCAAAATTAGCTTAGCTGGACCTGCCCTTCATCTTCACCCAGATCCAAATGGGGCTTTAGGAGCCAGTCTACCATGGATTCAGGTACGTAAACAGAATCAGATGCTGAACAGTATGAAGTGGCTTCACATGGACAATAGCTGTGAGCTCCTGTAAGCTACAGAATGGCTGCAAACCCTGTTCTCCCTACTGAGAATAGTGTCTGCATATTGCAAGTGCACCTCCTTTGACAGTCCTGCCTGGCCACTAGCATGCTGCTGGTCTCACCCATACCAGCTCTTTGGGATGTCTGAGACAGCAGCTTCTCTGGAGCACAGCTGCAGCAGGAAGTAGAACGGCTCTGAATGTCAAACCACTGCTTGGCCTCACAGTGCTCTCCACGCAATGGACCGGTATGATGACACATAGTGGACAGAGCTGCTGCACTGGATGAGTATTCCAGGAATTAAACTGCATTTGCAGAGGTTCTGATCTACTGCAAGTTAACAAAGAAGTACAAGCCCTGGTCAGACAGCTGAAAGACTGATTAGCTGGACAGTTAACACCTCATTTCTTTCCATCCTTCCACTGACTTCAGCTCTTAGGGAGCTGCTGCTGCTTCCTTCAAATGTGTGCACTCCTGTTCAGCCACATACAACTTCTCAATTTGGAGACATGAATAAGAGGATGGGATCCAAATGCATGCGATGACTGTGGCCATAAAAAGTGCAGGTTGGTTTCTGCATGTATTTCTTGGTCCTAAAGAAAAGCACAGTACAACTCCAGCTGCTCAAAAGGTGAATCCTAAACCCCTAGCATAACCTTTCTGTGTTCCCTAAAGGCTCATCTGCAGCACTGCCTGAAGAGGAAATGGTGTCTGATTTAATTCTCATGGCACTTACATCTGATCTCTGCAGTGCTGGAGAAAGACTGATCCTTGTGCGGTCAGTGCATGTGTGTGCATGTTCTGAGCTACCTGCAGTCTGACTCCCAAAGGACAGCGGTAACTTCTTGTCCCCTGCAGAGTCAAGAGGCTGTTCTGCAGCAGATACTTACACCATTCATTTTCTTTCCATGCATGCCTGTGTTGGAGAAGGCTTGTGAGCAGATCTGAGAAAGAAGAGATTAGAGGAGAGGAGCTATAGCATTTGCCATAGGGACTGCAGGGATCAGACGGCACCATTTACATGTCAGGATATACAGGGCACATAGTGACACTACAGGGGTAGCCAGCACAGCACTAGGTTTCCACAAGAAATAGGATGTGCTTCAGATAGTCTATATTGTCATCCCAAATTGGAACAAAGTATCATGGAAGAGCTCCCCTTGCATAACAAAAGAATAAGGGGTACCAGTCAGACAAATGCAACTAAGACCCAATAGTAGCTATTAGATAACCGCAGCAGCAGCATCTCACGTAAACTTACTTGAGAGAGTGAGGCCACAGAAAAAGAACTTGGACACACTTTGATGTTGGATAATCAGAAATTACAGTGCTTACAGTCTATGGACAAAGCAAACATTATTTTTCCCATGTTAGGGTGTTATTCCAAGCTCTGTCTCTCAGACAGTGCAATAAATGCTTTATCTGAACTGGGTTTGCTACTGATGTCCAGTTAGTATTGGATCAGATGGCTGCAAACTCACCAGCCTGTCCATGGCCAGTGGGTAAATACTGCTTGTAGCATCATTCAGGTTGCATGGTGGGCACCCAAAACAGGCTATTTGGCCACAGAAGTGCATTTAGACCCTGGCCTACATCTAAAGACCACATGAGCAATACTCACAAAGTACTTGGTTTGCTCAGCCGCTGTGTCCTTTGAGGCTATGACCCAGCACATTACTGACCTGCTGCTTGAGGAAGGCTCAGCGAGTTACAGGTGTTTTTGTGAAAGCCATGAGATCTCTTCGCTCCCTTGGAGCTTGCAGCCTCCAGGTACCCTGAAACAAACCTAGATGAATGAGAAAAAATAGAAGCCCTTCTCGCACTTTCCCTGAAAGCAATAAGCAATAAAAAGCAAGGGCGTGTGTAGGGGGTAGGGAGGCAAACACTAAGCAAGCATATGCTCAAAGACCTGAGCAGTGACAGTGCAAAGGATCCTACATGACCTGCTAGAGCTCCCCAAAGGAGGTGCATACTGAGAACACTTTGAAAAGCAGGTATTTTTCCTCAACAATAGAGCAAACAAACATATTTTCCTTGGAGCCGTTCCACACGTGCACACACAGAGAATACAGCATGCAGAAAACAAGCACAGACTCGTTTGTAAAGAATTTTTCCAGAGGCATGGGTAAAGCTTTTCTGACCCCTTGTGCCCTTATGTGTTGTCCTTGGTGCCTGCTTGTTCCTGCTCACTCCTCTTGTCTACTCATAGTATAAACTTCACACAGTAGCCTCAGAAGAGCCCATCTCTCATCAGAAATGAGGGCTGTTTCTTTCCAAAACCTGCTGAAAAATGTTTACTGTGCAAAGACTTCCAGCTTGAGCACTCTTGTACTGCTCTGGACTTGGTCAGGTCCTCCTCCTCCTCCTCCGGCATTTATGCCTTTGGAATTTTCTGGAAGTGAGGCAATGCTATTTGTTTGACACACTGCCCCATATGCCAGTAATACTCTGTAATAATAACAGCCATGCTTGCAAGGCATTGGATTGTCAGAGATAAGAGCAGTTGGATCAGAGCTAAGCACATGTGTTAGACAGACCAGCAAGTATTTCCCCTCCTGACTATAAATTGGAGCTCCCCCTGCAGACACGTCCTGATCCTGAAGTTGTAATAAGGACAAAATGCAATTTCTGCCACTTGCCCTGTTCCCAGACATGGGGCTGGAGGGTCCTGCACGGGTCCCGCTCTCCCTGCCCATGGGAAAGGAACAGCTGGAGCACACGAGGCTGTGGTTTTCTTACACGTGAGAAACTGCAGCTACTTAGTGCAATATCAGCAAAAGGGCACATAAAGCAAGAACATGGGAAGTAAGGAGAAGGTGAACTTAGAAGTCCCTGAGTAGCCTGGGAACTCAACACAGCAACCCCAAATCCAGTACAGAAGTGGGCTGGGAATATTTCAAGACAATGGCATCCCATGGCCTCTCTGAAATCATACCTTTCAGCTAGCCCTGAAAGGTAGAGTTGCTAGCAAGTACTACACTGACTGCAAGAAGTACACTTAATCAGGGCCAAAAATGCTTTCTGAAAATAACAGCTGATACAGGCAGTAAGGCAGTGTCCTTTCCAGTACTTCCCCCACATTTTACTAAATACAGCTCAGCATAACACTGCTGCCCTCTAATCTCAGGCAGCCCCTGAGCCGTCAGCATGCACATCCCTAGGCAAGACTGTTGGAGGCCTTACGGCGAGAGACCCCATGTGAAAGTCATGCTTGCTTTGAGCATGTGATATTTAAGGTAGCAGCCAAAGGGAAAGGTGAGGCAGGAGAACAGGCAAGGGAAAACAAAACCAAAATACGTTTAGTTTTAGTATGTTTAATAGACTTCGTAATCTACAGATGGTACAAGCCAATGGCAAATTGATGGTGCGCAAAGAATACAAAAAGCCTTTTGCTGAAAGATGAGAAGTGACAGTGAAAAGAAGCACCAAAGGTGGTTTTCAGGTGGATTCCGCTGAAAAGGCTCAAGACTCAGCACTCAGATGGGAAGGCTTGCTTCAAAGTGAACATTACAAATATTATCTCTTCATATTGTTGATCGGTTCCATATTCAAAAAGGCAGGAGAACAAGGGTGAGCCATCTGGCCCAGCCCCCATGTACTGCAGATCTGAATAAGCACACAAGCCCTTGAAGAGGATGCTTGGCTTTGTCCAGTGCGCTGGGTTTAAAGGGTGTTTGTTGAGGTAAATTCCTAAATCTCTTCGATACTTTGGGTGTGTAGGATGAGCGTAGAGCAACCAACTATCTTGGCAACTGGCATCAGGGGGAGGTGGGAAGGCAGTAATACTTCCATGACATCCAGAGGGAGGCTCTACAAGCATTTCAACCCCTTGGCCTCCCTCAAAATCCACCCCGTGGTTGTAGCTGACGGCCTGGATTCTCACTCCCCTGCTGCTCCTTGCATTGCAGTAGAGCACCTTCCTGCCACAGGTGTGCACCTCAGCTACCTGGCACTCCACTGCACTCTCCTTCTCCACAAAGTTCCCCATCTTCCATGTCGTTCCATGGTCAGAGCTGATGAAGCAGAAGGCATGAGGGGTTGGGTGTTTCTTAGGGTCGAGGATACGGTAGGCATAGGCAGGAATCACAAGGCTCCGGGCCTCATTGAGCAGCTGTAAACCGTGGCCTGGCCCCACTGCGAAAGTGGCCCAGTTCTTGCTCTCGGAGCTAATAGTACCCTCGGTGATATCCTGGGCAGCGCTCCAGGTGCGTCCTTGGTCCATGCTAGTGATGTAGCAGAGATGCACCAGGTTGATCTTTTCCCTGAGCTGGTGCTGCTCAGAGATCTTTCCTGGGACGGCTATGAAGAACAGGATCAGTTTCCCTGAGACCTCATCGTAAACAGGACAGGGATTCATAGATCGGTGATCTTTCAGCTGCGCACTGACAATGGTCTCCGTGCTATTCCACTGCCAGGGCCGTGTGAAGGGAGACAAG
This sequence comes from Nettapus auritus, assembly GCA_011076525.1. NCBI lineage: Eukaryota > Metazoa > Chordata > Aves > Anseriformes > Anatidae > Nettapus > Nettapus auritus. The sequence continues at coordinate 9,304,043 of CM021773.1, forward strand.
AATGAAACACACTGTTACAAGTAAATCCAGGTTGCTGTGCAAGGATGTTCAGATAAGTTACAGAAGAGTTTGAGAACACCATAGGAGAAGCAAATTTGCAGATAGAGCAAGAAACAGGCAGACAACACACCAGCACCACCAAATGTAAATTAAAATAAATTAAGTTTATTTGGACAATGCAGTGCTCATGTGCTTCATTGAACAGGTGGGTTATGTCCTGTTTAAATTACAGCTCAATGAGAAGCTGATAACTCCTCATCTCCATGCAGCTGGTGTCTGACTACACTGTTAAAAAAACTACAGTAACTGAATTTTAAGGAATTCTCACAAACATTTATATATACATATGACACAGACATATAAAATGTGGTTAAAATGTGCTTGTAGACCCTGTGCTCTGTCAGTGCTTCCTAGGAAGTCAGGTAGATAACTGAACCTTTTCAAAGTATACCGGATGCTGACAAATTCATTTGCATTAAGACTTCTCCTCCATTTTGATCCACGTCAGCCTGCAGTGAGAAACCTTGCTGGAGCTGATCACATGGCATTACACACCCTGGTGCAGAAGTTTGGACCGAGTTGTCCAACATCACACAGAAAATAGGTTGCAGAACAAGCATGCCAGCCCTCCAAACCCCACCTTTCTTTACATGAATAGTATATAATACAACCACATTTCAAACACCAACACTGCAATTAGAAAATTATTCCTACATAGAGTTATTGGTTTGGTAAAAGAAGCAGTGTTTTCCAATAAGATTATACTAATTAGCTTTTCTACCCTGACTTGCTGATTACCCTTTTTGGTTATGTCTTATCTTTGTCTGTTCAACCAGTATTAACTTTTTGGGGAGAATATTAAATATATTTCAATTTTAAGAAACTTTAGCATGTGAACACAAATTACTGAGCTTATGACCAACTGAGCCCTACTTAACTGAATTACAGGGGTTACACAAGGTGTTACCTGAATGGTACGACACTGCAGGTGCACTCAGAGGCTGCTTCTGCTAGGCAGACTCCAGCTCTTAGGAGTCTATAATCTAAGGCAACCAGTCACCGGTGAAGTATTGGAATAGAAAAATGACTTTTTTCCCCCAAAAAAAGACATTAATGCAGTTGCAAATGCAAGAAATGATTATAAATAGAGTATCCACCACCCCCAGTCACCCAGCAAGATAACTGTTAATAATAACTGGTAGATTAATAAGGTAGCCAATTCACTGGCACAGACAAACCAGACTACACTCTTTTGCGTGGGGAGACTAGCTGTTCTCAATTGTTTTTTAAACCAGGAATTAGTTCTAAAAAGATTAATTTAAAAAATAGTCCCTGATTGCTAATTCACTCCTCCCCATCCCTGTGATACTCCTCATTTCTGCCTCTTTTCCACATCTTTACTGTTGCAACAGGACTTTTGCCCACGCCCCTCTCTCTGCTTCTGCAGAGGTGGGTCAGAGCCATCCCCAAAAAATCTGTACCTGCTGCACTTCAGTCCCTCAACAACTGCCTAGGCATGGGGTTGAATCCCAGCAGTTATAAAGACACATGCATTACTGTAAGGTGGGCTTGTTTCCTACAGCTGAGGGAAGTAAAAGCAGTTGAGCTACAGTGGAGAGGGCAGACCTGTTCAACTCATTTGGGACAGGGTAGCAGTATAGCTAGGCAGTCTCCCCATTTCCTCCCCACTCTGGTACCTGAACATGGTGCGTGGCTGGGTCATACATGCCTCTGCGCATCACTATCATCTTGGCATGTTCATCCACTGCATCCTCTCGTTCCTCAGCAAATGCCAGGATGATGCTGAAACGCGGCAGGTAGAGCAGGGCTGGAATTCGGTAGCTCCATGTACCTTTCCGGAACAACGTCTCTTGCTTCAGGACAGGAAATGAAGCCATTGTGCTAGGGAAAGAAGACAATATGCACTGCATTTTAACCCACACTTATCCCAGCAAAGCTTGACAGGGGCAGATTCCACTGCTTTCTGCCCTACGGGCTCAGTGGGATCTGACCTGCACTGAAATGCAACTTCTGCTGCTTTCGCTTCTGTCTTTTTCTTGTGCTCTTCTAGAGAATCTACGTGTTGCACAGTTAGCTGGCCACGCAGATTAGACCTACCCCGGAAAAGGCTGTTTTCCTTCCTGGAGATAAGTACATTAAATACAGTTAATTAAAAAGCTGTCTGCAGTTTGTTTTCGCTTCTTAATGAAATTCAGAACTGGAATTTTTTGGGGGGTTGCTTTGTAATTCAGGAGACTGTTGATAATCAAACATTTTAGTATTTTGCCTCAGAAGAGCATTACTGTCTTTGTTGATGGTGTTTCCAAAACCCAGCACAAAACTTTTGCTTTGCCAAATATGGATTTTTAACCCTATGACAACACAGTGAGGCAATCCATGGCCACAAACATGCCCCTATTTGAGGATGGTAAGCACTGAGCATGAAGAAAAGAAAAAGAGAACATCCTCCCTCATAAGATGAAAGAACAGTCCAAAAGGTTTCTAAATGGTGAAACTGGAAGGTGTCAACAACTGGATGTAAGACATCTGAGTGTGCCAGGAGAGGCCCAAGGCAAGAGAATTAGACTTACGTACTGGGTCCTGCAGGTTTCTTATTGGAAGGGGAAAGACCACTGCTTGCCTGAAGCAGACATGAGGTCCTACAGGGCCACAAACAGGTTCCTAAGGGCCTCACAGAACTTGGAAATAAAGTAGACAGCAATATTGAGCTGGTAACACATCAGGTGGGACACTTGTCATCTGTACGGTGACTTAAAAGCAACATTAGGGAAGGAGGCAATCATGAGAGGACACTAGGGAAGCTGCTTCTATGGACCTGGTCTGTGCTACGTCTGCATATTGTCTCTCTTCCTCCCCTTGGATCCACTCATCTGTCTGTCCTGTTGCACCAAGCCTCTCCTGATAACTGATTTACCCTGGCAAAAACCCACTGGCTCAGGGGATTTACATCTGAGCAGAGTGAAGGAGAAAGAGGAGAGAAAAAAAAAAAAAAAAAAAAAAAAAAAAAAAAAAAAGAAAAAGGACCTCTGACATGATGCACCAGAAATTGAAGGCCTGAGATGTTGGGGGGATGGGGAATAAAATAAAAACAAATTTCAAAAAAATAAATTTTAAAAAATCATGCCTTAGATCTCTGACGCATTGAGTGGGTAGGATGGCAAGGATAAGATGACAATACACTATGAGTAAGAAATTCAAATGCCTCCTACCTCAGCTGAGGCAAGACTTGCAATGCTGTCTCGAGAGTTGAGGATTCTCCATGATTTAGATAAATAGGAAAGTACTATAGTGGCTATTGGCTGTGTATCAGATCCTCATGTTTTTGAAGGCTGCTTTAATAAATTCAGGACCAGATGGAGACAAACTGAAGGTTGCTTGTGCAGCAGAAAGTACATATCTACCTGGAGATCAATTTTTGTTCTTCCATCTTAGAAGAAAAAAGAATTAGCCAGACTAACACAGACTTGATTAACAAATTTCTTTTACAGTGCTGATTACTGAGTTAGGACAATGCAGATAAGCAGTTTGTCCTCTTCGGACAGGACCATCACATTATACTCTATCCAGATCCACAGCTAGGCAGCAAGCATTCAAGTATATCTTCTTTCACCTTCCAGATGCTATGAATACACACAAAATTTTTAAACTCACGGCACTGATCAGAAGGTCCTAACTGCACCATTCTAGCTAAAGCCAGCTGTACAGATCCTAGCCACCCCCAACACTATTGCTGCTCAGATGCAAAGCCACATGGGAGAGAAGTCCATCTCCAAAGGGTAGCTGCTCCCTCCTCACCGCCATTTCCAGTACAGCAGCCTATGAAAAGGCAGCAGAACAACTACTGTACAGAAATGTTACGACAGATTTGATCTCAGCTCTCCATGCAGTGCCACGAAGAAAATATGAAGACTGTCCTAGAACAAATAACTGTGTTGTTCACTACAGAGCAGCATGGATCTGGCTATTTATATAGACTGCAGCCGTGGCTGTTCTCATGGTTCCTGAAACAGAAGCTCACCACAGTACTTCCAGACTATTTAAAGGGAGATTATTTAAGGGAATATTAGTCAGCCTGTCTAGTGCAGCACAGGTTCTCTAACATTCCTGCTCATGATGCCATCCTGATACTGAAATCCTTCTTGAGGGCAGGGCAAGGGAGGGTGGGGGAGAGAAAAGAAAAAAAAAAAAAAAAAAAAAAAAGAAAGAGAGATCTGGGCCACCCCCATGAACCCCTGATGTAGAGCTGAAAGACCAATGCCACAGAGGCTGTGCTGTAGCATGGGAGCGGGAGCAGAACAGCCCACTGCAGCCTAGTCCCTCCTGTGAGATCCTGTCCTCTGCAGGCATCTCTCCCCATGCTCTTGGCCCCTCTGTGAGATGTTCAGCATGCAGGTCGCAATGCTCTTCTGTTCCTCTTAGTGCTAAATGGGGAGTGAGGGAAGGTGGGATGTTCAAGGGCTGGGAAGAGCTGCCGTAGGACACCACTCCCACAGCTACAGCTGAGGAAAATTCTGGGACCAAGTGGCATCTGTTCAGAGACTAGACAGGGAGGTGTGTGTGCATACACACACAGGCACATACATGTGTGTATATGCCCCACATACAGTGTGCATATTATGCCTGTATGCATATACACCATGTATCCACCTGAAAAAACTCTTCCATCCTTTCTCAAACACACTTAAAAGTCATTATTCAGCTTCTTCTATCTTCTTCTATGGTGGATCCTCAAGCAGAGACTGAGTCACAGCAGCTTGAGTTTCACACAAAATAAAAAATGCAGAATCTTTAAATAGCCTAAAGCTCTTAATATTTATAAAGAAAAGAAAAGAAAAGAAAAGAAAAGAAAAGAAAAGAAAAGAAAAGAAAAGAAAAGAAAAGAAAAGAAAAGAAAAGAAAAGAAAAGAAAAGAAAAGAAAAGAAAAGAAAAGAAAAGAAAAGAAAAGAAAAGAAAAGAAAAGAAAAGAAAAGAAAAGAAAAGAAAAGAAAAGAAAAGAAAAGAAAAGAAAAGAAAAGAAAAGAAAAGAAAAGAAAAGAAAAGAA
>CM021773.1:9309206-9379428 GCA_011076525.1 Nettapus auritus
AAAAGAAAAGAGAAAAAGAAAAGAGAAAAAGAAAAGAGAAAAAGAAAAGAGAAAAAGAAAAGAGAAAAAGAAAAGAGAAAAAGAAAAGAGAAAAAGAAAAGAGAAAAAGAAAAGAGAAAAAGAAAAGAGAAAAAGAAAAGAGAAAAAGAAAAGAGAAAAAGAAAAATAAAAGAAAAGAAGTGCTGCTTTAGTTATTCTCCAGCCAGTTGAAAAAAAATGATTTTTCTCTTGACCTTTACTCATTTTCAAAGGTAAAAACACTGGCTACATTATCCTAAATAAGAGAGAAGTAAATTTAGCCAATCATCAACAGAACAGCAAATCATGAACAGAACAGCCACATGAGGAGCGTTGAAAAGCTCACACTCCAGCACTGCAAGAATTAAAATCTGACACGCCAGCCTCTCCAGGATTAGATTGTCAAGGGAGGCATGTGTCCATGAAACTACTCTATTCCTACTGCAATAACACTGGCTGGCCTGCAAGGAAGAAGGTGGTAGCATTGCAGCCAGCATTCATCTGGAAGGAAAAAAAAAAAAAAAAAAAAAAAGCTTTCTAGGAACACAGAGGACTGAAACACAAGCAGGAGATTGGAGAGCCATACACAATTTGCAAGTAATTGCTCAGACTTGTATCATTTTGATTACCTTGGGGAGAAAAGTTAGCTGTACTTTTGTGAGGTAAATGGGCACGGAAGGAGAAGTGGAGTTGACACAGTCATTTATTTCCTAAGAGGTCGCTGATAACCTCTTTGCAGATGACAGAGAAACTAATGGCAAATTTATCATGCAGCCATGAAACCAGTATTGCCTCCTGTTTTTTTGGTATCTACTGGAATTCTGAATTTACTTCCCAGGCTTACCCTTGAGCAGTATGCTGTTCAGGGATTATTGACATTTACTTGCTATTCCTCTCCAGTGCACTGGGGAAGTTGCTGCCCTGAGATCCAGCACCCCACTTCCAAGCAGAACTGGGCAGACAGGGAGAAAGAACAGCATGGTGGAAATACGTAAGAAGAGTCATGACTTAAACTGGAGGAAACTATTGCTCAGAGTTTGCACGTTATACAGTTGTAACGATTTCCAAAGCAGAGACTGTTTCCAGCACACCAGAAAAGTCAAAAGAAATAACAGCTGACAACAAGATGAATCTCTGATGAACCTGAGAGCTGGAAGAAGGAGCCTGAGCTGCAGTAAGGGATAGGTTCTGGCAGCCTCCAGGAGGGGATATTTGTTCCTTCCACTTCTCTCCTTCAAAGCAGCTTACATGGTTTGTTGTTTTGTTTGTTTGGGTTGTTTTTTGTTGTTGTTTTGTTCTTTTTAAATACAAAAGAGGGTAATTCCTTCCGTGCTTATTTGTTTTAACCCTCTCCAAGAAGAGTGACTAAAAAGGATAACATTTCCACTGACCTCAGCTACTACAAAAACTGTCGTTAACAAGTTCAGATCCATGATGAAAAGGCAGTATGTCTTTAAAAACAAAGCAGCAGAAATAAGGTAATAAACTGAACTCTATCTCCTGATCCCCATCAGGGTGCCCTGCTGCTCTGTGCAGGAGCCAGTTTGTTCTTGGAGGAGTCTAGATAGATCCCAACCAACCAAACAAACATAGTCAGGAAGATTTGGGGAAGAGGAGCAAGGAACACAAACAAGAGAACCTGAGAAAGTCAAGTTCAAAAGCCAACTAAAATTCTGTTTTCAGTACAAGCACAAGAATCTGTCCTTCTCCACTCAGCATCAGACCTGGATTTACAGCATGTCCCAAGCTTATAGAAGTCAGCTAAGCACTATCCTGAAATATACACACACACACACACACACACAGTTTCATTTAAAGAAAAGATGACACTTGCATTAAAATACTGCATAGAAAGGGGCCAGGAGAAGCCATGTTCCAGTTGTATAGGGCTAAGAAATAAAAGACCCAGTTTGCTTCTAAAATGCTTGCTACACAGTGTATTTCTATGTACAAGCCTTTCCTCCTAGCTAAACGGAGTGACTCTACCTATTTCCACTGAAAGCCAGCACCAGAGAGCTATTCCAGCCTTCTCAAAACCCTAGAGCACATCCTACACTAAATCTAGATTATGGGATTCATTAACAAGCCAGGCAGCACCAATAAATAAAGCAGCCTCAGTGCAAGGTCAGAAAGTAGAGCTATCAGTGACACCTGTCAAGCGATATGCTTTAAACACACGACTGTTTAAAACATTCAAAATTCAAAACCGAAAAGGCACAAAACTGGAATTACTTTAACTCAACTGCCAGCTGGATTAAACTTTTTAACTACACTAGAAGCAAAGTTTTTCATGCGGTAAAGACTTCATACCGCACTTACAAGGGGATTTTCAGCCTCCTCAGTCATTGCCTTCCTAAACAATCGGTCAAGTTCTGCTTTCAAAATGTTGTGGTTCAGCCTCGCAGAAGCTCCTGTGCTTTAAAACACAGGTTTTCTGAGCAGTACAGAGAAACTACATGAAACAGCATTATTTTTCATAGCATATGATTGGTGGAGGATTACACAGACTGTACTCCAACCTGAATCTAAATAACATTGTATTTAGCTTTTTAGCTCCCAGGAATACCCACTGATATGGAGAGGGGAAAAAAAAAAATAAATGAAATACCTCTTTCACTCTGTGCCTCCTGGAAGTCACGTCAAAAGTAACACGTCAAAAGTAACACGTCAAAAGTAAAGGAAAAAAAGCACTCTTATTGGATACGATAAAAGGGAGGTTCACCACACTCCTACCAATTAGCCTCCAACCTGCAAAATTATTTATATTGACAGCGATGTCAGCTGTCCTGGATCCCCCAGGAAGAGCCAGCAGCTGGCATGTATACACAAGCTGATATTTAAATGGCAAACCTGTTTTGCATATAAGGGGAGGTTCCATGTGAGCTGGACAAATGCAAGGGAAAGATTTTTAAATGACTGTAGTAATTAATATTTCTATCTGCATGGGTTGACAGGACTACGGAATAGCTGTTGTTGGTAATGGTTACGCCGTTCAATCCTGCCTGTCCTTTCCTGCTCTTCTTGTCCTCTTGTGCTGAGGAGGGGAAAGTTCCTCCAGTCCCAGCACGCTGACTCCCAGCACTTCCTCTCATAGTGCTCCGGAACGCTATGAAAGTTTGCCAAAAGACTTCAGAAAATGGTTATAACCAGCGAGCGAGGGTGCTGGGACAAGCTGACATTCCTCTGCTGGCTCTACCCACCTGGCATCCATCAGTGTGCTGTTTCTGGATGAAGAGATGGGCTAACACAGGGGTGCCCAGGCAGTGGTACAGGAACATGCTGCTGCATACAAATGCAGCTCCCAGCAGCCTAACTTCACACCAGCAGCTGCAGTCAATGAATCAATAGGCACAGTCAAGCAGAAGAAAGGAGGGGAGAGAATGAGCGTAGGGTCCCAGCACATGGTGGGAGGCTGAGGGAGAAGAGGACAGCACCATCCCTTCTCCCAGGCATGGCCTGCCGAGCTTAGGGGCAGCACCTGCAGCTGCTACTGCTGGGAGCAGCCAAGCTAATTGATTTCATGACTACCTTCTGCTACTGATGTAATGTGGTGCTGCTGCTGTCTGAGACAGCCTTGCCTCACCTTTCCCATTCCTGGCTATTTCACTTCTCTTATGTTTTCTCTACTGTGTTTCCACTGCTGCCATTAACACTTCTTAGCTCTGAGATTATTGGGAAAATAATAATAATAATCCTGCAAATAGATCTTGCTAGTAAAGAAAAAGGAGGAAGCAAAGTCTACCCACTTGACAGCAGTTGTGCTTTTGATCTGTGCAAGCCAAATAGAGAGCTGCTAAGGTGTTGATTTACAACCAAGCAATTTAATTAAATGCTTCTGTATTACCATCTTCCCTCTCTCTTAAGCAAGCCTGCATCCCTTCCTGTGCCAGCATCGATGCTCATCTTACCTTGGCAAGCCATCAAAGGATGACAGTCTGACAGAAAACTAATACAGAAAAAAAAAATAAATAAATAAAATAATAATAATAATAATAAAAAAAAATGAACAGCTTTCTGCTGGGTCACTGTCCTGGACTACGTCAGCAGGAGTCAGACAAGTAGCAGGATCTGCAGCAGGAGAGGGAGGAGGAGTACGAAGCTGTTGACAGGAGGAATAGATTCACCTCTCTGGCAGCTAGCCATTAGATCAAATTAGCTGTATCGTAAAACCACACCCCATATTTATGAACCTTGCCTTAACTGGGCAAGTAAATTATTGCTGTAACAGAGAGACACAAAAGAAGCCTGAGGGCATTTGTATCTTACTGTTACATCTGGAATCACACAATAGTCAATGTGAGGAAAAACCCCTCCAGACAATGGCATTGGTATCCACGAGATACTAACTTCTAACAGTGAGTCCTGGAGAAAATCCAGAGTCAAGCTAAGCAGAAACAATTAAGAAAGGAAGAAAGACACCAAAGAGGCTGCTAAGACACTGCCTGCCAGAGAGTGAGACATGAATGATTGCTTTGTGGATTTCTTCACTTTTTCTCTGCTCCCTGACTAACAGCCGTGTTGCTCAGGTGGTGTTCTGAGTCATGCACAGCTTCTGCAGACAGACAGACTATGAATGCTTGTTTGTTTAACAGAACTCACTTTGCCTGGCCATAGCTTAAAACTGGCTGTCCATCTCTCCTCAGGGTGGGAAGTCCCGAGTATGGTTCATAGTGCATGCTGTGGTGCCAGCGGTTCCCTGATCTACACTGGCAGCATGTGCATGACAGAGTGGCTGTGCCCTTGCCACCTCCTGTCACCCAGCTCCATGTCCCCACATGTCCTTACCCTCCCTTCCAAAGCAAGAGCCCTATCTCCCCGGCAGCCACAGTCAGCCGGTGTGCCCTCTCCCCAGGGCAGGTAGCAGACATGGCTGTTCAGAGGGTAACAGCCTGGAAAGGCTAAAAACCACTCCCCAGGCGAAAAATGTAAACTTAGTCCTGTTGTGAGGTGAAGCCCAGTGCCTGAGCAGGGCAACCACACAGCCACCAGGTGGGCACCCTGCCGTGCTTCGCTGGTACAGCTGCCGCCAAGCGCTCACAGACAGCACCCAGGCCTCTAGCGCTGCTCTGACAGCAGCCCGCACTGCAGTCCTCTGTCTGCAAAAAGGCCACCTTCCTTCCTGATAGCAGTGCTTTCACCAAACAGCATGTTGTGTGCTGTAACTTTTACAAAACCATCCCTTGCTGACTATAAAAAATGGATTTCTCTGTGAAGATGTGCTGGGTTTGATCCCCCTACTTCCTGCTGGGGTAAATCAAAACCGGTGGCACAATGAAGTTTAAAATGAGTATAGGTCTAGGGAGAATCAAACTCGTCACTTCTATTATTCCCCACTTACTTCATTGCCATTACATCTGATTGTTGTAATGAAAATGTTTTAAAAAAGGTTAAAAAATGCAAATGGGGTGTGTGGGTGCATTAATAAGAGGATATAAAAATAATGCAGAAGATAATGTAATGAGAGAATACTGAACAATGGAGCATTTGCATTTGGACGACCAAGCTCAATTTCAGGTGCCACCTCGCAGGAAAGATATAGCAATAGCTGCAAAGGAAGACTAAGAATTCATAAGCTAGTACTGCTGAGCATAGGTGAAAACAAATAAGTGAGAAAACAAAAGATGCTACATTTAATGAGAGTGACACCTAGTCCATCAAAAACTATCAGTGTGTTTCTCTTGCAAAATATTTAAACCTGAATCCATTGGTTTGTTAAACTACTAGAAAGGGAAGCCTGGCACAGGTAATTCAGTATTTATGGCTAAGCTACAGAGTGTAGCAGCTGTCATCAGTCAGCTAACGTTAAAATCAAGATGTCTTATATGGAGTTAGGCCATATGAGAGAGCAATTACACATCTTTGCAAATTTTTAGTTAAAATCCTATGGGCTGCCCTCCAGACATTGGGGAATATGGTATCATTGGTGCAGAATGTAAGTCCTATGGACCCGGGGGCTGACTGAAAGTCTGCACTGTCAGGAAAAACAAGTCAAAATAAAACAAGAAAAGGCCAAATTAATAATAGTGAATGTAACTCACACAAGTGCTAATAGCAGAGATCTTTGGAAAAGAGGATTCTTTGGACAAGGGAACATCTGCCTGTTTTGTTCTGTGCTTTTTTTTTTTAATTCCACCTAATTACAGAAATGAGCCGTCGCACACATTCGAAACCATCACCTCGCTATCAGTTGTGAGAGCAACAGGTATAAGGAGCAAGTACTCTTTGGGTTTGTATCATTTTACTTTCCAGCGACTCCTGTTATGTTACCTTTGATTTCTATCATGAGTAAGCAAATGATTGCTCTCTCAGTATTTACTTTCCCAGTAAATAATAGCCTAGCTCTTAAAAATGATTTCCGCTCCTCATGGAGAGACTTGGGTGAAAAAAAATCTACTCCCTCTACCCAAAGGGCAACACCATCACTCTAAAATGGGCCTGTATGCCTTCTGGCACTCCACGGTGAGTTCTGCATTTGTCACAGGGCAGCCTCTGTCCTTTGTGGAAGACACTGCCCCATGAACAGCCTACCTGTGACACACCTTATACCATTTTTTCACCCCACCCATTCTATTTGGAATGGAAAAAATAAATGTATTACTTTTGTAATAAAATGGATGAAGATCCATGAAAAGCAAAAAGAGAGCTGCTAAGATTAGATTCACATACCGAAAGGAGGCTGTAGAAACACAATTTATTTAGTCCTCAAAATAGCAAAGTTGATAAGGAGTTGCTCCAGGAGAACTGGAGCAATTTAATGATTGAAAAATGCAATAAAACTGGAATCCCTTGCCTCGTGTACCCTTCCAGCTCTGAGGACACTCAGATAAACAAGTCTGAAGCACAAGGCTACCAAGTTTCACCCTGAAGCGACTCTTGTGATAGGAGAACCCAAATTCCAGTACATCCTTCATGCCCATGGCCTACTAGCTCACAGAGTAGGAGTGCGCAGGTCTGACAGTGACCTTGATTAATCATTACAGGATTAATTGCTGACAGCTCTCTATGCCCATGTCAGGCCCTCGGCTGGTATAAAGGGACAGTGACACTGGTGACCATGAAGCTATGATGACTGACTGCAGATGGACCAGAGCTTTACTGAATACACATTTGGTTTTCTACAGAGTAGACTGGGTGTGGGAAAAAATACAACCAATTTTAAAAGGAACAAGGTAATTCTATGACCAATTAAAACATTTGGAGTTGAGGCAGTAGTTCACTGAAGTTCAGTGAACTTCAAAAAGGAAAAAATCACAGGAAAGACTAGCATCAGCTTCAGCAGGCAATATGGTGCTGTGTCAGTCATTCAACCTGCAGGCTTAGAAATACCAAGTGTGATATCCTAGGATGAAGGAAAATGTTTTACCCAAGTGTAGCACTGCATAGGTCTCTGTAGGTTTATTTGTCTTCCTTTGAAGCATCAGGCCCTAAGCTGTTTGCAGAAGGACATTCAGACAGTAGAAAGCAAGCCCAACTGAAAGAGCGGCGAATGTAAGCACATCCTGAAGACAAAATCAAAGTATTTCATAGGGGAAAGATATAATGCTTTTGGTTGAACAGATACAAAAAGCCTTAAAATGAAACTAGGCTGGTTCTGCTATATCCACCCCAATGCCCAGGTATGTGAACACACATGAAAATAAAAAATGGCAACTTAAAAATAGTCATAAACATTGAGGTCTTTTCATCTCATATGCCCGTAAATAATGCAAAGCAAGAGCAGTAGCTCAGCCAGTGGGCCTGAAAAGTGTAAGCAAATACCATTTACTGTTTCTACGTATTTGAGTTTGCAGATTTGGACCAAAGTTTCACCCAGCTGTTAAAGATTTATATGGGAGGTTTAACAAAGCCCTGTCATTAAACCTTTGGCACAAGCAGTGCAAAGGACATTCAGAGCATGTTTGTACTAACTTACCTAGATAAAGGGAAAGCTGTTCCTTTAAATTGTGTTTGCTGTGACTCTGGAAACTGAGCAAACAAAGTCTGAGGGAAACTTTACTTTCAGGCAGAACTGACAGAAGGTACAAGGACTGAAGGACAGAGATCTTCAGTAGGACACACCTGATCAGGATTCAGAACTGAATTGCAAATTTTTAACAATTTGTGGGAGTTTAGTCCAGATTTGTTGGACGGACCTAATCCTGATGGCAAATGAGACACCGGTTCAGCCCCAGACAGTCAGGTGAGTAAAATCCTATTTTGGGGGGATGCTGGAAGAGGAACAATCTGAGGAAGAAACCTCAGACCACAAACAAAGGCACAAATCCAGTGCCTGAGAAAGAACCAGCTTTGCTCCACCAGCGAAGTCACCCTGAGGGGGGTCCTGTGCAACCCAGACAGGGCACAGCCAGGACACTGTTGAAATATTGGCTGGCGGAAAGAAGAGACACCACTGGCACAGCTTGACAGGCATAAAAACCACCACAGGGAGGAAGCCTAGTCAGAGAGGAGACTGAGGCTGCACAAAACAGGCATTAATGTGACAAACTAAGCAGCAAACATCCCCCAAACCAATCAACCAAACTGTGTGTCTTTTTCCAGGGGCAGGACAAGTTGTGATTTTTCCTGGCAAATTTTTATGTGTGATCTTGCTTAAAAAAATAAATAAAATAAAGACAGGAAATATGAAAAACAGCCTGTTTTCCTCCTAATGTCAGGCTGATCTTTTCCCTTAGCTGATCTTTCCTTTCACTCTCAGGAGACCAATTACTGTGTATCCACTAGAGCTGTAAACTCTATCCCAGCATTTATGTATATTTTTAAATGCACAAAGTAAACAAGGACTCAAATCTCATAAGAACAAGCTAGCTCTTGAGATATTAACCTATTGACAGATTCAACTGTTACAGTAGGTCTGCCAGTTCCAGACTTAGCTGAAAGTAGGAAATTGCACCAAAACAAAAAATAATAAAAAAATCTGAAAAGGTTTCACTGAACTTGCAAGAAGGACTAATTGGCTGACATTCACTTCATGAGATGGACAGAACTTTTATTCAGGTCTGAGTGTACCCAAACTCCAACATGGACTGATAAATCCAATCCACTTTAAGACCAACTGTAAATATAAGAGTATGCATGAAACAACATGGTAATTGACAGAAAAGAAGAGCCTAGAGACAAAGAACACATTGTCCCACGCTGCTGTAACTTGGAGAGGATATTTGCAAGACAATGTAAAATGCTTTAACTATATAATTATCATTATCTGTGGCCAATGCCTGGGTTTTTTACTAAAACTCTACTTTTGGAAGTAGCTTGTCCTATGATTTCTATAGGCAATTATATCACCATCTTTAGCACAATAGTGTCTGGAGGCAACATTTTTTGTTTCCAAGCAGCACCCCATGGAAGCACCCCCATTAGATCTAAAATAAGAAAAATGGACTAGATTCAGGGAAACCTAAAACAATCCAGAAACCTTGGCACCTCTCTGCCTTCTCTTTCCCAGCCAAAATCGTCTTTGAAACAGATGTCTCTGAAAAAACAGGTCTAGCTTAATCTGCAAAAATTGGACTTTGCTATTCCAGAAGGGGGCATTTCCTGAAACAATGACCCCTTCTCAGAATAAACTGCAGCCAGCACCACTAAAATTTAGGGAGAGTCACAGTAACACTGAGGAAGCAGGAATCTAGACAAAATGTCTGCTTTTCACTTGGGGTTAAAAATATAGGAAATAGCAAATGGATAAAACAAAACAAAACCAACCAAACAAACAAAAAAGAGAGAATACCCAAACAGGTCATACCTTTATTATTATTATTTTAATTACAGTATTGTCCAGAGCTCTTTTGAACCCATAAGGCTCTATTTCATTCTCTTGTACTAAATTCCTGCTCAAGTAGCTCCCAAGAAAAAAGATCACAGGAAAAATATAGGAGTACTTATATACTATAATATACCACTCCTACTCTAGAGAAGGGGACCTAAGACCAACGAAAATGCCTGACTTGTTCAAAACTGCTCAGGGAACTGCAGCAGAGCTGAGAAATGAAGTCTGCTCTCACAGGAGCCAATTCAGTGCCACAGTCATGAAACTTCCTATCCTCATCCCAGCCTTGCTCTTTCTGTGCTTAAAAACTGAGGAGAAAGAGGAAGGAAACAACTGCTGTTAATGGGAAAGGTCTGAAAGGAAAAGCTTTGTAGATCTTTTACAGCACTTCCACTAACTAAATTGAGCTACATAATCATGGTTGAGGAGACTGTCACTTGTTTGACAAAAAATCAAGAGTTACTGCAGCCAAACAGCACTGCATGGGTGCCTGTTTTTCTAGAGTGCAATACTGTCTAGTGCTGTAGCAGGCAAAATGGAGGCAAGCTGGGGGTTTCTGGATGTGACTGCCAAAGCCCCAAACTGATGCCCCAGTCCTGGAACAGAAGAGACTGCTCTGCAGTGGGAGCAGCAGTCCTGCAAACCTCTTTTCCTGCTGGAGTCTATCCTTTGAGGTTAAAAAGAACAATTCTGGAGAAGTTTGCATTACCGATGCTGTTTGCTGCACAATTTCCAGAGTTGCCTATCAAATATTTTTCCTGAGTGCTAAAAATTTGTGGAATCAGTGTAGCAGGCTGTAAGAATAGTATCAGTTTACACCAGGTTTGAATTTAGCTTGATGCAGTTGACAAGGATAGCCTAGGAGAGCAGCACTCCAAACTTGCGTGGCATTTCAAACCAGTAGAAACCAGGCTAACAAGATTCTGATGTCTTTACTGACTTCTGGCTTCCCTGCAGCTACGAATTTGCAAGTAGACTCACCAAACAGGCACTTCTTGGGCCCTCCACCCAGTAACCGCTGGGGGAGGAAAAACTGAGAGTTCTACTATTCCTTGATGAACAAAATCAGCTCTCTTCTTTCCTTGCTCTGTGGATGTTTTTGTATAAAAAATCCTTTGAGTTCTGACCCCTGCGGTTCAAATAACCACCCATGCTCATTTCTTCCTTAACAAGTGTCTCATACACAACCAGCAAATCTAGAAATAGAAGTGGATGTCACTATTTTTTCCTCCCAAGAACAGCACAGGTGTTCTCCGCCCCAGGGACACTGAACTTGCCTGCTTACTAACCAGTCTGTCTTGAAAAACTTCAACCAAGACATCTGCTAACCTTTCTTCACGTATCCTGGCATTACTAAACCCCTATGCTTTCAGCAAGGCATTATGCCCAGGACATTATTTCCCATACTATGTACTTGACAAAACCATTTCATCATAGACTAAATTTCCTAAACCCGTCTTTTAATTTTTAGAGGCTGTGACATTTCGGGACAAAGTTTAAGCTTTATATTTTGTATTCTTTCCATGACTAGAAGGTTTCACATGATCCAAACAGAAGAGAACAAACAAGAAGAAACAGACCCACAATTCCCATGTGCAACTCTGTAAAACAGGAGAGAGCACTGGTCAGACTGCTGAGGATAGCAGCCTCATGTACTTACACAGTACACTGCTATCTTGTGTTTTAAGGCTACATCCTGTGATTTGCACCTAGTCCTGTGTGGGTAGTCATATACTCCATCTCTCCTAGGAAAAGCAGTTTTTTGGTTTTAATTATTCACATACCTTCAAAGGATAAACCTGGAAAACCATGGCTACTTAGTGACAATTTCACTTATATCTTGTAAGCAGAAGTAGGGAATGGCATGGCATCAGAGGCAACAATGGCAGTATTATTATTATTATTATAATCAGCAGGAAATAGGAAAGGGGGCTTCCCTTAGAGACAGGAGTTCTGATTAGTATATAGAAATATGTCAATGACGTCAGAAGAGCAAAATGAGTTTTATAGCTGTTACTTCTCAAGATGTTCTCAAAATCTTCAAGCAGGGATGTACTTGCACCATTGCATGTGCACTAGTTTAAGGAAAAGAATAAAAATAAGGTCAGGTTTTGGTTTAATTAGTTTTAAGTACTTATAATGAAAACCAGAAGGGCTTGTAGATTTCCACTTCTGTATGCTTTAAAAATTAGGTTAACTCTCCCTATACAGATAAGAGTGTTTGTATGTGTTTATAGATGCAAATATATATGTACATATACATATATGTAGAATAGCTTCAGACAAGGAACAGTTTAGCATCTTAACATCTTGTAGCTCATAGCTATATCTACTACATGAGACCTAGGGGCTGAAGCATGGAATGCAATGAGATAGGGCTGGACTACTCTGAGATGCATGGACCAAACAAATATATCCACATGCAGAGACTGAGTTATTAATGACATACAAGAAAGCACATTATTTTAATCATTATTTTTGACTCATAAAGAATCAGTAAACAGCAGAAAAGATAAATCATGCTGGCAGCAGAAAAATATGTAGCTATTTAGTGTTACTCATTAAGTGTATATTGATATATACCAGTTAATTAAGACAGAGTAGCTGCTATAAACACTCAGTTTTTCATGCAGAGGGAATTGTGTGAAGACATATCTGTTTCTGTCATATGTAAGTAGCCATTTATAGGATATACTCATTTTGTATCTATGTTTACACATGTATACTTACTTCTACCCATAGAAGGTCCCACAATGCCAGACTTAATTCTGGGAACATTCTTCTATCTAGCAAGGCCATTTGAGTCATTTTTAGCTGTTTTAAATATATTGGTTTCTCTCTCCAAACCCCCTTTGGTTGGTCTTATGGTGTCTAGTGCACATGGCTCTGGAAGCTATATTAAACAAATCCAGTGTATTTATTTTTAGCCTCTGAAGTGTTTCTAAAACAGGTTCTCTGTAACATATGTGCAAGACATAAAGGTTTTATTGTCACAAGTGTGTAATGAACTGCATAATTCTCTCTTGGTTTGCTTGCTATAAATAAGGTACCATCACTAAATCATGGCAACAAAACCATTCTGTTCCACTTTTCACCTAAAAGACTACCTCAAAATCTGGGTGGTTGTAGTTTGATTCTGTTAGGATTGGTGGTAGAATTCAATCATATTTACAAAATAAGTATTTGTTTTCTGGAAACATATAGGGTCCTTCAGCAAACATTCCCAAACTTATTGTCTACTTTTCTCTGGCTTCTGCTATCCTCTTTGGTCTGTCTCTCACCTTCTGGTCAGTCTGTTCCATGCTCCTCCTGGTTTCTCCACCCCCATCAAATAATCTAATCAAATAATCAAATAATACTTTGGCCTTGCACCTAAATAGTTCAAATTCTTTTGTGAAAAGTCATGTACCTTTGCTTTGGACAGGGACATGTGCTTAACTGTCTCTGGCAGCCATCTGAAAGAAAGAGCTGGGATTGTTAACAGTTCCAAGGAGAACTATCCCAATCAGTAAATATGAAAACATAAATATATGCATAGCCATGCAGCTCAGGGCCCTGATGGCTTTAGCTGTGGCTGGTTAGGGTATTATTATTGCCCAGCTGCCTATGCATCCTTCTGCTGGAAGTTAGTTGCCTTGGAGCAAGGGTGGCTCAACCAGCCACGTGAGAGTGCCTCACTTGCACCAGCTTAAAGTCTGTGCATTAGCTTCAACCACTGATGAGGCTAAATGAATTCATAGCTACATCTGCTGAGAGCTAAATCTGCCAGAGCCTAGGGCTGAGTCTGTGGGTGTTACTATTCCCCTGACTCAGACAGAAATATCTCCCAATGCAAATGCAGGCCTGAGCCTGTGTTGAGCCCCAGTGCCTTTGGTGGGGCCCACCCGCATGTGGCACTCCTTAAGGGATCGGCACCCACGTGAGCGAGAACGGCAGCAGATGAGTAAGGCCTGCTGCTGGATTTTGGACTGTGCCCCATCCCCGTTTTAGCCTCATTATAATGCACAGTCTAGAGATGACATTCCACTCCTCTCAAAGCAGAGGAAAAGAGGAAAAAAAAATCAGTGTCTAATACAAGAGAAAGGATTTAATGGGAGACTGATGGCGATGGAAGGCAGAGGGTTGTTTTCAGTTTGCTGAAGTCTTTCAAAATAATTAAAACATTTCAGAAAGACACCGATATGATGTAACAAAATAAGCACCTGCATGTATATTCAGACTGCATTTAAAGAACAAATATTAAGGAAGCCATGTTCACTCTGAGGGGTAGAAGACTGTCCTAAAAAAGCTCCATCTGGTTCATCGAATGGACATGAAAGCTGCATCTGTACATTCACTGTGCAAAACCTTCCAGATGAGGTCATTAACAGGGCTTATACTTCAGACAGTGTGAACGTGTAAAAAAGAAGAAAAGAAGATATGGCCTTCTGATCTTCTACAGCATAAAACCCCTACAGCCAAGACAAACTCTGCATTGAGCCCAAAACTTTTCATTGAGCTATACGTAATTTAAAAGGGCATCCAATCTTCATGTCAGGATTTAAGGTCATGGCAAAACTAACACACCACTAGGTAATTCATTGTAGGGGTTCGTTGCCCTCTGGGTTAAAAGCACCTGCCTTCCTTCTGGTCTGACACAATCCTAGCATATTTTGTGTGGTCACTCAGATACATGAATACTCTTATCTTGTATTCCTATGCTGGCGGTAGCAATACGTTAGACAATCAAATAAAGGCAATTCATCCTCTGTGACTGTACATCCCTATATATATAACCATACAGTCAAGTTGTACTCATACTTGCTAGTTCCTGTTTCAAAACATCCCTGCATTGTGTAGCTGGAGACTTCAGTCTCTAATACTAATGAAGTAATCTTCATTACCTTTCCAGACTAGGCAGCAGCATTGTAGAGCACTGGCAAATGAAGCATTTTTCATTTCAAAATCATTAGGCATAAACTAAGCATATACTACACTCAGTACGTAGACCTTTTCAGTCAGACAACAGACTTCACCTTATTTTTAAAACAGATGATTACCCAGGGAGGCAAATTACCAGGGGCAGCAAAAGGGCTGTGATCCAGCCACTGTGCTGATCAGAAAACCACTGCTGAAGAGGGGTCGGGGCGCGTGGAGCAGGTGGCTCTTCTCAGCAGCAGGGACACCGCTGGCTGCCCTCCTGTTCAGCAGCAGCCTGGGCAGCCAGCCTGGCTTTGTGGGGCTGCCAGCCCCAGCAGCTCCCCTGCTGCCGGTGGCACCCCAGCTGGCACCAGCACCCAGCCACACGGCCTGCTTCTGCCACGGCTTGTGCAGCTGTGCCCGCCTGGCACGTTGCGGGCTGAGCAAATAGGTAGAGATGATCAGCCACCGCTCTCACTCCGGGTGCACTCGGACCGTATCTCTGGGCCCAGACTAAACCCGATCGAAATACACGCAGGCCTCCAGAGCCGCAATCTCAGCTTCCAGGGTGCAGCTCCTGCTACTAAAAACATTGTTATCGTTCATTAGATATAACTGATTAAATGAGTTGCTCTTTTGACACACCCAATACCCTTTGAATTCCTGTCAGCCCATTCTCTTTATGGCCTGGACCAGCAGCCAGTGGCTGGCATCCCCAGCCAGACCATGCCTTGAAATAGATTTGGTCTCACCCTCTCAGGAGCAGCAGTGGGTCTCTGTTTCCTTCCCACACCCATGTGTCCAGGCCCACATTAACACCCTCAAGTTCTCATACAACAATTTTTTTTTATTTACTTGAAAAATTTTTTTTTTTTTTTTTTTTTTTTTTTTTTTTTTTAGCATTGGCAAATAACATTTCTGTACAGTCAAATTCCTGGAGGCTGAGTTATGTGTGAGTCAAAATGCATCTCTCTATTGTTGCTATATGTGCATTACTTGCTGCTTTTTTACTGTTGTCATCTGTCTTTGCTCTGCATCCTTTTTATCTACAGACTGCTACTTTGGTTTTCTTGAACTATGGGCAGAAAGTTTGCTTGCAAAGAAAAGGCAGGTAGGTGGTGACACTGTGGCTAGACATGCTCTCACTATAGCATGTGAATGTACTCAGGATGGGTTATTCGTGTTGCAAGACCTGACACTCACTTACCTGTGACTATCAGAGGCAAATACCTTCTTCAAAAATTAACTACAAGCATTCAGACAGGGATGGTTGTAGTCCACACCTGCTTGAATCATTCATTCTCTTCCACTGAATAGCTTAGCAGATACCAAAATAATATAATACTACATTTGATTATATCCTTGAAACTCATGCCTCCCTCCTAAAGCAATTGCAAGCCAGGACTTTTTGACTGACATATCAGTAAATGGCTTCTAAATAATTTCTTAGAGTATCAATTTTGTAATTGGAAGGATTGCCTTCATAAATACATTCTCTTCTTGAACTCTTCATTAAAGAAAGTAAGAATATACACACTCTGTACAGCCATGGCAATAAATCTCCCCTCACCTCTGCCCCTCCTAGAAATCAAGGAAGTCTTTCCCTCCTCCACTGCTGCATTCACTTCTGGCCAAACATCTTGTTTGTGAGGGACTGTTTGGAAGCCTGACAGTAAGCCAGCTGTTCAGGACAGGCCCTCTTCATTCCTCTGATAAACAAACAACAAAAATGTATTCTGACAGAGTGTACTGGGTCTGGCTGGGATGTTAACTTTCCCTGCAGCAGCCCATACAGTGCCACGCTCTGCACTTGTAGCTAGAACAGCAGTGTTATCACACCAGTGTTGTGTATGCTGCTGAGAAGTGCTGGCACAGCATCAGGACTTTCTCCAACCCTCCTGGGGAGTGGGCAAAAAAGTGAGAAAGAAACATCACCAGGGCAGCTGACCTAAACCAACCAAAGAGGTATTCCATATCATATGATGTCACACTCAGCAGTAAAAGGTGCAAAAAGGAGGAAGAGGGGAGGGGTGGGCTTTTGTTGCGAAAACGTCTGTCCTCCTTGCGAACACGGGCTACGTGCGTTGAGGCCCTGCTTCAAGGACGTGGTCAGGCATCGGTCATCTGTGGGAAGTAGAGAATAATTTCTTTCCTCTGCACTTCCACATAGCCTTTACTTGTTTTGTTGTTCCCTTACACCCTCCCTTTTCCCCTTTCCCTTTTCTCCCTTTAGTTGAATTGTTAATTAATAATATTTCCTTTATATATATATATATATATATTCCTTTAATTAAATTATCCTTATCTCAACCCGTGAGTTGTTCTTCCCCTCCTTGGCTGAGGAGGGGGAGTGAGAGAGCGGTTGTGGTGTTCTGCCCAGCATGGTAAAACCACCACACAGAGATAACTATGCTGGTTTGACAGTGCTACTCAGTGCTACTGATGTCTTAGGGCAGCCCAGCTGAGGGAGTTTCACTTAGTCCCACAGAAAGGTCCTTCTCTAGCAGAAGCGCTCTCTCCATGCTCTTTGAAGCATACAGGAACTCTGATATAGAGGAGGTTGTTACAGTTCCAGATTCTTGGGCAGGTGATGGAAGAAAAGTGAATGGAAAATGCATGGTTGTTACCATTTAGGGTTAGGAGAGATTCCATGTGCAGTATTAGTTGTGGTCCAGTTAACTGAAATGTTTCCATTACAGTTGCAAGGATCTGAGGCATCAGTTTTGGGACAAGAAGAAGCACAGTCAGGAGGGCAAGGGAAAAGAAATAGCCTCTTCTTTCTTTTCAAGCTGTCCCCAACAGCAGCTGTTTTTTTTTCACTGTTCTACTGAGCCACAGCAACAGAAACAGACTTAGTGAATCTCTGTACCTCAGAGTAATTTACAAACCAAACTTAACACCACAACCAACAAACGGGCCCTTCATACGCTTCCAGTAACACTGGAAACAGTCCCAGAGCAACCACCAGCTCCAAACTGTTCCAAAGTCTTTGAAACTGGGGCTTTGAATCAAAATTACGATCCAAATTTAGCAGCTAAGAGCTGCATGCTGTGGTTCAGGTTGTGAAAGGAAAAAACACTTTCTCATCTGTGGAGCCAGGAAACAGAACAGCTCAGGCCCAGCGCATGAGTTCAGATTGTGGCCTGTCCTTTGTAAGGATAAAACACAGGGCCCTCCATAATTATGGAAAGCAGAGGATTTGCAGATTATATCCCAATTTACCACTTGAAGTGGCCCTGGGGGCAAGAAAGAAAAAAAAAAATGGCATACATGGGTTCACGAAGACTGCAGAAGAGCCAAAACAAAAGCTGAGATGGTATACAAGATACCTTCTGGAGTACCTTGTACGTTGGATATTTTGTAATGTTATAAAACTTTTCTATATAGAACTTATCAAAACAACATGCAATTGCTAATCTATAGCACAAGTTTATGCCCTTCTCTCAGTGAACTGCAAACCTTATATTCACATTCCTATACAGCATCTCTTTCTACTATTTATGTTAGCCCCAGCAGTCACAAAATTGTGTATGTACTTAGGCTTCAGTAGCTGTAAGAAGTCAACAAGACACAGCCAGCAACAAATGCTTAATTAATCAGCTCATATTTTACCCACTCTTGGAAAGGTCCACCTGCAGTTTTGCTGCTGCAGAGGTCTGTCTCCTAGAAATGCCTGGGACTGCTGGCAGAGGCCATGCACCAACACAGTGTGCAGCAGGACCCCTGCGCGGACGTCCACGTGTCACTGAGGGGGAATACTAGCAAAATCAAGCTACTAATCAAGCTACTAAAATCAAGCCTGCATGCTCTCTGTTGCTGCCTTATCTTTTCTCTTCTGCCTTCACGGTGGTTAAGGATGTTTCTTCACTTAACTGTACTGCGGAAGTGAGTATTAATAAGCGTTAGGAAGCCACCTAGCCCTGTAAAAGGCATTCCTGCTTCTGTTACAGTGAAGTGGTACGCAGAAAGCACACAGCTTAACAGAGCTATCTCTTCAGGTTTTACTTTATATTCCAAAAACATTTTCACCCTCAGAACCAAGAACATGGCCATTACCAGAACCCGCTCTAAACGGACTAGTGATCTCGTGCTACCAAGAGGCCAAAGGGTGTGGTCATCAGTGGAACAAATACAGTCTTTTTTCCACTGACTTCTGAAGTGTCAAGATGTGTCATGACAGAATGAACACGTAAAAGCAAAGTTCAGGACTTCAGAATAAGGCTTGTAAGGTGTGGGATGGTCTCCTTCCTCACAATGATCTCAAAAAAATCCTGGAAAGTCCCCATTATCCTAAATAGATGCAACACCGCAACCTCTGGCCTAACTAGAACTTTTTCCTCTCTTTTCCTGATTTGTTCTGTTTGTAGGTCTCCAGCTCTAACTGAGGTAAAGCTGATGGAGCTGTGGACGTTACCTGTCTTCGGCTGCTCTGCTGCTGATCCAGCCTCTCGGTTGCTATAGAGACGAGCTCTGGAAGCCATGGATGGGCTCGGGGGAGAAGCCTCCAGCAGGCTGTCTGCCGGTGGGCACCAGCAGGCTGCTTCCCAGCAGGTGCTGACAGAGCTGGGTTCAGTCTCTGACGGTGAGGAAGAGTCAGAAGGTGTTAACCCGGCCACCCAAGAGGGGAACTCACACACACATTACATTACCATTCAGAGAAATTCCAGGTACTATCGGTCCATGAGGCTGCCAAGCAGACCGAAGAGAAAGACTACGAGAGAGGCATTGCATGGGGGGCATGCTGCAGGTGAGTACCACCCCAAACAACATCATGCTTCCTTCTGCAGTGAGATCAGAGCCGTGGGAGCCAGGGAGGTTAGGAAAGGGACAGGGAAAATAGAGAGCAGACTCAGTGGTCAGCACACTACA
Source organism: Nettapus auritus (assembly GCA_011076525.1). Classification (NCBI taxonomy): domain Eukaryota; kingdom Metazoa; phylum Chordata; class Aves; order Anseriformes; family Anatidae; genus Nettapus; species Nettapus auritus. Next base: position 9,328,759 of record CM021773.1, read on the forward strand.
GAGCATCCCTGACTGGCAGGTTGGCATGTTGGCATCCCTCTGTGCCAACCTGCTTTGCTCAGCCTGGAAATGCAAAACAGTTGGGTGGTTAAACAAGCTTCATGGTGGAGAATCTAAACAAATCTGCGACTCTGCTCTGCCATCCCCCTGCTCTCTCAAGGAGCAATAACTCAAACAGGGAAAGAAGCTGTCAAAAGAGTAGGAACTTCTTCAGAATACAGAAAGAATACATTCGAAGAGTGGGATCTGTGCAAGTAACTGTATGACAAGCTGAGCGGCATATGGCGGAAATAGCCAGCAAAAGCAAAGCAGTACATGTAGGGGCCAAGCCTGCAGAAATTGCGAAGAGGGGAGCAAGACTTCTGTGAAAACTGATGCCACCGCACACTGAAGACAGCTCTAAGCAGCACCTGAGCTCCCTTTGAGCCAGGAGACTGAAATAACAGAAATACTACCCAGAACACGCATGCACTGAGGCATGGCTTGAGTATAAGTTGAAGAAGTTGGCTAAAAGGCTTTCTCTGAGTACGAAGAGTACAGAGCATGACTGCAAGGCTAGACTTTCACTGAGCTGGCACACTGTCTGAGCAGCTGTCTGTGAAAGAAACAAGAGAAAGACAGGAGAAGCTGCAGAGAGAGCCAGGAAAGGAGCTATCTCAACACGCTCAGAAGTGCTGGAAACCAGGCTGCAAGAAAAAACTGAAAATGGTTTTAATTCAAATGCTGGATGAGCAAGACCTGGAACTGTGAGCACAGAAAATGCACTCTGCTTGATCTCCTAGGTGTTCAGAAAAACTGAATTTTATAACACTCCTTGTAAATAAAAGGGGGTGCAGTGAAGATACCTATTCTATCCTCAGATTATAATCTAAGAAACAACCCACTGGACTCTGAACTTTGGCTAGCTGCGTGAGTCAAAACGACATAATATTCCTGACGTTTGAGTGCTATGCAAGCCACCAACGGCTATTACTTTGTTATGCAGTAGTAATAAAGCACACCACGTCAGCTCCTGAAAGCAAACCCAGTTCTCTAAGAAAACAAAAAACAGACATCCTCCACCCCAAAATAAAAGAGGCCTGGGAAACGTCCCCAAGAAAATAGGTGTCTCCTGCTTGCCTCGCCAAGGGAGCCATGCTATTTCAGCAGTATAAAGGCTCATTCAGCATTGTGGCATGGACAGAAGGAAAGTTCCCTCCCTTCTCCAAGTTTCCAAGCAGACAGCAGCAGAGCAAAGAGCTCCTGTTTAATATTCTGCAACTGTTGTCAATGAGGTTTGTGGATAAACGGAGCGTTGCTGATGCCAGAGCAGACCTGCCCTCCACCCTGCCAGTGCAGCAGCAGGACCAGAGCAGAGCCGTCCTCTCCCTGCTTTCCCAGAGCACTGCTGCAAGGGGAGCAGAGAGGAGACTTGCCCTCCCTCCTAATCGCTGAGTATCACGGCACCCTTGTCCCTCCTAGCAGCAGGTGCCACTGCAGCAGGACCAGCACAGAAGGACGCAGCTTCTTCATGCATCTGCAGCGTCGCGGTGTTGGGACAACAGCCAGGAGGACATCCCTTCTGTCTAGCCAGTGTCATTGAGGAAGGACAAGCTAGAAGAAAGGCTTCTCTCTCAGCAGCTCACTAGAGCATCCACAGCAGCTGACCTGTGCTTCTCTCCTGCACACTCCCTCTCGGTGTTACCACTGCTGAAAACGGATCTGTTCCAAACAGGGCTTTTTCTTCCATATCTGCAACTGTTCAGCAGGACACACTGGGAACGTTTCTTTTCTCCAGTCCACACCACAGGACCTGGGCTCTGAGCAATACCTCTTTCTCCACTATGACTGTAGCAAGTCCAGCTTTTAAATTCAGCTAGTATTGTGTAAGCAGCCTTCTCCCTCTGCTCCACTGACTCCATCCCCTCTCCCAGAAACTGGACAGCGGGGGCTTTTACACCAGCCTCATTTATAGCAGGAACTTCTTCTGACAGCATTTGCTGACGTGCATGGAAACGAGGGATGGGTGAGCTCTTTTATCTTGACTTCAAACCCATTTGAACAGCAGCTATCCAAGAGTTTGTCTCAATCTCAAATGTTAACCTGTTCTCTTTTTGCCTAGGAATTGAGTGGAGGGGAGGAGAGGGGAAGGAAAGAAGAAAGGAAGAGAGGGAAAGGTACAGGGGAAAATACAGGGTAGGATACCAAAGGGGAGAAATAAAGACTCAAGGAATGAGAACACAAAAAATATTTTTAAAGCATGTAAATCCAGCAGAGAGAAAGGCTTTTATATAGGCTCCCTTTGCACCAGCCTAGCTTTGGCTTATAGCCTAGGAGTTGTGAAGTATAATAGATGTTTTCCTTTAATTGGAAAAAGAGTCTGTGTTTTTTTAAGCAATCTCCTCTGACAGGAGGCTCAAATGCTTAAGCTATTCAAAAGGCAAAGAGAATAACTCAAGCTAGCATTTCGTAAGCCCTTGGCACATTTTTAGGGAGTTTAAAAGGTCTGGATTTCACCCCTTCAATCTGAAAATCCATAGCACTGATTCAAAGGGTGTGTCAGAAACCAGCTTCATTTAGTGTTGACCTGCCTGTGCTGTCACCAGTTTGAAATGCAAACAGAATTATGACTTAGACCAAAATATTTCTAATAAAAACCAACAAGGCCATTTATCAGCAGGCCTCAAACAACAGGAGGTTTCATTTGAAAAGTGAGATACATTCCCTCCTGCCAAGTACTGCAGTAGTAAGCCATGGACTTAACACAACTTTGGCTCCCTGTGAAAGGACTGGAGGTTCATCTGAGGGAAAGTGGAGAAGCAATTAAAAGTAAAGCTCCTGTCTCACCCAAATCTAGCCTTGATTTATCCAGAAAACTGAACTTCTACTGTGTGCCTGAAAGCAGAGCAGTAATGAAGCCCTGACTCGGGAAACAAATATTAGCATATACTGGCACACACAGCTAAACCTTTCCTTCTTAAATTGCACCAAAAATCGCTGCTGTGGGGGCCCGAGTTAGAGAGCCACCTGCAAACAGGAGAACTGGTAGAGTACATCTACCTTCACCTCGTCTTGCTTGGGTTTGCAGCTGTGGCAATGCTGTGCAATCATGCAGTATGCAAGCTAATGATATTTAAATCCTGCTTGAAAATCCAAACTAAAACGTAGCTTTGTGTCTGTGGTCTTCCCGTTGCCTTTGGTGGAACCAAACCTCCACCGACAGTACCAGTGAAGATGGCCCTTAGGAACACAACGATTTTAACATCCTCTTGGCTTTCTCTCATGTCACAGGGTCACTCAGAAACAATGAGCCTGTCAAAGAGCCCCTGAATATGGATGTTTTGTCTCACAAGGGATCGCCATCTCCAGTAGACTCTGATAAGACATCTTTTGAAGAACTGCTGATCCAAAGGTAAGGAGTGCACACACAGGGTATTCACTGTGCTTCTGCAGAAGAACACGGAGCGGTGTCAGAGCAAAAGTGCTTGGCTTTGAAGAACAGCTGGATTGAGCTGTACCCACTAATCCATGCCTTCTCACCCTGACTTGTAGCGCAGTTTTCAGTCTTGGTGATCTATATCATACTGTGCTGGGCTCGTGGTAAAAAGGATCTTAGCAGCATGCACTTGGAAAAAAAAAGTGAAGGAGAAGTGAGGGATAACAAGTAGACAGTGGGGAAGGTTGCAAAAAGGGGAATGTGATGCAGGATAACCCAGAGCAAAGAGGGCAGGCTACCTTAAGAAGCTTGTGGAGAAAATAACAAGAGCCTGCAAGCATTTCCTTACGGAACAGCCCAATGTAAGGATGACCCCATTCGCAGCACTCCCAGAGGGCTCTCCTGAAGCTTATTACACAACCCCATGCAGAAAACAGGTTTTTGTACCTGCAGAAGTAGCTACAAAGATGTTTTCTAAAGCATTTTGATATTGTGTTTGCTGTTTACTTTCAAGAACTGGTGGCCAACGGAGGTCTTCAGTGAGGCCTAAACCCCTCAGTGACCGAGGTTCAGCAAAAGGCTCTGATCCCATAACCAACATAGTGTAGGGCCAGGGGAGCCTGATGGACTCCATGCCAAAAGCAAACGGCAGGCTGGTCCAAACACAACCAACAACTAGGTGCAGGATTTGCATACAGAGTGAAAATCTCATCTGCTCTGCCTTAGAGGTGCTGTGTCTCTCAGGGCAGGCTGCTCTGTACACAGATGAGGAGTTTAGCCACACCCCAGCTCTCTTGCCCACTGCAGCCAGGCAGAGAAACTAGCAGCTACCTAGCCTTACATTTGCTAATACCTCAGTCATGTTTTCTCCCCAAATCCCTCTCCAGCTCCTTATCACTTGTGTGTGTAACTGTGAGGTGGTCCCTACCTGTACACCAGAAAACTGAGCTGAAAGCACCGAACACTTGCCCTCTAAGGGTGTAGGCATTATTCGGCACCGTGTGGTCCTGGGGGCTGAACCCAGCTGCGTTGGTGTAATGCACAGTGCACCCTGCCTTACACAGAGGACTCCAGTGAAAAAATTAGCCAAATTGACAAGTTGGATTTAAATAAATTAATTGCCCTGGCTGAAATTGATTGCCCTTTGGCATTAAACTGAGCATATTAAACTAGACAGTTAGTCTGCTGAGATGTCATAGCCATCTGTCTTCCTCTCCTTGCGGCATAATCATTGCTGTCAGTCTCTGACATCCTGACATTGCGACTTAGGCAGCTCTGAAACACACACTTTCTGGTTCTCCCTGGAGCTGGAAACAATGAGCCTGCGCTGGGAGTCAGTCTTTATCAAAAGCGCTGCTGTGCGCAGAGCTTGACAGGTCAGTACAAGTTCTAAGTCGTGTCTGCTAAAAGCAAGGCAGCGCTGCTGATTGGCATCGCCTCATGCAGCTGAGCAGAGAAATTTGACAGAGAATGAAACCAGAGTTCCAGCTCAAACTGAGCTCATGTCCTCCTTCTCCTTTCTCTAAAAGATTGGCTGTAATTTGTAAGGGAGCCACTAGAAATTTACATTGTGAAAAGCCTGCAGGATCCTAAGAATCTTGCCATTATTTGCAATAACCGCTGTCCTCCCCCTTCTACAGGGGAAAACAGTCCATTGTGCAGATAAGACATCCAAAATATTATCTCAATAAATGCATTTAATCTCCCACAGAACAACAACAACGAAAAGTACCTCTCAGCAGAAAGTTCTTCTGAAAGCAAGAGAGAGTTCTGCAGAAAGGAGAGTATGGGCACCCCTGAGCAGAACCTGGGGTTCTCAGCAGTGAATCACTGCAGGGATGAGGGCAGGTGGGGCATTGTTGCCACTTCTCTTCACATTCAGCAGCGTCTCTACAGCAACTGGATAGAGAGGGCTGGGCAAGAATGATCCTGTCTCCTAACGTGAAGGCAGCCAGCAGGTCTGGCACAGATGTGTTCACAGACAGGGACATCACTTCACATGCACCCTTGCTACATAATTTAGGACAGGAAGTGAATGCAAGTGGGGAACATAGTAAATGGCACAGGAAAAGGAATATTTCTCAGAATTGAACTCAGATGGGATATGGACTTTAACACTCTGAATAAGGAGGAGCACTACAGACTTCTTCAAACTCACCAGTGACTTGAGTCTAAGTGTCATTCCAAGCTGTGAGAACAGCAGAAGAGTTCGTTGATCTCAGACACTGAAAACCAAAGCCTTCAGTTTTTCAAGCTGGCCTCAAACATTGCTAGTGCTCCAAAATCTGCCATGCACCCTCCATAAGACACTTCTTAAAAGCACTTTTGTGCCTACCTGTTCTCAAATGACTTCATTCCCATGACCTTTCACCTGTGTGGCCCCCAGCTCCCCCTAAGCTCTCTAGAGTTCTCCACAAGATCCTGTGGCTCCCGCCCAGTCTTCCACATAGCACAAACACCCAAACCTCGAGCACGATGAGCCACTTCCCAACTATTTGGCTGACTTGCTCTGCACATTTCAGTGCTGAGCTTCTAGCACAACTTCCGTTCTTCAGAGTAACCAAAGCCAAAGGTCTGGAAGGAACTAAAATCAACAAAAGCTGCTCGTTCCCACTGTGATCAGTCCTTCCAGCTTCGTAGCAGCAACAATTGTGCAGATTGAGATCACAGAAAAGCATCCACCCGGGGTGTCCATCCACAATTGTCAGCCTCAGCTGAAAGCAACTCCCACAGAGACTAGCCAATCATTCATTTCAAACCCGAGAAAGGAGATCCACCAATCACTATCTGCACTGTATTATCAGCTAACAGGATGCTGACTTTGCTTCATTTCTAATACAACACAGACATTTTAGCAGCAGGATTATATTATTTACCTACCGTTTCCCACTGTCAGATGGAGGGTCAGATGCTAGAAATGATACATATTCATTATGGGCCAGTAGATACAGTAGAGAAGAAACTCAATGTGAAATTTCATGTTGCAAAGCTCACTGCAAGGTCACTGCTTTAACAGTGCAGAGCAATCTGCTTCTTTAGGCTGGTTATGAAACCTCCAATGCAGAGAAATAAGGATCATCTAAAATCAGTGGATTATGTTTGATCTGAGCTAATAGAATAGAAGCACTACGATGCTGAATACAAGCAGTCATCTTCAGCAGAGAGAGGGAGTCTATCTTTATTGAAATCATGCAAATACATATATCAGAAAGAAACACTGTCTATGTAAAATAGAGTAGCACTGAAAGATGTGTAAATTTGGGTTAGCTTCCCACAGCACTATTTGTCCTAGGCAGCAGAGGGCACTGCTTATATAGCCTGATTTAACCAGAAAGCCTCTAGGGAGGCTGAGACCTGTGTCGCAAGAGGTCTTATACTGTACTCAAGGAGTTACCTTCTGCTTGTGAAATATATTTCTGACAGTCACCTCTTCACTATGCTGCCAGTAGGACTCCTCACACAGTCGTAGTCTCTCATCCCTCCTCCTTGTTTCAGTGCTGCATTTTTCAGCCCTCTCCAATTCACCACTTCCTGAAGCACCCAGCTGTGGGCAATTCCTCTCTTCATCACACTCACCTGGTCCAGAAGTAGACTCCCTCTCTACATGCTTGGGTCCTCCTCCTTCTGCTTTTCTGTCAACTAGTTTCCTCATTGTGCTACCTGGACCTAGTGTGAGGATCACTGAGGATACAGCAGCAGAAGTGGCCTTTATTCACAGTGCCTAGCACTTTACCAGGCCATTTCTACAGCTGCAGTATCAGAAATGCATTTATCAGCCCTGGACAGGGCATATGTTTTCTCTATGAACAGCAGCTCAGGGGATTTTAGATGCTAAAATCTAAGCCTCCAGTTTGTGTGTATTGCACAGAGTGCAAAATGGTCTACAACTTCCATGGATTTTCACAGGTCGGGCAAAGATGAAGCCCTGGCAAATCCCAAATTTCAACCCATATTTCATCAGAAACCAAAGCTTATCCAAGGATAAAACAACAGATTTCTGGTTTTCTTTTAATAGGCATCCAACAATATTTTCCTAAGCCTAAGAAATTGCTGAGCCTTTGTTAAAACAAAATATAAGCAGTCTATGGCAGGCAGTCAAGAAGTAAGTAGTCCTAATGATAATGAGCATCAAAACATTAGAAGCACCTAAATGTAAAGATCCTATACTAGGAAGTTGTTCTGAATATTTTTAGTTATCAGTAAGACTGCCAGCCCCAACGGATTTAATTAAGGTATTTTGGTGAAAACTTAAAGGAAGTTCAGGAGAACAGATGTGCCTTTGGCCTTTATGATCTAAAAATATTAGGGATGAGGAGTTCTACTTATCTCCCAGTAAAATGTCAAAAAACAGGAATTAAAATTGCATTGAGACACCCGTTGTCAAAAACACTACAAAAAAAAAACCCACACGTGAGCAGAAAGAACCTGAATGAACCTGAAGTATGAAAATATACTTGACTAGGTATAAGATTATTCAAATGTATTACTAACTTCACACTTCCCTGCAAATTTGGTTAGCTCAAATTAAAAACAGGGCTTCTTACCTCATCTCATGGCCTTTCTTGGTGTGAAACTCCCACTTGACTAGAAGGGTTTGGGGAATTTTTCATGAATAAGATCTGCTGGCCTGCATCTTCTCTTTTTAGTTTCTGAAATAGGAGGTCTAATTTCTGAAAACAGCATTAAGAGAACATTAAAAATATGCATTTCAACATAGTTTGAAAACAAGCTCTTTGCATACCTATATCCTAAGGATTGCTTTTGAATTTAGATGGACATAAGAAAATTTAATTGAAATGGTTAATCGTTTTGCAAAATAACTGGTACATGAACGTACAGGCCAAGATTGGAAATGCATCCCCCAAGCATAACTTAAGTGAGGTAATTATGTCAATAAACTAATTGTAAACTCATACCAATTTTCACATTTTTAATGCAGCCATGGATGAGGTCAGCCAATATTTAAAATCTTTTCCAGCAGCACTATAGCAAAGCTGGAAACAGTCTGCTACCACCCAATCCCCCCTCTTCCCTTCCAGAGTGTATGCAAGCTCAAATCCACTCTTCTTCACCCACTGGGAACTGAACCGTGGTCATGCTCCACGTCACCAGAGCATGACCGTCGTTAAGAGGCCATGAGGATAGTTTCCAGTGCCTGCGTGCTTTGGGAACTTAAGAATTCCTGAGAGAAAACTGGGCTGTAGTTTGTCATGGTGTTGCAATGCTTCTGTCACCAACAAGAGCACAGCACATGCAGCACCACTCCTGTGGTGCTGGGGTAGGGTTTTTAATTATTTGCTTTAATGTATGTTGTTCAAACGGTCAGATTCTTTCTCTCCCCCTACAATTATCCAGGGCATTTTAGTATGAAATACAAGGATTTTGGTCAGAAAGCCAAAATTATCATGAGATTTTGCTGATTTTGATTATATGGGGGAAAGCTCTTTAGGTTACAGAACAAATTATTTGCTGATACAGTGAGAAAGACAAGAAAACCTCCTCCTATCTCATACCTGGATGGTTAAGATCTGGTGGAGAGGGGACTTCTGCCTAAGCCGGCAGTTTCACAAGCAGCTTAAGATGATCCAAGGTGGCACAGCCACCATCCTGACATACACATCTGCCACCTCTGCTGTGTTGGCACTTGCATTGAGCTGACCCTGTAGTGAGACAATTCAGTGGTCTCACACACACACAAAGTTAGTTCTAAGAAAAAAAATAATAATAATCTTCCACCGGTTTAGGTGACCAAACCAGCTCACCAGAAATAAGCACGAGCTCTGGCATAAAAGTGGAGGGAGAAATCTGCCTCAGGGAGTCAAGTGAAGAGTGGAATTGACAGGTAAATCAGCCTAAGTTGTACTGGCAACTGTGGAAGAAGAGAGGGAGAAGGAGGCAGCTCAGTTGGAGATATTCTGCTTATCAGTAAGTCCATTATTAACTGACTTATAGTGGTATCTGGCAACTAGGGGATTCCCCTGGAAGGAATGGTCAGGTTCAAGCACCTGTCCCAGTGACCTGAGAGAGCAGAGCAGCTCCAGGAACAGAGACTGATCCACCCTGGACAGGCAGTAGCAAGTGGCATGTGAAGGAGTGACACAGCACTGACTCCGCCTTGGATTTCCCACACCCAGCCTCCAGACCTCTGTGAGGGAATCACTTGTTTGCTTTCCTTCATTTTTTTCATGACAAATTTGGAAAGCTTGCTGTTTTGTCCCCAAACAGAAAAGCAAGCTTTAGAAAATCTCAGTAATGTTTGCAGGACAAAAATATCTCCTTCTCGCTAAGTATCTTTTTTTTTTTTTTTTTTTTCACTCCAGTCCCAGAGCGTTGGGAGCACTCTATCACCTCACTTGGGAGAAAAAGAATTTCTCAGGCACTTGTTCACTTTATGGATGGTCTCTGTACATCAACATGAAGTATGAGGCTGTGCTATGAGCCTGGAGAGAAAGAAATAATAGCAAGAATTTTGAAAGATCACATTACAATTAAGAAATAAAAGTTCTAAAGGAAGGAAAAGTAGTCTATTAGTCATTGCTACACAGAGGAACAGATTTCTGAGATACAAAAATACAAGCTGTGTCTTCCCATGGCCACAGGGGGCATTTTGCTCTCAGCTGGTATTCTCACCTCCCCATAGCTTCCAACATTTTTATTATCATTATTACTTTTAGCGACATTTTCCAGGTTTTAATCTAGACCAAAGGTGAAATTGTTTTAGAAAATTTGAAGAAAAAATAAAGACGGGCAGGATCAAGTTACTTAACAGTTATGGGATCCTGAGAAGATGCTTTCTATTTTTGAATGTTTTTCATGCCATGACCCAGATGCTTTTTCTAAAAAGAAATTCTAATTTGTAATAGACTTAACTGTTGAGAGTGAAGCTGTGTGAGGGGTTAGAAGTTGTTAGCCTCTTAATGCATATTTCTGAAACTTTTTTTTTTAGTAGATACACCCTAAAGTTATATTTAGATATGTATTCATTCTAGCAGTGTCAGTAAGAGCTTATGCACTGAATTCTCTTTGCATACTCAGGAGAACTCACTGCTCTTGGTCCTTCTCTTTAGCAAACAGCAGCTCTACATTTCCAACATTCAAAATAACCAAGGTGCTCAGTACCATTAATGTCCTTCCTCCTCTCTTCGAAGAAAGACAATTTTTAGCATCCCACCCACTTCCTAAAACCCCTGACAACGTTCCCTGTCAGCAAGCCACCAAAACATCAATCATTATCCAGAGTTTCAGACAGTCTCTGCTCACTTATCCCTTCAACAAGGTTTTGGCTGCCTCCTCAGTCATCTGCCTCTCCGTACCACCCAGCCCTGGTATTTACTGGCTGATAACCCACTTTCGTACCACACTGACCATCTACCAGGTGACAATCACTACACACCTCCTCCTGTCTGTCACCCTGTCCTCCTCCTCTGTAAGTGGCACAGCAGGCTCCAGCGCCCACCCTCATGCTGACAAGACCCCACGTTTTCCCATCAGTGGTCTGGTCCTTCCAACCTCCCAGTCCAGGGCTCGGCTGAGAGTCTAATCTGAACCCTCAGTTCCCTCACAGACATTTCCAGCTGTTTTTCTCTCTTCCGTTCTGCCTATAAGCAACTTAGGGACGGAGCTCTTCTAGTGTGCTAGGTCGAGATCTAGTTCACGTAAGCCGAGGGAGTTTTTCTGAATGTATAGTCATGTGCTGGCTAGAAGCTATCCTGATATATCATTTAGCAAATGCAATATAAAAACGATAAAAGCAAAACCATTTTACATATACAGACTGACGCAGGGATTTTATATTGCTGCATAAATTACATTAGTACGTACAGAATAAAGCATGTTTATTTATGCAACGGGGAGAAAGTGAACGTGAGGCATAGCTGAGCGTTTTCTGACTGTTAACTCCTCAATCGCAGTGTGGTGTAGATGACGTTTTTTGCTGGGGGTTACTAACGCGCAGGGAAGAGCTGCACCGAACATGTCCATGAGCACACAAACCCATCCGCGGGTGTGTAACCGCGCTGTGGAGCTCAAGAGGATTTATCCCTGAGGCAGAAAAACAATTACCTGAACGAAGACAGAGATAGATCATTGAGTACTGAGATACTTACTGCCTAAACGAGAAAATATATCCTCGTGGAAGTAGCGACGCTAAGGAGAGGGAGACGGGGGAAATGACCGAGCGGGTGCAAAACCCTGCGGGAAGATGCGAGGAGGCTAACGGTCAATCCTGGGGGGTAACCAGGGGTGCAGCTCCGGCAGGAGGGATTAGGCTGAGTTTCTGAGTTACATTCCTTCCTCCATCTCGGGGTTTTGTTCCTGGAGAAGAAATGCACCATATGCACCAGCTCTGGAAGCAGTTCAGGAAAGCCCCCCTCGCCCACCCCCTCTTCTCCCTTGCCAGGCGCACATAGGCGGAGAGGCGCAGGGGCCGGGGGGAGAGAGAGGTCAGTGCCAGGCAGGGCCCCCTCGGGTGCGGGGTGGTCGCGCTTGGAGGAGAGGTGCTGGGGCAGGGGGCCCGAGGGGTCTGTGGGGGTGCCTGCCGGGGAGGGAGGGAGGGATGGAGAAGGGGCTCCCCTGCTTCTGAGGAAGGAGCCTCTCTGCAGAAGAGCGGGGGGGGGGGATGGAGGTAGGGGTGCCTGCGAAGGTGGGGGGTTTGTTGCCTTTTGGGGGGGCCCTCGGGGAGGAGGCAGTCAGCCTCCCGGCGGAGGAGGGACCTGCGCGGGAGCGGAGCTGGGGGCCGGGGCCGGGGAGGTCTCTGCGGGCGGGCAGGGGGCGGCTGGGCACGGGGGGCTGCGGGCGGCTCTGGGGGGCAATGCGCAGGGGCTCCGGGAGGGCTTCGAAGGCGTTTTGGAGGCTCCGGGAGGGTCCGCAGGGGGGGCTCTGAGGTACGCGGGGGGCTGCGGGGGTCGGGCGGTATCTCCGAGGGGCTCCGGAGGGAGCCGGGTGCGGGGAACCCGACGGGCTCCGCGGGGGCGAGAGGAGCCGTGAGGGGTCTCGGCAGGGACCCGGGGAAGGCTGAGGAGGCTCTGCGAGGCTTTGGCGGGGCTCGGGAGGGATTTGGGAACGCGGAGAGCGGCCGCGAGGGGCTGGGGGGGCTCTGGAGGGGCTTGGAGAAGCCCGACGGGGGACTCCGAGGGGAGGCTGGGGGGAGAACGGGGCGGGGGGGGGGCTGAGCGGATTTTGGAGAGGGAGCCTCCGGGGACGCCCGGGGGTAGGCTCTAAGGGGGGCTGAAGGGATGGGAGGCAGGCTCCGAGGGGATTTCGGGGGGCTCCGAGGGGATGTGGGGGAAGAGCCCCGGGGAACGCTTGCGGGGGGGCTCTGAGGAGAGGCTCCGAGGGCTCTCCGCGGGGGCAGCCGAGGGGGTCAGAGGAGAGGCTGCGCGGGGGCTCGGGCGCTGACAGGTCGCCGGGGGGCTGCGGGGGCGCCCCGGGGGCGGCCGCAGCTCCCCTCTCCGTGCCGCGCAGGCTGCTGCCTTCCTACCCCCGTTACCGTGGCAACCGCCCGGGCTCCCCCAGCCCCGCGCCGCCGCCGGAGCCGCTCGGCAGCCGCCTGCCGCCGTCGGCCATGGAGCTGCTGGCCGCGGCGCTCAGCGCCGCCTGCGCCCTCGACCAGGACGACTCCGGCAGGTGAGCGAGGGGAGGGAGGCGGGGAGAGAGGGCACGGCGTGGGGGACGCGGAGGGGCCGCCCGTCCCCCCCTCCCGCCGCCCCGCCTGAGGCTGCCCCGCGTCCCACAGGGAGCCCCCCGCGGCCGCCGAGGACAGCCCCGCCGCCGCCGCCCAGGTGCCGCCGCCCGCACACCCCATGACGGCCGACTCGTGGAGGAACCTGATCGAGCACATCGGTAAGGAGCCGTCGAGTACCGTCGAGCAGCCGGGCCGCCCGCCCGTACCCCCAAAAAAACCCAACGATGGGCACGAAGCCCCAACCCCGTCCTCCCCCAAAAAAACCCCAACGCTGGGCACGAAGCCCAGCGAAGCGGTCACTAGGAAGTGGTCTGTCATCGAGGCTACGGCCGACCTGCTGCTAAAAGCTGGTTTTGAGTGCCCGGAAAGGTGCAAAAGGCAGTCGTGGGGTTGGCACCCCTGCAGCAGCTATGCGGAGGGACCCAAACTGCCCGCGCTGCGTTCAGCTCCCGTTCGTGGTGGTCACACACTGACCACCGAGGAGTGCATTGTTCTTCCAAGCTGTGTCTTGTGGTCTCTTTGCAAAGGCAGAGTTGAGGTTATCCGGGCAGGCTGTGGAGGAAAGGATTGTCGTGCTTTCTCTTTTGTGGTATTTCTGTTGTGTGCAACCAGCATCCTTTTTATGGCATGTGGAGAGGACCCTCACTGTTTGTTTCTTGGTTTCCCACATCGGAGTTGTGACATTCCCCAGAGAGATTTGGGCAACTGCAAAGTTAGCCCCATCCCGAAGCTGTTTTTGTGTTGGGAACATAGAAGCTTCCTTTTTAAACAGTTCAGTTTAATTTCTGGAAATGATAGCGCAAGATCCTTGAACGTAGAGAGCAGGAATGTAGCGCTTTGCATGGCAAAAGCCGATAGATATTCTCACAAGCAGCAATTCTCATCTCCCCACGGGTGAGAAGAGGCTTCTTGCGCTGTCGCTGGGAGCGGAAAGTGGCTGCAGTTTGCTGTCAGGTTGTGGTGGCAAGGCTGATTCTTGGAGCGCCGCTGGGACAGGGACAGGGCCCTGCAGGAGGCTGGTGTGAGAGAGACCCGCAGCAGCCTGCCAGCGGCTGTCAGACAAAGCAGATGAGTGCTGGACTTTGTGGAAGAAAGCGGTGACCAGTCTGGCTGTATGTTGCCAGACGTGTTCCTTATTTTTGCCTGCATAGATATTAATCTCCCAAGGCAAATGTACCAGTACGTCCTCATTTTGCTGGGACTGTGCTGCTAAGAGGCATGATAAAATACTAAAGCCAGCAGGAATTCAAAGCAACCTGGTTGCTATATTCATTTATATTTTTGTGCTGCATATCAGAGGGATGCTGCGTGATAGCACTACACGCATCTGTTTAATTGCAAATAGGTCTTTTGTGCCTTGATGGAAGGAGACAGGGTTTTGACAGCCAGAGATGCTACCCTAATCTTCAGGAAAGAGGTCATTTTAAGTGGCTGGAGCACACTTGCTCCCTTTCTTTCCTCCTGCCTTTGAGGCACTAATGGGCTTTTTGCCTGAAACTGGAGCAGAGAATTTCAGAAAAAAATGTCTCTGGACCTCCTGAGATTTTACATAGCTTTCAATGTAATAGCGTTTACTTTGAGATCACTCTCTAAGGCAAGCGTTTTCCCCAATTAGTAACGAGTTTTGCAATTCCCCTCCCACTTTGCAAGGGATCCAGGAAGGGAGACTGACAGCAAAATGAAATAGAATAAACATGAAGGGAAAAGTCTAATGTAATACTTAGAAACTATGTAAACATCCCTTACGAAGAACAGTTTCATAAGCTTAAGCACTTAAAGTTAACAGGCAGCACCAAACCCATGCTCTGAGCACATGGCTACCCTTTGACCAGGTGACAGTAGTGACGGCTGGGACATTAAGCAACAGACAGAGCTCTTACAGGTCTGACATTCTATACTTGCTCACTTACTAAACATAGGCATTTACTAAATTATCACATGTTCAGTGTCGTGTTCAACTACAGTTCTCAGCTTCTTTCTGCATACTCAGTCAGTTGGTTCCCAAATTTATCTCTCTCCTTTCAACATGTCAAGATCCCGTTACCTCACTTGCATCTGTTGTAGTACCTGTCCTGTGCCATAAGCATCTCCTGCTCCATCGAGAGCAGGCTCTTGCTTGGTTTCTCCAGGTCTCTCTGGAAATGTTGCAGGTAAAATCAGCTAAACCTTTTCTTTCCCAGTCATAACCTCTTTGCCAATGTATAGATGTACCTTTCACACCAAGACTGCAAGGAAATCTTACGTCCTTGCTAGCACCACCCTCTCTATTTCCTCCTACCCTTATTCTACCTAAACCTGTCTTTTGTCTTTCTGCTGACATCACCTTTCTGTTTCTTCCTAATGTTGCTGTCTGTGGAAGACCCTCAGCCAGTCTCTCCTCATCTCCCTCCTTAAAATGTGTTACCTTGGTGGCATTTCCAAACGAGTTCTGGCGGGCAGATGCCTTTAGTCAGTCAGGTCTCCCCGTGTCTGCACTCACATCGCCTGCAGCTGAAGGCTTTGTAGGACTCTCTGTTTGATGGGTCAGACCGGGAACCTGTAAACAAAATCAAGTTTCATTGTCTGGACATTATTTCCTTAAAAGCAAGGGAAGAAAATGTCTGAAGGATCTTCAGTAAAGGGCTGCTCTCCAGATCTACACAAGGGAGACTAAATCACCCTCACACAAATACAAAATGTCCTTAATTGCCTCTGACTTGCAGGACAGATCCACCAGCACAACGATAAGATACTGCAAATGTAATTATCTCCGCTATGAGTAAAATAGATAGACGGTGCTCCAGTTTCTCAGCATGTTTTCCCTTGAGCCACGCACTGGCCATACTGCTTCAGGGTATTATTTCCCAGCCTGGCCTACTCTGGTGTGCAGGTCGGTAAGGCAGCAGGTACCCAGTGCCCTACTGCACCAGAGCCTTTGAGCACTGGCTGAGCTTATAGAGCGGCATTACTGAAAGCTACTCCTATTCAGCAGGCTCTCCGCTCCATTCCTCAAGGAGCCTTTCCAGCCTGCCGCATGCTCAGCACCCTCACTGGTGCTGATTAACAGACAGAAATGCTTAGGAAAGCCATATAAAAGCCTAGTTGATGCAGAGAGAAATTATATAAGTAGCAGCAGGATGCAAAACTTCAGGGGAAGTCTCCTCTCTTCAGCTATCGTGTAGGAAGCTAGCAGAAGACTGTACGGTTTCCTAGGCACAGCTACCCTTACTGCTATTTTAATCCAGCGTTGAGCGTCTTTCCAGGGAGAACAGATAACAGGATATACTCACAGACTGCAGTTCTGCTGTCCTTGTGCCTGCACTTTTCCCCCAGCATATTTCTAGAAGAGTTTTAACAGTGACTGGTACAGAGCCTCGTGAAAACTGGTCCAGAGATTTATTAGGCAGTGACAGCTACAGTTCTGCCCTCCCTAGACAAACTCCTGACCCAGTTGTCTCTCACCTTATTACACGTGGAATCTGCTTTGAGATCCAGTATCATGACTACACGTGACCAGATGGATTTTAATCCCTAATGATTCAGACAAAATAAATTACATTGTGTTTTTTGTTTGTTTGTTTTGGTATTATTATTTTTTTAATATCAAGGACTTCTATCTTTATTCATTTTACATTTCTGAGATTCAAGTATAAACCAAGGGAGATGATCAAAAATGTATTTCATCAACTTGGATAAGTGAGGAGATTGACTCAGACTAGGCTCTCACTCTCCTGTCTTCTCGTATCTTCTAAATAACATTTTATATTCAAACAATTAACATTCTGGACCTTAGAAAGATGGCTTAGAAAGAGATATGGGACAAGTGCCTCCTGCACTCATCTCCTGCCTTAGGAGAGAGGCAGGACCTTCTATAGATGGCCAAGGAACTTCAGGATTCCTACCTGTTTGGTGCTGTCAGTTGAAATCAGGAATTGGGGCAAATTCTGTGCAATTTCATCTGCTGCTGAAGTTAGTAACTGAAATGCGGAAGACACCTCATGTCATCGATGTGCAGCAAGATGGTGCGAACTCATAGCCTTTTTTCTGGTGCTGTGGCATTCAGGCAACTTTGAAGCATTAAATTAATATCTTCAATCGTCACAGAAACTGTGAATTAAAAGAGAAAGAAATTAAGCAATATGTCCAATGCTAACCACAAAGTCAATACCAAAACAAACAAGTAACAGTCCCCGTGATTCCCTTGTGTAATGCCTTCACAGCAGCCCAGCATTTCCTCCTTAAGGATTTTCATAGCCATCAAATGGATCCTTTAAAGTAGTTTCAGTGTATGCAGTGTTACTTTTCAGCATGCACACCTTTCAATTTATATAGCTTGTAACGTTATAATATTACAGAGAATATTAAGGTCTTAAAGAAACATTTAAAAGCCTGGCAAGTAACCAGATGGATTCATCTGACTGTTACTACACGTTTTGTGATAGCGAGTCATTGTTAGCAACACCATAGATGTAGAAATGGTTTTCCATTTAGGGTTGCCAGTCCTGTTTGAAATGGAAACGCCATACATGGCTTTTCTGAGGTGAACTAACGCCAAACACCGGTTCCCACCATACCCTGCTACTCTTTTGTTCACTGTAACCTCTCAGACTTGTTACATTGCCTCCTAGGGCTCCTGTATCAGGAATATCGAGATAAATCTACACGCCAGGAGATCGAAACCAGACGACTGCAAGATTCACAGACAGACCCTGAGGAGAGTTCACCCAGTGAGGAAACCCCGTCTGAAACAGAACCTGCAAGTACAACCGAGAGCAAAGCTGCACCACAAATCAATTTGCTGAGGAACTCCAACTCCAGGTTCAACTTATGGCAGGATCTTCCGGAGATCCGGAGCAGCGGGGTCCTTAGCATCCTCCAGCCAGATGAGATCAAGCTGCA
The DNA here is from genome assembly GCA_011076525.1 of Nettapus auritus. Classification (NCBI taxonomy): domain Eukaryota; kingdom Metazoa; phylum Chordata; class Aves; order Anseriformes; family Anatidae; genus Nettapus; species Nettapus auritus. Next base: position 9,346,734 of record CM021773.1, read on the forward strand.
GGAGGTAAAATGGGGGAAGGTGGAATGTTTCTTAACTGGGCTGTGGCTTAAAAGAGTGAGAGTCAGGTTATCAAGATTTAAAAACAAATGGCTTCATAGCAGTCACAGATGAGCTTTGTTTTGCTAAATACTTTTCCGTGTCACATTGGTCAGCACCGCACACTTTTTTGAAGCTACAGGGTGTTTTCCTATATGCTGTTGCTGCTGGACATTTATTTAGCAAAAGAGAAATTCTTTTCCCTTTTCTGCATCCGTGCTAGGAGCTATTTACAAAGGAAGGGAGAGATAATGAAGGGGTTCTTGCAGTAAAGCTTTTGGTCCCTAATGCACATTAATCCACCAAAAATCTTAGAAGAGCTCAAGAGTTACCTGTAATCTGTTTTAAATATGATGGCATTAAGGGAAAGGGAAGTGATGGAGGTTGATAAGCTTCCTTATTTTTAAATGTCGTTACTTGGAGTCTTATGCAAAACAGTCAAAAATAGTGACAGCCAATTTTGCATTTCAGCCATGCAGCGCAGTAACGTCTCTGAGAGTCGTACACCGTTAATGTACAGGGCTGCATTGACCAGGAGCAGAGTAGGTGGGGGTAGCTGCCACAGTTAGTGAAAACATCAGTCACACAACAGTTTACAACTGGTTGCTATTTTGGATAGCGTGGAGAGCATGAGTGCTCTTTGGCAGTGCGTAGCACCGGATTTGTAGCCTGCAGTGGAGATGAACAAACCTTGTTTAGGGTGGTGTGTGTTGTGATGTGAACAAGGGACCTTCGCAGGCTTGGCCCTGTGAATCCGTCTGTGCCAGGACGGCTTGTGGTGAGGACGCCCTGTCTTTGTATCCCTTCTGTCCTGGCATGTGTGATTGAACTCAAAATGCTGAAGAACATCTCAGGGTGTGAGCAGTTCTCCCTGAGCTTAGTTGTATTTGCCTAGGCAAGATTTATGAATTGCTTGTGTGTACAGGTCCCACCCTGGTCCTGGCCAAGGCTGTAGCTTCGCTGTTTCCCTGGAAGGGCTGCTCTCTCACTTCTCAGGGGCACGAGGGGCAGAGCTTCAACTACACCCTTGGTGGGAGAGACCCGTGTTTGTACAGGGTAGCTTAGGCTAACAGCACAGACACCTAGTGTGTCAGGGTTACAGCTGAAGGTGACTGAAATGATTTGTTGCTTTTCCATGTTCTTCTGCACTGGTTATTTCCATATCAGATTTGTTCTGTTTACCTGGCAAAACACGGTACTTCTGACTGCCAGCATTACAAACACAATCTGGCATCTGAAAAACTACAAGCTCTTCTTTTTCTGCTTCAAAATGAGGAGCCACTTACAGAGAAACATCAGCTTAGAAGTCTGCATTATAGATTTCAAAAGCTACCATTTATCTGGAGATACATTTATTACCTGTAGGTGTTCTACAGAAAAATATCTGCTAGACCCCAGCATTACATGTGATCAATTTTCTTCTTTCAGCTTAAATAACAACAGAAATAAAGCAGATGGAGACGGGACAGCGCTGCCTTAAAGAAGTGCTGTGCTCTCCCCTCTTGTTACTTTATCGGAGCTAAAATTTCCTTCCTGTTTGTTCTGGATTAGTACAGAGAGAGATTATAAAACTGCCGAAAGCCAGAAAGCTGTGAAATTGGCTGAACATCGAACAGATAGAGTGGAGAATTTGCTTTGTGAGGAGAGTCAAGCACAGAAAACGAGGAGCGCTGGAGAAATCACTGAGGCGATTAAAGAGGTGATGTTGAATTCAGCAAGCAGTGGTTGCCGCTGCAGAGCTGAATTTGAGAGAACTGTTCTCACACATGAATTGGGAACAGCAGCTGTAGAGGAGGGCTTCAGTGAATGGAAAGCATTCAGCTTCCTGAAGAACCTACCTGAAGCAGAAGACAGCAGAAAATCTGGAGTAAATGTCTTAAGTGCAAAATTGTACCTCTCTGACCTGTTTCATTTTCAAAGCTGTGTTAAACACAGCGACTAGAAGCGCTTGCAGCTCTTCAGCCGGGAAAAGGTAGAACAAGAGTATTAGTCAGACCGCAGGGAGGAACATGAGTACATGAATGGAAAGAAAGTCAAAGCAAAAACCCGTGTTTACAGCTGAGGAAGGGAACACCACCACAGCCAGTGTCAGAGTTAAGCAGTCAGAGATAGTTGTTCACCTGCAGCAACCTGCAAAATGAAAGAGGCAACAGTGAGAAAGGTGACACCTGCCAAAAGGAGGAATCTGGTCTTCAGTATTGGTGATGATGGAAAATAACCAAGCAGGTCATCAACACGAGATAAAAACCAAGACATTTGTTTTTTCAAGCATCAAAACAAAAAAAAATTACTGGAAGAGCAATGGATGTTTGAAAAGTCTCCTGAAAGGCAATTTGTTATAGTCCCCACTGGAATGAGTGACCCAGAAAATGGAGTTTCAGGGAGAAAACAAACAAACAAACAAACAACAACAAAAAAAACACTTCCTCTCAGCAATTTCAGAAAAAAAAAAAAATATTGCAGCATGGGCCATTAGCCCTGGGAACTCAAGCAGAACTCAGACAGTGATGGCTTCAGCCACATCAGCTTTTTAAATTTAAAGTTAACGTCAGAGTAACAAAATGTAAAACAACTGGAGCTGTCATGAAAATGTAGGCAAAAACGTAGAAAAAGGAAGAACAAAAGAAAAAAACAAAGAACATGTTACAGACCGCAGGGGTCAGGGAAATACACAAATTATGTGCTACTAGAATAATTATAAGAAATGACTAAATCATTCATAGGGTAGCTTAATTATCCAGACATCTGTTGAGCATCAAACACAGCAAAACATGAATCATCAAGGACTTTCTTATAAGTACGTAGAAAATGTAGTGATGAAAAAAGCAGACCAAGCCAAAAGAAGTGCTGACATGGAGTCAGTGCGAAGGAAGTGACAGGCAACACGTATGTAACAGGAGGAACAAGTGACCGGAGAGAAAAGGCTCCGTGTATTACATGTAAAGTAGGCTAAAACAAATTCTGTCACAGAGGTACAAGGCTTTGAAAAGGTAGTGATCCGGAGGTAAGAAGGAACAGCATTTAACCTGTGAATTTTTTTAGCGTGAACCTTAAATTCCGTTATGGGCGTAGTCTTTTTGTGGAGTGGCTCCGGTTTACTCCTTCTTCCCAGTCCATATCTCTACCTTTCAGTTTGTTGTCGTTTGACTTAACTATACTGTTTATTCTTTTTGTCCTCTTCTACTTGCTACCCTGGACTCACCTTCTGTGTGTTAGGAGATTCCAAGCTGAGTGGAGCTGGCCAAAACAACTGACAGATTAAAAAAACAACAGCAATGACAAAAAACATTGCGTATGAGTAACGTATCCTCATAACCTGAACGGAACCATTGTTGCTGAGATGATTTGATAAACCATAGGCTTTGATAAACTTTCTCTAGGGATTATTTGGATCCTGGTCACTTTGGTGTTAGAAAAATTGGCAGGTAGACAGACTAATCTGCACCTGCATGACACAGCGTGAATCTGGGTCAGAGGGCACCTGCTGTGAAAATCTTTGCTTAAGCAAAAGAGGGACTTGAACCCGGTGCGTGCAGCGGTGATGTGGCCTCTGTGGAAGAATGTTTGACAGGGAGGCAGTCTTTCTCTTATTCCATTTCCGCAAAAATGTCCAGAAAACATTTAATTTCCTTTCCTTCTTGGAGCAGGCCTTAGGTTTTGAACCTCTAAATTTGCTCTAAAACTGAGCTACCCTCTTCCAGAGAGCTCTTGTGCTGTCCTTACTGCACTTTTGGCAGGTAGATGTTGTACGGGCCCTGTGAAGATGACCAGATCTGAGAGGTGGTCACAGTTAATACTGTGGCATCATCTTAAACAAAATCCCTCCTAGGCTGGGTCAGAATCCCCCTGTATGCACTGGTGGTTTACAGGAGGATCCGAGCTACTGGGAACAGATAGTTTCAATCTCTGCAATAAAACATCATATCGTCTCAGTTGGGATTTAGCCTTAGGGTTACTTACTCCTGTCTTTGGTGACTCTTATTTTTTTTTTTTTCCTTTTTTAATCTTCTTTTTCACTTCTCTTTCCTTTCTTAGTCTCTCTGCCAAAATATAAGCAATGAAAACAATTAGTACAGCTCTTATGCAAGTGATAGATTTCATGAAGTTAATGACCCAGAGGACTCAGGAAACTCTTGGTCATGTTTCCAAGACACAGCTGCAGACTGTTTAGAGACTCGGGGAGACAGTATTACATCAGTTGACATTGAGTTCACATTTTCTCTGGATATTTCTGCAGCTCTGAAGCTTGAAGTTCCTGCTCTTTTATCTAGTGTCTGCTTAGAGCTCGCAGAGTTCAGCTGCTCTCAGAAATCTCATCCTTACATCACAGGTCAGATGTCTGCAGTTTGTTTGTACCATTCAAATGGGAAACAGCAGTCTGGGCTCTTTAGAGTAGGCATTGGGGTACTTTGGGTCTGCAGGGGACCAGCTGGATCTCCAAGGTCACCTGAGAAACTTGTGCCTTGCACACACTGTAGTGAACATTCAGAGAAGCTTGTTCTGACCAGCAGAGATAACCTTTCCTTCCCTGGCATCTCCTTTAAGTGAGAACCCCGTGATATTTTCACTATGGATTTCAATATTGCTTGAAACTTGCACTCCCTTAGCACCTCCCCCACCATGCTGGGCAGCAAACACAAATTAATTTATCCAAACAGGCAGTGGGAACTTCTGTGTCTGCACATTAGGAAGCAAGCTTATAGATTAGGAAGTTGTCAGAGGGTTTAAAGACCTTAATAATGTGGCAGATCTTAACCTTGACTCTCACGGTCATCCTGCAAAGACCCAGCAGAAAATAAAGTCCTGGCCTGGAGTATCTGGAAAGCTGCAGAGTGAAATGACTGGTTCTATCAGTCCTCAGGGTACTGGAAAGGAATAAGCTATCCCTACACATCCCATCTTGTTCTTTGTTGCATCTTTACCTATTCTTCTCCTCTCAGTTATTAAAACAAGCTACTGTAAAAAGTGTATTTTGGAGACCTAGCCAGTCATCCGTTTTTCTTATTGGGAACCTGTTCTTAAAGAAAATAAAACATCCTTTTATTCCTTAAACACCAGTTGCTACTTCAGCAGCTCTGGATTTGATAACATTCCCTCCTTGCTGTGCCCATCCTCCCAGTTATTGCCCTGCAGCAGCATCAGGAATATTATCCAGGTCTCTGTACCTTGGGTCCTGCTGTAACGCACACCAACATCTCCAGGAAAAGCCCAAAAACTGATCAGCTGAGAGTTTCAAATAATTTCTTTAAAAAGAGAAACAAAACAAATCAGTCCACAAGACAGACCCCCTGCTAATCTGGAAGATACTTTTCCATATTTGCAGCAAAAAATAAAAAATACTGCACATACCTGCTGCTCTTTTGTTCTTTAACAACTCTGGCTGGGCCCATGCAGGATCTCAGAACTGGTCACACTCAGGGAGTTGCACTGCCAGAGCAGCTTTAGGGGCAAGGAAGTGACTCTTCTGCTAAAAAAAGGTCCTTTTTCATTAACAGCAGCATGGCCCAGCCCCAGGACACACCTTCATCAAGAGATGCCTGAAGGAGCTAATGATTTGCTGCCATGTCAAAGCCTTTGCAAGAATCTCAAATTAATCTTACTTAAACGAATGGATTTGATATTTGTGTCAATAACAACTTGCTTTATCTACCTCTGCACGCAGCCTGGAGTGTAATTACTCTGTGTAGCAATAGTGCACTGTCCCTCTGGCACCTGCTATAGACGAGGCTTTACATCCTCACCTCGTTAAGATGTATCTGAATCAAGCCATCGGATTGTCCTTCTGCTTCCCCAGACCACATCCCTGGCCTGAGGAAGCTGGGCTTTGCACCAACGACTTCGCTTTTAACAGGAAAACCAAGTGTTGAAATTCTGAGATGGTTTATACCTTACAGTAACAGGGACTGCTGTGCCTTGTCCCGGTCCTCAGTGAAGTGGGTCAGAGAAGTGTATGGCTGGGCTTGGCCAGGGAGCCTCACCTCGGCTTTCCTTAGGTTCAGGGAACACACAGGGCTTTACAGCACCACAGCTGTTCTACCCCACAGCTGTTCTAATACAGGCATAGGTGGTGCAACAAGACCCTGCTGGAAGCACAACAAGCCACAGCAAGCCAGTGCTGCATGATCAGCACTGGGCTGGAGGGGGTGTGGAGACTGCCAAAGGGAACTCCCTGTGGGGGAGAGGAATGCGCAGGATGGTGACGGGGGTGCAGGGGACTTGGCACCCTCAGGTCGAACTACCTGAGTCAGGTCCAACCTACTGAGTGATGCTGGGGAGGGTGTAGGAAGGGCTTTTATGTGAGCACATGCACAAGGTGGGACAGAGAATTCTGCTGGGAAGGTGCAGCGGAAGGAAATGTGGTCAAAGAGCTTAGGGGAGAGGAGAAGGAGATGGGGAAGATTTCCCATCCTATGTGACACACGGGAAATACTCCTGCACGCTTACCTCTCCCTGCATGCAGGGTCGGGAGGGTGGGGCAATGTCCACGGCTCCATGCAGCACAGATGTTCCCATTAACGCTGCGTGCACCTCCCTATGAAAGTAGAAGGTACCTGCTGATGGCCTTCTTTGGGATTCTCCCCCAGGCAATGTTTGAGCTGGTTACCTCCGAAGCCTCATATTACAAGAGTCTGAATCTGCTGGTGTCTCACTTCATGGAGAACGAACGCCTGAAAAAGATCTTACACCAGTCTGAGGCACACATCCTCTTCTCCAACGTCCTGGATGTCATGGCTGTCAGTGAGCGGTAAGACACCTGCTGCTGGATTTTTGGCTAGCTGAATGGCCTCTCTTCAGCTAAACTTGTTTGGAGAGCAGACGGAACAGTCTGCTACCCAGCCTTTTCAAAAAGCTTGTGGACACATAGATTGCTTTCAGCCCTAGGGGCAGAAACTGGGAATTATGTTGAACGTGCAGGTCATAATGAGTGCTGGTTTTCTTATCTAGCTTCCTGTTGGACCTTGAGCAACGGGTGGAGGAGAATATTGTGATCTCGGATGTGTGTGATATCGTCTACCAGCACACCGTTAATCACTTCTCTGTGTACATCACCTACGTCTCCAACCAGACCTACCAGGAGAGAGCTTACAAGCAGCTTCTGTGAGTTCCAATGCTTGTATTGCTTTCCAAAATAGCATAGCCCATTGATTAGCAGTAATTTCAATATTGCTAAATAGTACAGAAACAGGATTTCCCACTGCATTGATTTTACTCTGCATTTATAAAAAAAAGAAACCATAATTAAAAGGCTTTATGGGAAGGGTGGGGTGAGAGAGTAGGCAAGGAGCATACCAAGTGAATTCAGAGCTAGCAGTTCCCAGCTGTGGGAAATGCTTTTGGTGGACATGAGAACACATGCTTGTGAAATGCATGCATTTTTAAACTGCAAGTAGAGACAAGAGATTGAAAGGCTGAGAATATGATGCAGCTCTCTGAAGGCAAGAACAGCCACTGCTTTTCCTGAGCTTCTCAGCAAGGCCAAAGCTTCCCAAAGTTGAGATTTTTTTTTTTTTTTTTCAAAAGAACAAAACTTTCTTAAAAGGAAAAAAAAATCTATTTTCATCACATTCTGGTGTTACAAATACAGGCACAATGCCTGAGGATATAATCCAAGATATTTTTGCATTATTTTTCAAGTTCAGCAAGTCTTTTGGTCCAGTAGGAATTCTACCATCTCAAAATGAAGAGTGCCCTACAGGCTTGTCTTCAAGCAGGAGGATTAATTTTTTCTTCAGCTACAATGGCCTGGATTCCATCAGGACAGCCCATTGAACATGCTGCACTATATTTCCTCCCCATAGCAGCAGCTGGTTCGGGGGAGTGTAATGAGCCCTAATCCTTTCCTTTCTCTGATCTCCAGCTTCTGAGGCAAAAAAAACACACACACACACACAAAAAAAAAAAACAAACCACTCCAAGCAGCCTCTGCTGAGCTTGGCCAACTGTTCTCTCTAAAAGGAGAGTACTGCAGGGTTTCCTTGAGTCAGAGGTGAGCAATATAAACAGTGTGTCCAGAGTCATTAGCTAAATACTCAGAAGTGAACCAGCAGTAGGCTGGATTACTTGAGTTTGGAAGTATTGGAGTTGGAAGTATTCCTAGATATGAATTGAGAGGGCAGTATTTTTGTCGTCTAAGAGAATATGGAGGACATTGAGAAGAATAGACTCTCTTCCTCAGGCTCCAAGCTAGCCCAAGAATTTCACAGCACTTGGCTGAACTTGAAGCCTCAGGTGTTTCACAGTTGCCCCCACTTCGGCTATGTTTCTCTGACATGCTCAGGTCCATTCTGCTGTGGCTCTGGCAAGTGACACAGTGACAGAAGTACCTGCTGCAGCAGGGAGAAGCACTTAGAGCAGCTTCTCTTGGAGTGCTGCGAGTCACAGGCAGCGAAGACAGGTTCTGCAAGGTTAGCGATGTCTTCGCATCCGTGCTGGTTTTGCTAGCCAGGACTCCAGAAGTCTTCCACGTGGCTTGCCCTCACAGTCCCCAGGAGGTGCTGGCTTTGACTGCAGCAGCTGGGGCTTGTGAAACTGCTCAGCACAGCCATATCTGTGGCTCAGCAACGCCCTCACCTGCTGTGAATGCAGGCAGGGAAGGTCTGGGGATGGCCTGCGCTCTTCTCAGGCCAGATAACGATTTCCATCCTCCTGCTAAGCAGCCAGGAGTAGCCAAGTTTTGTGGCTTGTCTTGTTCTTATGGCTGTGTGAATTTCACCTTGTCACAGAGATCCAACTGTGTAAAAATATATAATTATGCCTGTGACTCATCTACTTGGACACACACCCCATTCACACACACCTACGCACACAGCGTATGCTGCTAAGCTAGATGTGCTACACATGTGAACATGCTACCATGGCTTGTACATTAAAAGACTATTTTTTCCATCCCCCAGCTCTATAAATAGCTCTGGATTCAAACCAAAATACACCTAGAAGCATTTGGTTCCTCCTCCCTTCCTTTCTGTTCCTGGGAGAAGCGAGGCAGATGCTGCCTGTGGGACTGGGCTGCTTTTGGGTCACCACCCACTCACCAAAGTCACATGCAGGGTGGCACTCACTCTTTCTCCTTCCCCCCTCAGCCAGGACAAGCCAGCTTTCCGGGAAGTGATCTCACAGCTGGAGCTGGATCCCAAGTGCAAAGGCCTGTCCTTTTCTTCCTTCCTGATTTTGCCATTTCAAAGGATCACTCGGCTCAAGCTACTCGTGCAGGTAGAGTTCTGCTCTTCTGTATTGTCCAAAGGTCTTCTGGATCACTCCTGGAGTTCTCCTACCCAACGGTTCATAATGAGGCTTAAAAACAGCAAAGATCAACCGTAGAGCTGGGTGAAGCTTTTCCACAGAATAAGACATTGTCAGCTATGGGAAAGTTTTCAGTCATGGAGAGAGCATCTCCAACTTGATGTTGAACTTGCCTTGTAGTTTTTACTAAATAAGAGTTGAGGAGGAGCTTTACCATATAGCTGCTAGAGGGGGTAGCAGCGGTACGTTAACCCAGCTGCCTAATGGTTAGGCTGCTCGTGTACAAGTGCACAGTGTAAAACAGCTCCAAAATTGCATGTAATACCCAAGTCATGGTGGCTTGGGCCAGACTGCAGCTGCTGTGCTTTGCCAGCACGTCTGAACATTGCACTAGAGGCAATGCTTCTGGGGATGAGGAGGCAGCTCAGTCCCAAAAGATCTTATCCAATTTGGATTAGCAAACACTACCTGCTAATGCCAGCTCTATTTATTTATTTATTTATTTATTAATAAAATAGGGGTCTGCCCGCTATACTTCTTTTAGATATTCAGTAGTAGTCAGATGGGAACAAGCTTTAATGAAAAACAGGAGCTAAGAGGTGAGAGTCACTGTACTCTATCATCCACCCTGTAATTAGGCCAATGTCCAGAAATAACTGCAGGTATAGCAAAGACCTTTCTATGCTGTCAGATTGGAAAGTTAACACAGCCTTTGCTTCCCTACAGAATATTTTGAAGAAAGTAGAAGAGAAGTCTGAGAGGGAAACCACTGCCCTGGATGCACATAAGGAGCTCGAAACGGTAAGTTTGAATGAAGTGTATCTGAAGACCGTTAAGATTAAACAAGTATGCCCAGTTTCTCCCCAGAAGAAACCTACGAACTGCATTTATTCACTCTGGGGCTTCCTTTCAAATCCCGATGCTATGTTTCAAGAGTAATTTTTTTTAAAAGTCTTCCTTGCTCTCAAAGGTGAACCAATCCAGCAGCTGTTTAATGTCAGTCAGGGAAAAATCCCTTACTAACAACAGATACATATGTTTCCTCTCTAGGAAGGGCTGAGACAATGTTTTCCCTTGGGGTTTTCAAGAATACAAGGTGTTTTTGCAGATGCCTGAGGGTGATGGATCCTACTGAGAGATGTGTTTAGCTGCAACAGGCAGTCAAGTACGACTGTATCAGGTTTCCTCCAATGCAGCACATCTCTTCCTCTGACCTAGAATAAGTTTCTCAATGAAGTAAATGTACCTGCTTTTATCCCTTTTAACTGGTGATGGTACAATCCCTGGTGTTTAGGTGGAATTCAGTTGTGCTTGTTACTGCTGTGCACAAAGTGCTGGACAGGCATTGTTTAGCATCGGGGCTGTTCCTGACATGGTCATAGAGGGTGATCCCCCCCTTTGGTCGACACGTTTGAAAGGTCTGGAATGCCATCTGGAGTTGCTGGCAGCTACGTGGCTGGAACAGGGCACTACAGGGACCAAGATGTTTGAATCCCCTTCTCTTATTGACCTTCAGAAGCTTGGAGCATCTCTTGAATCCTGCGACTCAGAATAAGCATTTCAAGTTGAAAATCGTGCTAGAGCGTCGGCCTGAAGGAGCGTCAGCCTGAGGATATGGTTGCAGCTTATGACTGAAATACTAAAACAAAATGACTGTTGGATTCACCCTAAACTAGCGTATGAAGTCTACACTTGGGAGATTGCTAGGGATAAAAACAGAGGCCTTAATGACAAAGAATATTCTGTGTTACTTCATATTTGCATGATGATGATGCATCTGGCAGCCTATTTTGTTTTTTTCCACTGGTTAAAAGTTTGAGGAAGGCTGTTACTGCAGCATGCAGGTGACAAGGATTGCTGATGCAAAAATGCTCATTTTGTATTCAATTTCCTAACTCCCTTCCTATGGTTGCTTACCTGAAAATGTTTAAGTTTCGATGCCTAGCATCCAGCTAGATACAGGCATTACAACAGAGGCCAGCTGGTGCTTAATTTTCACTGCAAGTATCTTACTGGACAGGTAGGAGCAGATTGTGGTTTCAGTTGCTGATGTTCTGGTGGTTTTTCAGTAACAGAAGCAATGCACAAAGTGGAGCATGTTCTCCAACGTAATTTTTCTACCTAACCAGTTCTCAAGAGAGTTGCTCCTTATGAAAGAAGCAGTAGCATCTAGGTTAAAGTCCCTGTAACAGGGTAGTGCCTGCACATTGACTGTGCTTTTTCTGTCAAAAGTTTGTACTTGGACCCAGATGGACCACAATGAACATCTCTTTTGTGGAACATTCCATCATAGCCTTGGCAGCTGGTGCAGCTGCTTGGCAGAACCACAGCATTTCTATCTTTGAAATGAAGATCTTTGATTTGTTCTCTTCTTGAAGATAGTATTGTGCATGTACCTTTTTTTATTATTATTTATTTTTTTTTTTTAATGCTGGAGATGGGGAAGAGATGCATGGTGTGTCAGAATCTGGTAAATGAGCTGTTCCCTTTGCTGCACAGCCAGGAGTGTTGCTTAGCACTGTCTTGTTCAGTACCCAATGGCAGCCATCTAACATGTCCTGATATTCAGCTTCTGGCTGTAACTTCTTCTGGGTGTTCTTTTTTGTTTGTTTGTTTGTTTTCTTTTGTTTTGTCCTCCTCCCCTTTTTCACATGAATACAGTGTGGATGGAAGAGCCTAGCTTGTTCAGTTCCTGTTATAGCAAGGCCTTACCCTGCCAAGGTCAGGCCTTTCTGTGCTTTGCACTTACCTGTTCAGGCCATTGGAGACAAATCTTCCTATTTTTCTCCAGGTGGTGAAGGCGTGTAATGAAGGTGTCAGGAAGATGAGCCGAACAGAGCAGATGATCAGCATCCAGAAGAAACTGGAATTTAAGATCAAGGTATAAGCACGGGTTGGTAACAACCCCCTGCAGACGGTGAACCAACAGCACCCAGGTGTTGCACGCGCATACCCAGCAGCAGTAACCCAGTAGCACTCCCTGCAGTGACATTCAGGTGTGGCAGCACACTGCCTGTCCATGCTGTCCTGCTTGAAACTTTGAAGAAGTGCTGCTACGGGCACCTCACCCATGTGGGCACCAGGGCGGTGCCTGTGGGCTCAGTGCACTGCACTGCACTGCACTGCCATGGCAGCACTAGAGGCAGCGTGTTGCACGTGTACAGAGCTGTGATGTACCGGCAGCTATATTTTACATTCCAAGTGACATTAAAGGAAGATTAAATCTACAAAGAAAAACACTTCAAAGCTGGAAAACACCAGAATGAAGGCTGTCTCCCCCATATTTAATTAATCCATGTCTTCATGAATTATGCCTCTAATTACCTGGTGATCTGTTCCGGGTCCACTCAGGGAATGACTGAATATTTAGGGATGTCTGACCAGATCTTATTTAATACATGCCAGGAAACTCCAGTGAGAAGTATAAAGTCATTGGTTCTTTTCATGAGTGCTGTGAAAACACTCCTCAGATCTGTGTGCTTCACTAACTTTAAGGAACATATTTAGTTTCCCAGCAACCTTTATACATACCTGAGCAACTGAAGAAAAATAAAAAATAAAAAATGAGACCATTTGTTTGGAAGGCCACACTTGGCACCCCAAGAATTTGACTTTCCGAACCCCAAAACCAGTGGGTCTGGGCTAGACCACGGTCCTCAAGCCAGCTTTGGGTTGCAGTAGCCACAAGACTGCCTTCATCGCTTGCACAGCTGAGGCTGCAATGGCAGGCTGGAGCAGGTCACCCTGGGCACTGACACAGGCAGGGCTCCTCTGGTGAAAATAATGCAGGGGCACAGAAAGAAAGGCTGCACCACAGGGCATGTGACAAACGGGGGAGGGAGAGAAGGTGGAAAGGGTAGCAGTTATGGTGATGTCTTCAAGTATTTCAGTCATTTGACCAAAAATGTGGTGTCCTAATATAAGAAGTGCTTTGTTCTGGGCTTCTGTTTTTAAAATAGTATTTTGTAAAACTCTAGCATAAATGCTGTTGTGGCTGCTCCTGGCTGGGACAGAGCTGTCCCCTGAGAACTTTCTTAACCTGCTTTATTCACAGCCAAAAAGCCAACTACATGTTTTTGAAAGCCAGTCTCCCTGGCTCAGTGATGAGACACGGGATGCTCCAGAGACTGGATCTGGCTGTGCAGGGCGTAGCCTGGTGTTTAAAGCCAGCACTGGCCACTCGAGCACTGCTGCCCTGGACTGTTTGTTTGTTCTGCAGCCCCTGCTTGTGTCCCTGTCTGAGCTCTGTTACTCCCTGTGCTGGGCTGCGGTGTGGCTGTAAGAGCACACTGCGCTCTCTGTGCAGCTCTCCATCCATCCTCTGGGGCAGGAGATGTTGTGATGGGAGCTCACTTGAAATTCCTTCTCTGTGGCCTGTTACTTTCAGCATCTGAACTGCAAAAGTCCCTGGATTTGTTGCCCTTCCCACTGTTGCTGTCTTTTTCTAACTTCTAGTCCGTACCCATCATCTCTCACTCCCGCTGGCTGCTGAAACAGGGGGAACTGCAGCAAATGAATGGTCCGAAGACATCGCGAACGCTTCGCACCAAGAAGCTCTTCAGAGAAATCTACTTGTTCCTTTTCAACGATCTGCTGGTAATTTGCCGGCAAATTCCTGGGTAAGTGGGAAATTCAGGTAGCATACAGGCACGTTAAGTCCTTTTTAAGTGCAGGTGGGGAGCACTGGCTGTTCATGGGTGGTGCAGCTCGCCAGCTGAAACTTGATGGCAAACAGGACTTTCTGTCAGATTTGTGCAGATTTCAGGGCAGGTCTCCCAGCAGGAGAAGCAAACGCATATCCACCAGTTTCTGCAGAGCAGCACTGAGTTACATCAGCTGGCGCGCTGATCCAGGAGGCCTGTCTTCCGGTCAAGAAGTGCTTTTTTGACTCATCACTGCCTGAGGAAAAGCTCAAATTTAGTCTGTTAAATTTCTAAGAAAGGAGTCTAGAAAATTTGAGCAGTGGGGAGGGGTATAAATCTAGGCCTGAGGCTAGCGGTTATATTTGACGTGGTGTAACCTGCCTCAGGAAGAGGGGAATGTCATCGTGCTTAGGACTATGTTTTGTGAAGCTGGAGACCAGTGAAATACAGCAGCACAAACAGACGGGTCCCGGAGAACAGCGCGTTCTTTGTAGCACTAACTAGACTCGCCGGTAGGGAGCATCTCGCCAGTCCAACATTTCTAATAAACATGTCGCCGCAGTGTCTGTATGCCTGGAAATATTTTGCTTCTGCGGCAGCTTGTATCCAGAAAACACAGAGGCATTTTACAAATAGGAATGAATTGAGCCTCACAGTCCCCTTTGAGGGAGCACCATCTGTGTTTTGTACATGAGTTGCCCAGAGCAAGCAACTTGTTTTCGGCCACGCAGGATGCCTAAGGCTGAGCAAGGAGAGGGTCTGTTGCTGTGCGGTGAGGTTTCGCAGCCACCCGCTCATCCCTTCCCACAGCAGAGCATCTCTTCTCCTCCTTCCATACAGAGGTTCTTGGTCTGGCCCCAGTACAGTTCTGGGTGGATAAAGACAAACTGTTCTGCCATACCTGCAGGTTTTCCTCATCTTCTCTTTAAACCTCTCAGGGACAAGTACCAAGTCTTTGACTCGGCGCCACGGGGGCTTCTTCGGGTGGAGGAATTAGAAGACCAGGGGCAGAGTTTGGCCAACGTCTTCATTCTGAGGCTGCTCGAGAATGCAGATGACCGGGAGGCCAGCTACATGCTGAAGGCATCGTCCCAGTGAGTACAACGCGGTAACCCCCCAGCACGCAGCATTGCTCACTCCCTACTCCCAGGCAAGGGCAGCAGCCTGCAGACAGGCATGGGGAGCAGCCCCCAGGACTTACCAGGGTCAAGCAGCCAGAGATCCCACTGCTCAGCTGGCCTTAGGCCATCGTGGCTGACCCTACAAATCGTTCTCCCGTGGCCACCTTCAGCCTCTCCTCCTGAAAGGCGTTAGGGAAGCAGGCAGGTTTCTCTCCTGTATGGTGGATTTGTAGCACCATGGTGGAAGACAGGCAGGCACTTTGCATCCTGGGGCAGAGCTCAGAAATCAGTCCTGGCCCAGGAGCCCAGCTGATGGGCCCAGAATGATAAACTGCCTGAAGCGTGTGCAGTAAAGCAAACAGGATGTGTCCTGCACACGCTGCCAGCAGCTCAGCCACCAGGATGGAAGTCATGCCTGACCAGGTCTGCAAAGCAAAGTCACTCCTGGTCGTAGGCAAATGGGAAAAGACAAGTCCTCTTCTTCAGCACCTTCTGCAGCCGATCCTGACCTTGCAGTAGCCCTCTGCTGCTCGGGGCCTCCTTGTCTCCCAGGATACAGCTTATTTGGCTCATGGATTTTTCAATTCAGGCTCCAACAAGCTCAGACCAGGCAAACAATTCAGCTGCACTAACACAGGCAGGATTGTTTTGGAGCTCAGTGCCTGACTTTCTCATTGACCGAAGACCACCAGACCCACGTTTTTCCAGGCACAGCATCTGTGCTGTTAAAGGTGCAATATAGGCAGACATGTGCCACTTAAGCAGCTACTGGAGATTGTGCACCCCTCAGCTTGATATTGCTTCGCTGTTCAACAGTGTTTGACATCCGTATCTGCAGCACCAGGATGAGAAAGACAAGACCCCGGCACAGCGAGCACCTGTGCCTTCCCCCCAGCTCTGTGACTGCAGCTTTGCTGTGCTGAAAATAGAGACGTCAGTCACATCGTGCAGGGCAAGCGCACGTCTGACGTCCATGAGCCTGAGCTGTGCAGAGAATGATAAACCAGGCCAGGGTTTGCCTCAGCCCGGGGAGGCAATTGCATTTCTGTGTTTCTGCGTCCTGCTTCATCTTTGAGGCACTGTGAGCGTGAGAGCCTGCCCAAGGCATGCCCACAGGTCTGGTGGCCGGAGGGGCAGTGTGGTAACTGCCAGAGGCTGCTGTTCTGGAGCTGCAGGGAGATCTGGGCAATACCAGCCACAGACCAGAAAAGTGAAGAATTAGAAGAGGGAAATGGATGCCAAAGAGCAACTGCTGCATGTACTTGACAGATCTCACAGAATTTCCCAGCTCTGAACCCACACAGCAGCAACAATCTGCTCGGAGGCAGCTTGCAGTTAGCGCCCCGGCTGGGCTCTGCCAGCACCAGCAGCTGCCCTGAGTTTGGGCACAGCTGGGCACAGGGGCGGTCCTGGCGCACACGCGGGCCCCTCACAGGGCTGAGAGAAGGCAGGGCACTGCAGGGAGGATCCAAAGAGCCCTGCAAGGAACAAGCCTGCAGCCAGCACCACAGCGAGATCGTGGGCCGGTCTCAGCCAGCCCCTCAGAGCACAGGGCCCCCATCCCGTGTACCTTGGCCCTGCGGGACTGTGCTCGACCTGCAGCTGGATTCACTGGCCCCAGACATTGCACTTTGCTGCCAGCTCTGCAGGTTCATTTGTCAGCACATTTCTTTCTCAGCTCCCTTTTAGCCGCTCCTCCCAGCGGAGGCTCCAGTGGCTTTAGGTGTGCATCAAATTTGAAAGCTACCATCCCAGGAGGGAGAAAGTCCTGGCTCCCTCAGGGCCAGGAGCACAGCTGCTCCTTCAGCCAGAAGCTGGAGCACATGAAGAGAAAGGGAGGGGATGCCAAGGCAGGGGCTTCTCCAACACATGTGAAATCTCCATGCTCCTGCTGCGGGTCCAGGCCTCACCTTTAGTAACCATATGCTGGAGCTGACAGTGTGCTCACAGGGCTTTCTTCTCAGCCGCCGCCAAGCAAGCCATACCTGGATAGGCCACAGCGTTCCTCTGCAAACTGCTCAGCAGTACCCTTCAAGTGTTCCTGCACAGCAGCCGTGGGAATAGATGTTCCTCTGACTGTGTTTCACCAGGGAAAACCGCTCCTGTTGACCTCACTGGGCCAGGAGCTGCTGTTCCTGTGCAGAGCTCGAAGGAGGCCAAGCTCCCTCCTGCTCCCGCTGGCTTGCTGGAGCTGTGCTGCTCGCAGGGATGGCCAGCACCAGGGCCCAGAGGCAGCCAGGGCTGTGGGGCAAGGCTGGGGCTTGGTGCCTTGGGGCACCGTCACCCCTGGGACATCCCAGCTGGTGTGTGCCAGAGGGAGGCTCAGCACCACCAGTGAGTCCAGGACCCCAGGGAGACAGGCAGGAAAAGGCTGTGAGAGGAGGTATCAGGAGCTCAGGGCTGGGTGGGTGGGAGAGGTGGTGTCTCTAAGACTCTCCTGTATGCACAGCCTTGGCTCATTTCTCCTATGCAGGAGTGAGATGAAGCGCTGGATGATTTCGCTGGCCCCAAACCGAAGAACCAAGTTTGTTTCCTTTACATCCAGGCTTGTTGGTAAGAGACACCGCCCAGCAGCCGGGAGCTCTTCACCCCTACCCCAGGGCCCTTTCGTCTGCCCTGATCTCCCCGTCCTGCCCCAAGGCCTTAGGGCCCTGGGGGAGCCTCTTCCATGGCTTCCCTTGCATTTTCACCACTGACACCCACTTGTCAAGGCCTGGCCCTGACCTTGTTCCCCTCCAGCCTGGGCTGGGCAGCACCAGCACTCCCCATCCTGCCTGCACTACTCAGGCCCTGCAGTGCAGGCTCACACCCCAGGCCCTTCCTCACAGAAATGCTCCCCAGTGCATGCCCTCCGCAGGGTTTTTTGCTAGATCAGGCGGACATTCACAGAGGTTGCGGTGTTACACCCCCAAGCTGCTGTCCTGCAGCAGTCTGTGTCCTGGGCTGTCCCTCACTCTCGCCCTGTCCCCTGGCAGACTGCCCGCAGATCCAGTGCGTGCACCCCTACGTGGCCCAGCAGCCGGATGAGCTGTCCTTAGAGCTGGCCGACGTCCTCAACATCCTGGACAAGACGGATGATGGTAAGGGGGGTACGGGGAATGGGGGTCGGTGGAGGGGTGGGCTTTGCCCTCAGCAGAGCAGACAGGGGATCTGGGTGGGAAGAGGCAGTGCCAGCCTCGCAGCCAAGGGAGCTCGCACCAGAATGAGGGCATTACCACTGCCTCCTAATGCTCAGCAAACCTCAGCTACCCTAGGCCATGGCAGGGCTGGCACAGCCACCCAAAGCATGACCCAGAGTTGTGCCTACCTTGATGATGCTTCGCAGCCTGGTCCATATCTCTGCCTGGCCCACACTTGTAGCTGAGGTGCTAGCTGGGTCTCTGCTGGGATCCCTCCTGTGGTGTCAGGGCAGTGGAGGGGGGCTCAGTGGAACCACTGCCTGCCTTCTGCTGGCTGCTGTCTAGCCAATTGTCCAAACACAGCGCTGCTCAGGCAAGCGGGCCTCCTTGACTAGACTTACAGACTGGACAGCTTCCAGCACAGCCAGCCCCAAGGAGCTAATGGCAGCTTCCAGACAGCACTGCCAGCTCCACGGCTCTTCCCAGAATGGCCGCCACAGCGCAGGAGCAGCAGCCAGGCCTTCCTGATGTGTGCCTGTCTCTGTCTCTGCTCAGGCTGGATCTTTGGGGAGCGTCTTCACGATCAGGAGAGGGGCTGGTTCCCCAGTTCTATGGGGGAGGAGATCCTGAACCCCAAAATCCGAGCCCAGAACTTGAAGGAGTGTTTCCGGGTGCACAAGTCGGATGACAGTCAGCGGAGGAAACTGGGCAGCAGGAACCGCCAATGACAGCTGGCACACCCAAGCAGCTGGAGCGCAGCTGGGAGGGGGCAGAGGACAGAGGCTGCTGTCTGGGAGGGGGCAGTGGTGCAGGACGAAGTGCGCCAGACCAAGCACACACACCCCCTGGATAAACGGGCCGCAGTCACTGGGCTGCCTGCCATGCTTTCTGCAGCGCTGATCCTTCCCTGGAGCCCAGTGCTTCCAACCGGCTAACAGAACACCTTTCCAAAGAGCACGAGCCCAAACTGACACAACACGAGGAACCAGCCAGCTGAGCTGCGAGGGAACCAGGGGCTGAGGGGGGTTCCGCCTTGACCCCCAATTCCCTGCACACATTCCAGCTGGAGCTGGCTCGGGCTGCTTGGGAAGGGCACGTGGAGGAAACGAACGCAGCAATTAGCACCGCCCATTTGAGCACTTCCAGCTCATCACTACCTTCTGAGTTAGGGGCTTTCCTAAAGCTGCCTCTTACAGCTGTGGAAGCTGAAGCAGAGGAGCTGTCTCATCCTCTCACACAGCCCATTAGCACCAGGGCTGAGAAGAGCCCCAGGAATCCCATTTCCCCGGCCCCAGCGGCTTCACAGCAGCACCTTCCCCCGGCAGACCCTCGATCCACTTCCAGACGCTGCAAACACAGCCCCGCTCCACCGTCGGCCTGACCTTGAACGCCCCAACCCACATCCCTATCACCTGAAGGCCTCGGAGCACATCTGGGTCCAGCCCCATGGCTCACCTCTCCTCTACAGCTGGCAGTCCCTCCACAGCGCTGCTGCAGAAGCCAGCACCGGGGCCCTCCCTGGCCAAGCCGGTGCTCACGGGAGGCCAGCACCTGCATGCGGCCGGCACTGCCCAACCACTGCTGCAGGGCTCCCGGTGCCAGCAGAGCGGGGCACCGTGCGGCAGGTGAGGGTCCCCCGGGAGCTGTTGTCACGCGGCGCACTGCAGGAGGCCCAGCAATCACGCCTGCATGCTTGTACCCCACTCCTCCCAGCTGCGCACAGCCTCCCTGTACAGGCTCACCCCGTGTATATAAGCAAACCCCGTCGCCTGCAGAGCCAGGCCACCACTCCTTCCAGCTGTGACACTGAGCATCGCATGGAGCCCAGGGCACAGCATCAAGAGCGGCCAGGGGACGAACCCAGCACAAAGCAGCCCCGCGGCAGCCACCTGCTGCTCAACAGCCTGGCTGCAAACAGGCCCCCGCGTGGCCACAGGCTGGCCCCGAGCTGCAGATGGTATCTGTCAGGGAATCACGGTTAATTAGCAACTTTCTGTAATGCTGCAAGGAGTCTTCCAGGTGCTGCTGCATGCTCTGCTGGTGTCATGGCTGTGCTCAGAAATGGGGGGGAGAGCAGCTGCCTGCCTCTGGAGCCACACAGCAGCCCCACACAGGGCAGTGGAGTGTGGCTGTGCTGGTGGCAGCAGGGGAGGACACAGGAGAGCTGCTGAAAGGGGGCTCTGCAGAGCTGCCCTGGGGCTGCGGGTGGAGGGACCGAGTCACGCAGGGGTGCACGGCCCAAGGCCGGCTGCAGCCAGACCCCAGGAACAAACCTGTGGGAGCCACAGCAGCAAAGGGAGTGCAGAATGGGTTCCTTCCTCCTTCAGGCCCAGCTCGGTGCCACCACCACAGCAGGAGCACCTGCCAGCAGCCAGCACGGCGCGGTGTCCGTGTCCACCTGACAGCAGCACGCACAGGCTGGAGGCTCCCGGCCCCCATCAGAGCTCAGCCCCAAGGTGGGGGCCCGCAGCTTCCAGCTTGGTGCAGGGGCTCACCCACCCGACAGGAACACCCTCAGATCGCTCCCCCCTGCCCCCAGGCAGTTTCCTGAGCACAGCCAGAGCCCCACCTCAGGGCCTGGACCCTGCAGCAGCTGCAAATCCTCCAGCGTGAAACCCAGGGGAGCTCTGGCTCCAGGCAGCCCCAGTTACCCGTGAAATGAGCACACCCCAGATCCTGCAGCTTTGCAGAGCTGCAGCCAGCCCAGCCCTGAAGTCCCACACGCCTACCTGGGACACTTCTTTGTAGAGAAAGGCTCCTGCAGCCCTCAGCAGCAGATGTTTGGTAGCAGAGGGGCTGACCCAGGTTCCCCAGCGCCAGGACACCGGTGCCCTGCTGCATTTCTTGCAGGGGAAGAGGGGCACGGGGCTGCAGCACGCTGTCCCACCCCCCACCGCCAAACCCTGGGACTCACTCTTGCTCTGTTGTGTCCTTTTATGACTTCAAACCCTAGGCACAGGCTGTGCCGTTTTCAGGCACCAAGTGGCATCCAGTGTTATTTCTTCAGACCCAGCCCTGCACGCCTGTTTCAGTGGTCTCAGTGTTGTACAGGGCCAGGCCTGGGCCCCACAAGCACGGGCTGGAGCCCCCTGGACCCCGCCAGGCTGCCTCAGTGAACTGAGGGGAACTTCTCGTCGTCTCGTTTGCCGTGTGATGAAATATAGCTGAGCGAGCCAGCGCCAAAAGTGACACGCCTGCCTCTTCTTCCTCCCCCAGACCAACCGTGTGCCCCCTCCAGTGCGAGTGCTGGGGGTAGGGGGAGCTGGGCCAAAGGCAGGGGGTGGAGATGGGGAGGGGTGGGAAAATGGTGTGGGGTGACACCGGAAAGAACTGGGGTGGCGCACACCACCTAACCCCCTCTCCCAAGGAAAGCTGTGCCAGACGATACCCAACACCGTTACCACACCACCAGGACAGACCTGAAAAGCTGCTGCCAGCCCAAAGTCCCTTGCTGCCACAGGCTGGGGGGGTGACACTGCCACAGTCGAGCCTGCCAGGTGTCAGCGTGCCCACAAGTCACAGGCTAAGAGCCACGAGATGTGGGGTGCAACACTGCTGCCCAGTGCAGAGGCTGGAGCACCCGTAGCCACATCTGCAGCAATGTTTCTGCCCCAACAGATTGGGAGCAGCAGCAGTGGAGGGCAGGATACAGGCTGGTTGTGTTACAGAAACATCTTTTATTGAGTTCAGGAGGCAGAGAACTTTCTCAGTGTGATGACGACCAAGGCCACAAGCACAGATGTACCCAGGAGGGAGGCGATGACAATGGCACCAATAGCTCCGGGCCCCAGCGAGCCTGCAGGGACAGAAAACAAGGCAGCGTGACGCCAGCAGGTCACAGAGGGGAAGGGCAGTTGGGCTCAAACCCCCCTCCAGGAGGTAGACAGCAACCCCGCTCCCAAACCCCTGCGGGAGCAACCCACATGCAGCCCAGGGACCCCGCAGTGCCGCCGCCACGTACCGTCCCCAGTGTCGAGGCGGTGCAGGTGGGTGGTGTCCTCGGGCTCCAGCTCGGAGGTGTACGGGGGAAAGGCAGTGGCGTCTGAGAGCCGGGCTGTGGTGGTGGCAGCGTCAAAGGGGCCAGCTCCGGAGGGCAGCTCGGGTGGCTCGTTCCACAGCGTGGGGACCGGGCCCTGCGGGTACTCTGCTGGGAGACAAGCACTGACCGTCACTCCTGTGAACATGTGGCCCCAGCCAGGCTGCTGGTCACAGCAGGAGCCTGGGACAGCCACAGCTCAGCCGGGCCCTGGGCTCCAGGTGCCCTGGGACAGATGGAGCAACCCCGAGTGCTGTGAAACCCATGGGGCAGAGCCCCAGGCTCTGGGAGCGCACCCCCAAGAAGACAATGCCTGGGCTCCAAGGTGAAACCAGGTGTTCACACAGCACCAATGGGACAAGGGAAGCTATCACACCCCTGCAACAGAGGCCAGCCAGGCACTCACGCACAGCCTGCACTGTCTGAAACCAGTGCTGCGGGGCCCTTCTGCCTGGCACCACCACCTACGCGGTGCAGGACACTGGAGGCCGCTGTCCTGCGGGCCCCAGAGCCTCAACTTCCCTCTGCCCCCACCTCCACGCTGTGCCAGGGAGATGAAAGCAGAGCCATGCTCTGATGTTACCATTCACGTCCTGCTATTTCTTCCCCCCTGTGGGGTCGGGGACCAAAGCAGAGAGCCCTCCCTGTTTGTGTGTGGCGGAGCCTAGCGCTCCCTGTCAATGCCTGCCTTGTTTAGGTGGGCCCTGGCGGGAGCGGGAGACATTCCACAGCTCCCCGCTGAAACCACTGGGAATGTCACACTAGGATGGGGAAAAAGGGAAAAAACAAACAGCATCCAGTGCCAGGGCCCACCTGAACCGACACGGCGGTTTTCTGGGCCAGGAAAGAGGACAGCAGAGAAACTGGAGCAAACATCCCGGGCTCCCTGGGGCAAGGCACGGAGGTGGACATCCATCCTGCACAGTGGGTGCTGGAGGGGATGGGTCATCCAGGTGCCCTGGCACAGTGTGCCTCACTGCCGGGGGTAGCTGCGGGCTCACCCCTGCCCAGCCTCCCCAGCACCCTCCTTGTCTCTCCCTGGCCCAGCAAGGGAGGTGGCGGCAGCGCCAGCCCCAGCTTTAAGTACCTGGAGCCCTCCCTGCCAGTGCTCTGTGGGAGCAATGAGCACTGCAGGACCACGCTTGGTTCTCCTGTAGGAACCCTGCACCCAAAGAACAGGAGGGCCAGCACCAAAACGCCTTTGCTGCCTGTGCAAACCCCCAGACAGGACTTGCCACAGGGCTCACATCAAAGAGCGGCTCCCACCTTCCTTGGAAGATTTCGATGTTGCCTGACAGGCTTAGGAATACAACACAGCTCTAGACTAGATTTGCAAAGTCCTTCCTACAACCATAAAAGCTACAGGATTTTCATGGGGAGCTGCCACCTTAACTCTGGCCCAAGGAGCAACAAGATAGGGAAATCAGCTCCCAGCCTGGGGTCTGTACCAGTGCTCGCTCAGGCAGCGACCCAGCACACTCGGGCTGGCTGACCCACCAGGGGAGAAGCTGGACATGGCATTCACTGCTACTGCTCCCATCTCAGTTCCCCAGCAGGAGTGCACAAGAGTTGTGCTCCACGACTGCTCTCCAGAAACACCCAAGCCCTTGGCAAGGCCCTTCTCCATCTGCCCTGCACACCCAGCAGCAGAGCTGGAAACACATCCCATCCAGCGGCTCTTCCAGAAAGCACTATTTCCAGTGGACCTCTTTTCTCAAAATCCTGTGGTTTTGCTACCGGAGAACAGATCAGGAGGAAACACAGAATTTAGTGGATAAACGTAGTTAAATCAACATGGAAAGGACCCAAGCAGAGCTAGGGCTATTTAGTAAGCAATGGTAGCATTAGGAAGCTGTTGGTTTAGGCACAAACCAAACGCGTGTAACAGTTTGAAGCCCTGCTTCCAGGCTGCTTTGGCAAGTGGAGAAACTGCTCACAGAAGAGCTATGCTCTAGCTGTGGCCTTCCTTGCTGCACCAACAGTGATGGGGCCAGCACCAACAGCGGAGCCATTCTCACCTGGCAAGGGGGAGCCGTGCTGGGAGGAGGTCACTGTTGCATTTCCCAAGAACGTTTTTCTCTCCAAAAGCCAAAATAGCTGGGCACAGCCCTCGCATCAGGCTGTGGGTCAAGGTATTAGCTCAGGCAATCTGTAACAGATGCCGACACCATGCAGGGAGACTGTAGGACCTAGATAGGCTCTTTCCAATACCCTGTTCTCAAAGGGACAAGGAGGCAGTGCCACCCCTTCCAACAGCAGGGCAAAGGCTCATTTTCTAGACAGACCCATGGGTCCCAGGACATCTCTCCAGTCCCAGCAATCCAATTCCTGAAAAACCCATTGCAGCTCTCAAAGTAGGGCACAACTTATTTTTGATAGCCAAGTAAAGAGAAAAGAGTCTAATTTGTTTATGATCTCGGTCACTTAAGACCTGGATAGTGTTGAATGGCTTCTGGATAGGTATTTTGTTAATTCCTCTCATGTGATTAAAGCGTACGTTGAGTCCACCCTCACAAAAGGGGCAGACAGAGCATGCTAAACATGAGGTTTCTGTTTGAAGTTCTTGTGGTTTTCCCTTAATGGCACTTTAGTGATTGCAGAAAACATAACTCCCTTCAGCCAGGCCTGGTGCTTCACTACCAGGAGCTGTGAGCCCCGCAGCAGAACCATGCACGTGAAGTGAAACGCCCGCATCTGGCCACCGAGTGCCACCTGCTCCACCAGCCCTCACTGCCGGCCCTCCTCACCGCACCTCAGCCGGTGCTGCCAGAGCAGCTGCCGAGAGCCCTGCAGCGTCCTCCCTCCTGAACTAACAGTATTTTCCCTCCTGAACTAACAGCTTACATCTCGCATGCCTCCCTTCTCACCTTTCTGAGGGAAGCACAGCCACCCATCTATCCCCACACGTCCTGCTGGTTTCCCGCAACACTCACGCCCTCACCCCTCAGCAGCACCACACAGCCCGAGCCCAGCTCGGCTGCGCTGCTGTTCTCTACAAGCAGCAGACTCATGAGGAGACGCAGTAAGGGCCATGCTTTTGGTTCAGTCCCCTGGCGAAAGCAAGGAAAGCGAGGGGGAAGAGCAGAGTTGTGCTTGGTGCCAAAAACCAAGTTGGCAAGACAGGCAGGGCTCTGCCAGCCACTGCTTGACACGCTGACAGGATGGGCGGCCAGGTGCAGGTGTGGGACCCCACTCAGGAGGCTCAGGTCCCTGCTCCACTGACGTTTTGTGTAACCACCCCAAATAATTTCTCCTCCTGGCCTTGGTTCCTCTGTACAAAAGCAGGACTCCAGCAGACCTAGATATGACCCACAAGAGAAAAAGCAGGGGCAGGCCCAGACTGTCTCACGTGCACAGTTACTGCCTTCACAGCTTTCTGCCAGTCACATCGCCGCATCCGTACTGCGACAATGGCACTGTGCCCCTGAACGAATGCCTCCAAGTGACAGATCAGACTCTACTGCAGCTCTCCATGGGCAAGGGGGAGGCTGCATGGGGCCTCCAAGGGCTTCGTACACACACAGAACTGTTAACTTGTACAAATACCCAAACACGTTGTAGTCTTACATGAGGGTGTGCAATTGAGGACTGAAAGCCAAGTATCAAGGGCAAGTTAGCACACGGTTTTCCTGTTCACTCAAGTACTCTGTAGAAATTAAGAGCTACCAAGAAATGTGCTAAAAACCCCTCATCCATGACAAGAGCAGATGCTTAACATCTGAGTCAGACACGTGTTAGCTGATCCCATCAGTCTTGGGATCAGTCCTATCCCTAAGAAAATCCACCCGTTGTGCTTGCATGGTTTGTTCACCCCAGAGCAACTCAGCAGGAGGGCACATGAAGCAGGTACCAGGCTGCTGGTGCACACAAGTAATTCCACCACTGCCCTACCTCAGCTCCGCGTGCTCTGAAGGGAGAGGAACTGTGACCCCGGGGCACGTGCAAGCCCTCTGCCAGCACCCACCCTGTCTCAGCACCAGAGCACAGACAGGGGAACCACCACTCCACAGGCTGCTCAGTCAAGTGCACTTTGCAAAAAATCAGCTTGGGAGTGCTTACAGTGATAGAATGAGATGACAGAATGATCTTAATTACTGGGGTATTGAACAGTGCGGAGATGGAACCCAGAGAAAAATGGACTAAAAGTAATCCATTGTTCTGCAGGCCAAGTAGAGGATGACACAGATGACACCTCTTCCTTCTCATACATTGAGACTACAGGTCATCTTACTTCTGGGAAACTGCCTTCTGGGAACTGCACCACTTATCCTCCCTCTCAACAGCACAGGTTAGTTATGACTGAGGCTAAAAAAAACAGAACAAGTATCAGGGTTAGTACACAAAGAAATACATCTGAATGATGCAGGAACCCACCAAGACTTCAGCTACATGGACTGTAGTGAGATCTAGAAGGGTGGACACCAAGGGCAACTTGAAGCAACTGCTCCTGGGTGGGTGGGCTGCCTGCACAGTGACGTGGTCTCCTGCGCCCTAGATCCTGGGCAGATGAAAGGTAAGGCTAGACAAATCTCCACAAGTTATAGCTCTTGAAGCTGGACAGATCTGAAGGATCCTTCAAGACACCCAAACCACCAGAACCTTCCCCCAGGCACACTGCAAGACCTCAAGGCAGGCAGGTGTGGCCATCTAACATCTTCATCCCTGGAGAGCAGTCACCAGCGACCACCACCCTTCTTTGAGCAACCTGGTTTCAGGACCTCATCATCCTCCACGGGATGATGCTTGCAAAGGCAAGAGCACCTGCTGTAACCTGAACATGGCACACCATTTCTTCCGTCACCACCATTTACAGGTTAACTTAATGCCAAACTCCACAGCTCACATCCTTTTCATAACTTGGGAGCTCTTCTTGCCACGCCCCCCCCCCCCCTTTTTTTTTTTTTTAAAGTTACAGATCTTTGTCTTTTTACATCCATTACAAGGGGTGGCAGTGGTGCTGGGGTGTATGCTAAGGCTTCCTGCTGCTTTCTGGAGCACACACTCCACCTCCAGTACAGTAACCTTAACCAGGAGCTGATAGTAAGTATCAGTAGTTTATAGAGCGTTGGTGCTAAGCAAGTTTGAGTGATGCTCTACAAAGACTTGTAGAAAGTCTGGACCTTCTAGAACAACCATGTCTTTAAGAAATGTGTATGACAAATTATTTAATTCCCATATTCTAGTACTTGAACTTCAAAAACTTCCTAATAACCTTTTATTGTATTATTGCTGAGAACAAAGACAAGTTGCTATGGACAAGGCCTTATTCTGTATTTTCTCCTTTAGCATAACAAAGACCATCTCCTGCTCTGCTTCCTTCCCATCCTCCACATCCACACCGATGTGCTACTCAGTATAATGTATTTCCACATGAGCTCATAACAAAAATCCAGGATCCCACATCAGAGTTCTGATACTAAAACACGACTGAGAAACCAAGGCCTCAGCAATGTCTTCTTACCAACCTGTGCTTCACTTGGAGTTCTGAACCCATTATGGGTAATGAAACCAGTTTTAGTAATGGAAAAAAGATTCTCTTCACCCTCCCACCATGCTCTAGGCCAGAGTGCGACTTGCATTTGAAGAAAAAAGTGGAGAGAACTTGGTGGTGCAGAAAGCCCTTACATTTGACCCGTTTCCTGTTGCACCTGCATGATGTGGACAAAGAGGGACTCAGGTGTCCTCCCATCTTTGACAAATGCAACACTGGAAAGAGCTTCGTAGTTCAGAGAAGTTCACATTTTTTAAGTCAGAGCCCTGAATGCTCTGCTCAGGAAGCCAGCCTGGCTGGGCAAGCAGCCACATCAAGGTACACAACCCACGAGCACCCTGGAAGCGCTCGGCTACACCCCGATGAGAAGCCTCAGCTGCCAGGAGATCCTCCATGTCTTGCTGAACTCCTAGGTGCTTACCCCAGGCTTTGGCACTAAGTAGCTCAAGTCACTGTTGTGACAGAATCACATCCAACGAGGAAGGGAAGACTTGTTCTGGACCTCAGGGTGGCATTGCCAGCATCCCCTACAGCCCTGTCTGAGGGGGAATCTGCTTTGCTCTCCATAGAGGCCTTTGCTATGGAAAGTACAAGGTGCTGACATGGGAGGGCAGGGGCTGCGTGAACTCGGAGGCCAGCAACGGGCTGTCCAGCCCCAGGTAGCCACAGCAGGCACAGGGCCAGTGCAGGGATGAAAAGAGGCCTTCATGGGGAGCACAAAGGGCAGCCTGTGATGTGCGAGCGCTGGAAGCTTGAGTGTAGAGCAGCGTAGAGCAGTGCGGTTCTGATGAATGTTAAATAAACTTGTTTACAGAAAGGCTGGGCTGCATGTATATGCACAGAGACCAGAGGGCTGTCTGTATGCCCTTCCCTTCTTTGTCTCCGCAAGGCAGGAAATTTCCTTTTCTAATGGGGTGAAATGCAGAAAAAATTCCACTGCGCGCTAAAAGCCCCCGTACTGGGGACTCCTCACAGAGCAGGAAGTTGTTCAGCTCCTGGGATGCCTCACAATCCAGGCTGGTTCCCTCATGTCCTACTTCGATGTAGCAAAGAAGAACGAACTTCAGAGGGCCTCAAACTTCTAAAAAGCAACTGTGAGAATGCATGGAGCCTTTCCTGCGCCCCAGGCTCTGACTACTGCATTGGTCAATGCAAAGCTCTGAGAGCTACCGGCCTTGGTAGGCAAATGAGGATTACCCAGTATCAACCTGGAGTATTTCACAGGATCCAAGTGACAAACAGAGGCAGTGACAGCTGGTTATAAACCGCAGCTGCAAAGCCGAGTGACAAGCAAGTACACAGGAAAGCTGGCAAGGCAGGGGAGAGAGTGGGCATGCACCAAACACTGGGAACTTAAGGTAATATTAAAGATTCTAGCTCAGAGAGGAGGCAGGTCAAAGTTTCATTGACAATGAATTGATTTCTGAAGAATGAAAACCTCTAACAGTTAAGAAAAAAAACTTACCTGGTTTTGGGGAGGAGCACTGCTACTGTTTCTGGGAGCATAAGCAAGGTATCAACTGGAACGTCGGGCTTAAATTAGTGTTCCATGACAGAAAAATCAAAGGCCAGCATTTGATAAGGAAAAGATGCTCTTTTTATGGCTCATCTCAGTTACTTTAAAAGTTCTCCCATCAAGAAGGCATCTTAAAGTAGTGGGACATGCGAGGGCGATACCAGCTACAATAACTCTGTCCTTGTACCTGCAGATGTAGCCATCAATTCCCCTGCCTGTATGAAAACTCCTTCAAAAAGCCTGCTAGATTGCTGGCCAGGATCTCCCTGCTAGGCAAGGTGCAAAGAACAAACCAAGGGAGCTGCAGTCTAGTATTGCACTTCTTGGAAGTCAGAACAAGAATTCAGGGCAACAAGTGCTGTGCTCCTGTCTGTGATCTTGGCCTGAGCCATCTGTTCAGCATCTCACCTGCATTTAAGGAAAGAAGTTTTGGGGAAAGGCAGCTCCCCACAAGAACAAGTAGGGCTGAAGTTATTAACAACCTCCTTGAAAAACTGTGCCCAAGAGAACAGGTGTCCCATGCTAACCCTTCTCCCCTCACCACCTTTCTGCTGTTTCAGGCTGCAAGTGAACCATCGCTGAACACTGGTCAGAACTACGTGCCTTGCCAGCCTGCCAAGGCTGCAGTGCCTCACTTACACCCAGTCCTAAACAGAAACTCAAACAATTCAGACAGCTCAGCTTTTGACTGAGCTAAGTGTTTTCATAGACAGCTTCATATTTCTATTTACAACACCTGCAGTAACATACTCTGCTGCAGCAGAAAACTTAAAACCTGAAATTGGCAAATGGGCTTTAGCTGGAGAAAATTTTTTGTTTGTTTAACTTTATCCTACAATTAAGAGTAGACAGAAAAGCTGTCCCATCAACTGCAAAGCATACCCCATCCACTGATCTACAGTCACCGAGACTCACACAAGAACTACTGCTGTTCCTCTCAAGTTTACAAAGGATTTATGCCCTTGTCCCCAACAGCAACACGGTTTCAGGACAGAGAGTGTATTCTTACTTGATACTACCCCACTGACTCCCAAGCCGATTTCCATTACTCAGTTATAATTCATTAAATACTTACGGATGTTTTTAGGGGAGGGAGAGGAAAATGGAGCCACACAAAGAGAGGCAGATAATAGATCTATTCTTTCAGAGTGTAAATGCAAAGATCCTTACCTGCCAGCACAGCAGGGAGCAGGATGCCACACAGCGTTAGCAGGACCAGGCGAAGGACTCTGTGGTAGGGCATGGCTTCCCTCAGGAAAAGCATCGTCAGGAATTCTTAAACTCTTCAAAGTACGAAGCAACTTGGAAATTTCACCGGTATAAAAACTTTGTCCAGTCAGGTCAAAAAAAAAAAATCCTTCACAAGAGCAAGTGGATAGAGAGAGTGCAAAGCCCAGCAGAGACACTCTGACTTCTCAAGCACACCTCCTCCTGAAGGCAGCTCCACCCTCTGAAATTTATGCCTAAAACCCCATAGGCAGCTGAGCCGTTAGGCATCCATCACCCTGCCAGACCAGCACACACATGAGCAGTTGTTGGCGAGCCCTTCCTGGAGGACCCGTCCCCGCGGCCACCCCATCCCGCAGCACAGCAAACAGCCCCAGCGCCGGGCTCCAGGGCTCTGCTCGCCTCTGCCTGCGGGGTGGCGGTGGTCCTTCCAGGGTGGGCACGGCCAAAGAACAAGGGCCTCAAGCTTTTAAGGTGAAAATACTCTGAAACGGAGCCAGAGCAGCTCCGTGGCACCCTTGTTTTCTGAGTGCAGTGCTTCGAGGTGGATTAGGAGCTGTGTGTGGTCTGCTGTGGCAGAAGTGCCCCTTAAAGCCTGGTAACAGTCTTCCAGGGGCATCTCCTTTGCCAAACCATACCTGCCTCCTCCTCAGGTTTGAACTGGATAGATACTGCCTCTTCCTGCAGCCTCCTGCCATGCTGTCCATCTCCTTCACGTGGATTCATGAGAAATTCTCAGCAGAGAAAACTGAGGTTGATTTTCAAGTCACATTTGCACTGACAGAGACTTGGGAACAGCTGAAGTGAACAAACAGAGGCACACTCTGGCTTATCGAGGGCAGAGTAATTGCATTAGTAGTGTTTGTTTGCTTTTAAAATTCACATGAGGATGAAATACTTCATA
Source organism: Nettapus auritus (assembly GCA_011076525.1). Taxonomy (NCBI): domain Eukaryota; kingdom Metazoa; phylum Chordata; class Aves; order Anseriformes; family Anatidae; genus Nettapus; species Nettapus auritus. The sequence continues at coordinate 9,378,068 of CM021773.1, forward strand.
GCTTCTGTTCAGGAGATGTTTTAATTCAACTACATAAACATCTCCAGTGTCAGTTCTTTATGTTCTGAAAATATGATACAAATAGTTTTATCTTATGCTTCAGATTGAGTTTTCTGGTAAATGATCTTTGATTTTGGTATTATCTGACAGGCAGCCAGATCCAGTTCAGCTGTCCTTGTAGATGATTCTGCTTGGTTCTTTGCAAAAGCACTTTGCTGTGAGGGGAAGCAGGAAAAGCAAAGAGGACTGAAAACCGTCTCTGCAGCGAAATGAGAAGTTCAGAAATAATCTGGTGAAATAACACAAAAGAAACCTTAGATGTCGAGCATCAAACTCAACATCTTTCAAACTTCGACCACAGCCCCGCTAGCTATCCAGGTCCGTGTCCTATCTGAAAGGAGACTGACGTGCATAAAGATTTATCAGGTGCAGATGCAAAGTTGTAGCTCTTATTTTTCCCATCCCTACCAATAGGAGAGACTTTTACTACTGCACCAGGCCCTCTTTTAGTCAGAGGTGAAAGGGCAGTGCCTCAGCATACAGTCTGAACAGAACAGCATCTTACCTTTGTACAAAAAGGGAAGTCAGAATACTAAAATACATGAGAACACAATCTCTTCCCCACAGGTCCATTATCTATAAGCTCTCGGAAGCAGAGTAAGGTCCTCAGGGTTTCACAGATCATTGCATGTTCTCCCCGCTTGCATTTCTGTGTTGGTGAATTGTTCCTTTCTAACTCCCCAACCGAGCTGGAAATTAACAGGCTTTTTCTTGTAGTCCAAAATTAGATTGTAGAAATTAGATCATACCATTAAAAAACAAAGTAGTTATGAACCAGAAACCTTATACACCAAAGTAAATGAAAATTTTAAAACAAAAGTCAAATTATTAGCCAAAGCATGTACTGTTCTCTCCAGGACAACAGCTAAACAAAATGCAAAACTAATAGAAGTTCTTCACTGACTCGGTACTTCTAGTGGTCATGTGAATGACAGAACATTCATCGTTAGCCTTTACTGGGATTTTCCACAGAAAAACAAGAAGCAAGTAGAAAAAACGAGGAAAGTAAGATTTTGTCTAAAAAGGGAAGCGTGTGAGGTGTCTGTGTGGACTTGAAGCCGGGGGGAACATAAAACCTCCCATTTAGAGATGGGAATTGCAGTGGGCGGGGTGGTACCACCTGGCAAAAAAAGGGCTCCATGACCAAGTGTTTGTAGTAACAGAAAACCAGACAGGGCTTCATCTCTCCTGCATAAACAACATGAGTGTGAATGCACGTGTTTCTGTATGCTGGAGGGGGGGCGTCCGGTTTTATTTTCTGTTACTACAAACACTTGGTCATGGAGCCCTTTTTTTGCCAG
>CM021773.1:9379528-9456949 GCA_011076525.1 Nettapus auritus
CCCCCCCCCCCCCCCCCCCCCCCCCCCCAAAAAGTTAAAGCTTCCTTGTCAAAATTTTCCAATCTTGACTTTCTGGTGTTTATTTGAACTCTAAAATTATCAAGTAGAAGAAACCCACCGGTATTCCTCACCAGAGAAGAAATAAAGCAGCAGTTGTTGTTCCGCATCCTGTATGCTTCCTTCTTGTTTCTTGACGAAAGCTGATGAGTGTCATGTTTTGGGTCAGTTTTAACATCAGGAATTATCTCAAAACTCAGCTTCGACAAAAGCAAGCAGAAAATTTGCTCTGAGATATAATACAACCAGGTTTTATTTAAGTTCTCTCTTTCCCCCCCCCCACACTGGCAAAAGTTCAGAGGGAGTTTAAAGTTTTGTAAACATTTTAACTACCCCTCTTCCCCCTTTTATGAATTTACAAAGCAAAGGAGACAGGGAGACCAGATTTGCAACAGTTCCAAGTCTCTCCATGCTATTGGATCCAAAAACTATATACAAGTCTGCAGCAGTCTCTGTATAGTTACTGTACACGTTTGGGGGCTGGGGGAAGAGAGAGGACGAGGAGGACGAGGGGAAGGTGACCCCAAAAATGAATAAACCAAACAAAATAAAATACAAAGCCAAACTGCTCTTGAGCAACTCGAACTGTTTTCTTTAGGCAGTGATGACAGAAAGACAGACACCTTTATACACCTCCACCAAACTGCAGCGCAACTCCCTTGGCAGGTTATAACCCTCTGGGAATGGGAGATGGGACCAGGGTGTTGAAACTAAGTGCATTTGGCAGTTTTAGTTTTGTTTATTTTGTGGTGTGTGCACGTGGGTGGGTGGAGAAGGGAAGGCCGTGGTAATCTTTCGGTGAGAGAAGGTTACGATTCCATACTTAAACATGGATCCAAGTGAAGGTGCGTGATGTAGCTTAAAGTGTAGACGATACGCAGGGCTGTCATTGCACATAGCTTCGTCCTCCACAGTCTTTCCATTACCAAAGGGCATCTCTGCTTGTTAACCTAAGCACTGTTTGAAATGACTACTGTCTAAGCCTGCTGGGGTATGTATCTGAAAGCCAGTGTTCACTCTCACCAAAGACTAGAGATCCAAAGGTAAAGATCCTACTGTCTCTTAAACGAGACAAATTTGCAGGAAAAGAGCTCAAAATAGACTGGTCCTAACCCTCAGAAGGTAGCATTTAAGGGATAAATTTAACCTGAAAGAAGAGATGCCACCCCTCTTTTTCCCCAAAAGCAGAAGTCCCCCCTCATCCAGGAAGGCTGGAGTGACAGGAAACTCCACCAGCTTCAGCATCACCACCTAATGAAGACAGACTCGAGCTTTCCCTCCAAAATAATGTGCTGAGAAGGGCTGGCAGGGGGTGTGCAACTTCAAACCAACCCAAGCTAAACTGCGCCCGCCACCGCCCCTCTCCTGCTGTTGCCAGTTCTAAGGTTAGCTTATGAATGCACCTCCTGGTTTGGGAGAGCACCACTTGCCCTGATGGAGCGCGGAAGTCAGTATCTGTGTGGCATTTTGGTTTTGACCAACATCTGTTAACCACAAACTCTCTCTCTCTTTCTCTCCATGACTGCACGTGTTGGATGTGGTAAGAGTAACCAGGAGAGGGAAGCAATGGTTTGCAGGATCCCAATCGATTTTTTTCCAGGTATGTCAGCAGAAGAAATCACAGCACAGTGAAAGCTTGCTGCCCAAATCAGCTTTGTTGTGAACAAATCCTGTCTCCCACCCTCCCAGGACTCTGAACAAAGTCCACTCGATTCTAGGCTGACAGCAGGAACGACGCCTGTGCAGTCCTGGGCAGAAAGGGTTTGCCGGGGCTAGAGGAAGCAGCCTGAGATGATTGATTCTGTGATTCACTGCGAGGCGAAGAAGAACGCATGGTGGAGAGTACTGTGTCCAAAATGGAGAATCCAGGGTTAACAGATGCAGCAAAAGCCAGCTGATTTGCACATGCTCAGTAGTCTTCCAAAGTCTCTATTTCTCCCATATTGAGCCGCTCTGATGAGGCATTCACTGAAAACCCTGCAAACCAAAGAGGAGCTGTGTTACAAGTCTGGTTGTGGTATATTCTGTATGATGCAATGCATGTTATATGCAGGAGCTGTTTAAGATAAAGTGAATAGATACCAAGTCAAAACCCAAAGGAAAATCCAGTATGGCTAGATATAACAACCCTAACTGTTGTGATCCCCCCCCCCCCCCAAAAAAAAAAAAACAAAGATAATTCATGTACTTAGGTAAGCATCACTTGGTCTTTAGAAACAGATCAGTAGAAGCCTGATTTCAACTTTAATTTTCAAGACGTTATCTGCAGAACTAGTACTGTATCTAGGCGCTGTGGAGACGTGGCTCAGCAACATTTCATAAGAGAGAGTGTTTGAACCAGCTGGTACCTGGGAGCACCTACTGCAGTACTTACCAAGTCCAAGAGGCAGAAATAGGTGTTCTGTGAGCTCAAAGTGTTCATCATGCTTAGCACTTCAGAGGGTGTGAGCAATGCTACTCCTTACTTTAAAAGCATAGATACATGTCCCTAGGAAACCTTGTGAAAGTTCCATGCATTTCTAGGCCTTGACTTTTTTTTTTTTTTGATCTCCTAGCTCAGGAGGACATGAAAACGTACAAAGCTACACAGGGCTACCCAGCTGGCTCAATATACACTTAAACTTTGAAACATGCTCTTAACTGTAAGTACCGAGGATGCAATGACACAAGAGAGAAAGCCAACTTATTTTCTACAAGGAAAGACTCTAATGTTATATCATATGGAACTTTCCTATCAAGATTTGGTTTTTATTGTAGCAACCCCATATGAAGGATAAGAAGAAAAAAACTTCCTTTGTGTTAAGCTGTTAAACACAAGCCTGGCATTTCATTGTCTTGAGACCACTATATAGGCTTGCTCTGTGCTAGAAAACAAACCACTTCTCACAGCCATCATCTTCAAAGTGTTCTGCTCAGGATGTTTAAAAAATTGCTCTGGCTCCCTCTCGTGGCAGTACATTGCCTAGAGATTTTTGGAATGTAGGAGTGTACTGATTTTTAACAAGCTGCCATGTTAGTTCTCTTATAGCTGAAACTTCATAATTGCATTTAGTGATTTCTAATATCAATTGACCAAGTACTTTTCTTTTTTTTTTTTTTTAACATCGAACTGATCACCCACATCAGACTTACTAGATTGGCAGCTAGGGGTGGCATAAGTCAGGATTCCACTGAAGAGTTCATTACACTTCAAAGCAGAAATCAATTTAATTGAAAAGCACTGACTGTGCTGATAACAAAAAGGGAAGATGTAAAACAAAGGCAGGGTTCTGTGCACCTTAAAAGTCAGCAACTTGCAGGTGTGTAAAGCAGCTTGTTATTAACCAAGCATGAGTTCGGCAGTGCCAGCTCACCAAATACCTGCTCAGTGTGGTGCCCTAGTTTCCATTTCATCACACGAAGCACAAATAGGGACACATTTGTTCTACAAGAATACTTCAGCAGCTTATGACACACCTCAATGCTCACTGCTTGCATGTAGATAAGTGATGCCCTCCTTAAAGGCCACTTAACAGAAACCTTTCCATCAATGCTGTAAGCTCAGGCCAACAACTATCCTCACAAAAACTGACAGAACAACAAAAAAGACCACTAACTGATGTCAGCATCTACACTGCCTCTAATTCCAAACTCTTCAAAACAGATATATCTAAAGGCCTCTTTTGTTCTGCTGTGCTCTTAAAGATCCAGGCTATCTACGAGAATAGCCATGTGTCCATGACAGGCAGCTTCCTCGTCTCAGATACCAAAAACTTACAATACATGAAAACATGGTCTTCAGAGTTGTTTTCGTCTCTCAAAAATTAATGTTAATGACTATATTGTTTAAAAAGGGAAATAAACGATCAAATTACATCTCTTCCCCTACTTTATAGGGCTTTTTTTCCTCGGGCAACTAAACCCACTCCTAATTTACCCCCAAAACATACAGTGTCACTAACAAAGACACTGGAAGTCTGCCTTGTTCTTGACTGATGTCAAGACAGGCAATAAGTTCTCTCTTAAGACCCCTTTTCCTTATCTGGTGGTTGCATTTGGACAAAGAATGAATACACGAAAGACTCCACAAGAGACTCCTCTGTTCCAAAAGTGTCAGTGATTTATATCACTATTTTGTCTTCCACATAGCACACTCTTGAGGCCTGAACTGCCCCAGCAGCAGAGGCATTCAACAAAAGCTTCTGCATGAAACTGATGCATTATTTTAAAAACTGTAATACTGAAATATATTTTAAGGACACTTCAACAACTACCTTTTCTGCTTGAACTCAACGCTCCCATTTAGGTTGACATGATTCTTACACTCAAGGCTTTTCCCCAGAAAAAAACAATTAGTTTCTAAAAATTAAAACTGACCTAACAAGCTAGGATCTGCGCGAACCATTTTCTGTTTCTTCTTCTTCTTCCCACTTTGCACAGCCTCAAAATTGGATTGCTGGTTGTTACTCTGATTGGTCTGAAAGACTGAATGTAGCGAACTATGGTTCATCCCCCACACTGAATCCTAGAAAACAAAGCAAATACATTATAAAATGGAATTAAATTTTGTTTGTTTATACTGAAAACAGAGAACCCCAATCACTTTCTATATCACATGTGGTAGCATCAAGCCACTGATGCATCCATCCAGTATATCTACCTCAGCTTCCTAAAGCGTATCCTGGATCAGCATGCTAAGGGACTGTTTGATCCACAGGGGGCTTCAGCTGTTAGCTATAAAGAATACTTGGTTCTGCAGTGTATGTTCAAAATCTGCTTTATTCTCTGCATTTCACATGGCCTGTAGAATCCTGCTCACCCTCCTACCCATCAATCAGAAATGCTAACTCCTCAGACTGAAATACAGTATTTGCACATTCCTAAGGACTGTAGCAAGTAAGGTTTACCTGTTGCTGCTGCTGTTGCCGTTGCTGACTGGCTTTCTGTTTGGCACGGCGCTCAAGAAACTGCTTGGCAAACTCCTTGGCCTCTGGAGTGTCCCCAAGATATGCTCTGATGTAATCATGGACCTCATAGGGAGATTCTACTTCCTTCAGGAAAGAAACAAACGTGGGAACTGCAAGAAAAAGACAGACCATGAGAGTGTGTGTGCAGATGCGTGAACACATGCATGCAAAACCCACATCCTTCGGATTTCTTTCAAATATTTGCTAGTCTAGTACCTACAAACAGCTTGCCCTGGTAAGCCCCCCTTGGTAGAGTCCCACAATGTTTCATTCATTCTACAGGGAAAGCGAGGACAAGAAAGCTAGTGAATGTGATGAGAAGGAAAAAGAAACCCTAGGGATATGTTGGCAGTGTCTAAAGCTTATGTGCTAACTGAGAAACTCATTCAAATGTAACGCCTGGCCTAAATGGGTAACACTCTCCCACAGTGCTGCCATCAGTACATCCTCCTTTTGGCTGAAGAATAACAAGAGCACACTTCACAGTGGCTGACATGACCCGCAAACACCTGCAGTTCAACAGGAAGTTCACTTGCAAGCCTCCTTTATCATCCCTTTTTCTTTAAAATACCTATGTTGAACTGATTTTTTAAAAAAAAACATGGATAAGGGCAAAGCAAATCACAAAGCAGGAAGACACCATTGCAACAGGCTGTCACCTCAAAAGCATGAAAGCTCACTGCAGAGACGTGACACAGCAGCACTGCAGAGCCACTGCCCCTTCAGACACTAGATGCAACTAATTACTTTATCACAGGTGGGGCCAGGTTACTTCTAGATTCTCTCCTCCAGGAGGAGGAAAGTTGCAGCACTGCATCTGTGTGAGGTGTAATCCTGGCTCTCAGGGCAGCACTGGTTCTGCAGTCATGTCCAAAGGCCCCACAGAGCCACAGCTGTGCAGTGTACAGATGCGGGAGCACAGGGATTTGCACAGGTCAAGACCGGAGGCAGCAGAACACATACAGAGCTTTGCTACAATGGAGGTACCAGTTTATGATCTCAGAGTGTGCCCTGAAGCACAGTTGGACAAAAAATTTCACACAATTTCACACAAAAATGCTTTACACACGGACATGTGATAATTTAGCCTGCACTTCAAAGTGATCTGGATCCCCACTCATCTGCCTGATACTGCATTCACCATCAAGAAGTTCTCAGCAGAGCTCTGCGTGGCAGGCTTCAGAACTATTTCTTTCCAAGCACCCTTTGGTGTGCAATATTTAGTCCTACAAAAACCAGAGAAGATGATACAGCAGTTCTTCAGACCCATATTTAGAGCTAATGATGCTATTTTGCTGACTGCATCATAAGCATTATTTTGATTGAAGTCATTACTTTGCTTCAGAACTATCTGCTCAGGAAACAAACCGGATACTGTTTTTCCACAGCGGAATAGTTGCAATCCTTCCCACCTCTTACCATCTAAGTTGTTGGCTGTGTTGAGTGCATGAAGCATCTGTTCACACCACTGGGTGAATCCATCCTGGGCTTTATTAACCCCCTGGAACAATTTCAACAGCTTCTCCTCTTCTTCTACCTTCTTATTCTGTCTACTTGTAATACCTACGGATTTACTGAGATAAAGAAAAGGCATAATACATTATAAACCAACCCGTACCAATAGTACAGCATGCAGCACAGTGCTACATACAACACTCACTAGTTTACACAATGCAAGCACTGCTTAAAAGAAATAATTTAAGGAGATTCTGAAATAAATAATGAATGGCTACCTATTAGCTACTTTTTTGTCCAAAAAGATCCTGAGTGACACAGAAAGAAGCAAAAAACATCAAGATACTGTAACTGCTAAGTCATCACCTCAGGAGCGGTAGCCTTTCTTTGCAAAAGCTCCTTCCCCAGTTCCTACCTGAGGCTGGCATTGCTTTTGTTTTTATTGGTCGAGTTACGAGGTCCCACTTCCTTCACTGCATCATCCCAGAAACCCATGTTTGAGTTTTTGGTATCAGCATTACTCCAGATGCTACTGACTAGGTCAGATGCCCACTGGTTGCTGGGATTAGTGTTTAGGGAGCCCCACACTGAATTCCCAATGCTGGTGTGCAGGTTAGAGTGCTGTTGAAACATAACAAAGAGATCCTGGGTATTAGCACCAGACCTGGCAGAGCAGTAATGAACACACATGGAAAACTGTCATGATCTGTTAACCTCCACATACTGATTAGATAAACAGTGGACGTACCGTAGTATTTCTGACTCTGTTTGGCTGCTGGTGCTGCTGTTGCTGCTGTTTCTGCATCTGCCTTGCCTCTTCCTGCTGTATCTCCAGCAGGGACTTGGTAGTGCCTGTTGGTTTGGTGACATTACCCCAGCCTGACAATTTTTGCTGCTGTTGTTGCTGCTGTTGCTGGAGGGCTTTCATTAGTTCACGCTGCTGACGCCTTTGCTGTAGCAAACAAGACAAAAATGCTTGTCCATACTATCAGGAGATCATTACTGTTCCAAATTCTTGCTGATTTTTTTTTTCAAACTGATTATCATCTTATTCTGGGGAATTCTGAAGTAGTACTATTTCTGAGCTGTTACATTTCTTCCAAATAGGGATGCACTAAGTAACTAGGGAAAACAAGCTGTTTATTAGCCCAAAACAGAGAGAACTTATCTTATAATTACGAATGCTGTCTGCTAAGCATTTGTGGTCTTGGAGGAATATCTTCTCCTATCACTAATTTTTCATTAACTTGTCCTATTCTTGTGCATATTTACAAAGCTATATGCCATAGATGTGAAATCATTTTATATTGTTTAGTGAACATAATACATTCCTAAAGAAAGCGTACAATTCCCCACGCTTTCAGATATTTATATTTAGAAGCTATAAAAAAACCTTCACAGTACTCACTGAACCTATGCCTGAAAGATAGGATTTTACCTGGATTTTACTGTTTAAAAAAAATCATCCTCACCATTACTTCTAGTAGCTTAGTCAACAGTTAAGCAGTCACACAGTGGAGTCCACTCTAACAAGTTAAGCTCCCTTAGCATTAGTATTTACCTCTTCTCGAAGCTGCCTTTCTCGTTCTTCTTCTATCTTTTGTATTTCTGCCAATGACAGTGTGTTCTGGGATTGACAACCTCCTGAATTCGACTGCTGACCCCATGTTGAAGATGAAGGGAGCTGTGACAAAAAAAAAAAACCATTAGGGATTACAAAACCTTTTAACGAACACTGCTGAAGTATAATCGTGAAAAAAAAATCAATATAAGCTCAGAGCACAGGGAAAAGAAAGGCCACCTTTAAACTTCAACAAAACATTTGAAAGTGTAAAATGTTATAGCAGTATTAAAGTGTACACTTCAAGTATGAAGTGTATGTTTCTTCAAACTGCCCTCTGATGTATCATACTGTCATCGCTATCTGAAAAACAGCGATCAGTTTTTATTCCAAAGACTTCTGAAACTGCAACCTTTAGAAACTTTACACTGGCCCTTCCCCATTGGAGCAGAACAAACATCTGTATTGACCTGCAAATCCTTTGTCAGTGAGCTTCTTCTGACTGAACCTTTTTCTTTTGTTTTGCAACCTACCTTCCTCCTGCATTTCCCATCAATTTCAAAGCCAACTTCTGCTCATTCCAGATAGTCCATACCTCTCTGGCTCAGTTCACACTAGCCTAGACAACCCTGAATTCCTGCTGTGGTTTTACACAGTGCACTAAGTTAAAGAGGAGGATAAGCCATAGAAACACTTTACCTTCATCTGGGCAAGTTGCTGCTGTTGCTGCTGTTGTTGTAGCCGTCGTAAAGCCTCCTGCTGCTGCTGCCTCTGTCTCATTATTTCTTTCTGGCGCTGGAGTTCCAGCTCCTTGCGCTTTCGCTCTTCTTCTTCAAGCCGTTGTCTGGCTGCCTCTTCTTCCATGCGTAGCCGACTTTCCTCGAGTCGTCGTTGAGCTTCCTCCTCTTCACGTGCCCACTTTGCAGCCTCCTCTTCCTTCCCAGCACATAAGGAAAAGTAAGGTCTTAGACTTAGAAAATCTGAACTACTTCTGCTCTTTGGATTTGAGATCCTAACAGAAGAAAGGGGCCTTTCTGCCTTTAATCTGTGCTGTTAAATTTACCATTTCTCAGGCAAGAAAGTGTGGTGATATTGGCTAAATACTTTCAAAATACAAGTTTATCCATTTTTCCACCAAGGGACTTGAAAAAGAAGACATCTTTAGTTCAGACTAGCTAATTGTCTGAACCACTTTCCTTCTAGAAGTCATGCATCTTGCAGTCTGAGCTTATTCTATTTGCTTGTACAACTTACAGTCAAGCACTGGTTACTTTCAAATAGAATAAAACTTGACAGGAATAAGGGGAGCAAGTTTTTAACGTGAAAGAAAAAAATAAACAAAATGATGTTTACTGATGAAAACTAGAGCTGCAAAGGAAAAGATGCCTCTGGTAACAAACAAGGCAACGGTGTGGTGGGCCAGAAATGGCAAGGAACATCACATCAGGGAGGTCCTGAAAAATAATTTTTAAATAACTAGCAAATCCTAAACGGACTAGAAGTTAACAAGCCACTCGCATTTTAAGATTTGACGTAGAGCCTGTGACAGTATCAACCAGGGGGCTGACAGCTCAAGTTCCTCAATATAAGCTTCTAAGGCTAACCCCAAAGGAAAAAAATGTAAATAGTAAGACAATAGAAGGGGAAAAAAGCTTAAACTCTGACAGCCTTGGCATAGTACAGAAAGACGGGCAAAACTGATCATCTCTGATGATATTAAAAACAGTACTATGGTAAACACTTGTAGAATGATGATTTAAAACAAATTATTCCAGTACTGTATTCTGCTTTTGTTTAAAAAAAAGAACTAGAAGTACTACGCTGCAAAGCCATTCTTAAGGTTCAGATGTGAAGGAAAATACATTCAACGCATTTTCCAAAGGGCAGATCAGATTCCGATTGTTTTATCTGAAGTGAGGAGAGAGGTAATGTCTGTGAACTTTGCCTTCCTCCACAAAAACTGATGGTCTCTCAGGCATGGATCTGGTTTCAAAGCTTGTTGGCTCTGGCAGCCTCCATAATTAAACATAACAGATCGATCCTTTAGCTTGTTTTCACCTGTTTACGAAGTAATTCTTCTCGCTGCCGTCTTTCCTCCTCTTCTCTTCTCCTCTCTTCCAATCTCCTAAGTGCTTCCTCTTGCTGTTGCCGTTCTTCTTCTTCCCGCTGCCGTCTTAGTGCAATTTCCTGCTCTCGTTGCCGCCTCAAGGCTTCTTCCTGGAGTTGGGAACAGAATGTCAATCTATAAATACCAAATCATTGATGAACCGCATCAGAACACAGACTACAACAAGGTCTAGCCAGGCGAATGGCCTCAAGAAAAGATCCTTAATTTTAAGCTAAGTACTGGCAAAACAAAATATTAAACAAATCGAACTAGTTTAAGACCCACAAGTCAACAGGTTTTCTGATGCATCTCATAAACGAATTATTTTAATGAATAATGAAACACATGAAATCAAGCATTATCTTTGGTTTTTAAAAACAATGGCATTGAGAATGAAAACAAAGGAGGGTGCAACTCCTCCTTCCAGTCTATACTAACTGAACCCGAAAGTATGTATTTTAATGTGATCTCAGCAATTCCTTTTTGGGCCTGTTAGCTATAAGTGGAAATTTCTCCTACTTAGAGTTACTAAACATTGACTAACAAACAAGTGCACTACAAAACTGAAACCACATGTCCAGACACTATAAACAAGCCGAAGAAGCCCAGCGTATTTGAGGACACTGAATCTTTGCAAGCCCCAGAGATATGGAACTCTATGAAAGGGCTTTGATCGGCCTCTTCCTACACTACTTAAATATCATAAGCAATGAAGCATCTTGAGGGCTTTGGTTTTGGCCTATCGCTAAATTTAAATCGTTTCCATTAAGTTATGTTTTGCTTTCCAAGTAGCAAAATTATTTGGTTAACTGAAAAATAAACATCAGTAACCTTTCCTAATGCTGTCAAGATCAACAAATACTTTTCCATTCTGGTACCTGGTTTTAAAAGGACTAGGGCACAACCAGCCTTCTGCTGGTCTCTTGTGTACCACAGAGCAGGTGCACTCCTGTCCAGCTTTTCCCCAGTTGTGACCTCCCCTTGCATGAAACAGCTTTTCTTTTTGCTGCCTTTTCTGATCTTTGAAATCCAGCAACTGTGCAAAGGGCATCCTGTTTTTCATCTCTTCTGTCCTACTTATTGGACAAGAATTTAAGCTTTCATAAGTATATTTCCTTTTTGAACAATCAGTACGGTGCAAATGTACTCCTTAAAGTTTTATGTAAGTAATATAAAAAGGACTAATGGAGACGATTAAGGGAGACTAATTGTGCAAGACAGATGTATTCATTCTGAACGCCAGTAAAACAAGAAGTTAATTCTGAAATCTAAGAACCTTATACTAAATTGCATACCAAACCTTTATATAGACATGGCATAGGTAAACTGCACTACCAGGACCAGGTTTCTCTCTGACAGCAGCTCACTCCAGATGTCTACAACCTAACTGTCCAGTAGACAAAGCATATTTCATACCCAATTTACTGCTGTAAATTCTTCTACTAGCTGGATATAAAACAGAAGCCTGTGAATTATTTCCTGTATAATCATTTAAGGCTTTGATTTAACATATTCAGAAAAGCTTTGAGCACAACGCACAACATCTAGACCATTTTTGTAACCTGGGCCTGTAACTAAATTAATGGGACACATCCAGTCAAGTCACAATAATCAAGTGTCCCAGTGCAAGTGCTGAGAATTTTCTGCTTCTTGTTGCTTTTACTGAAAAGTCTGCTGAGGAGGCTGGAGGTGTGCCAGCATTTTGCTTGACTAGAGACCACACCAGGAGCTTGGCTCAAGACACCCAGCCACCAGCCAGGCTGGGGGATGTTTGGCACTAGGCATCGACATAACATGCAGTACCTGAGAGAGGTGAACAAAGTCACCAAGTCCCCCTACATAACAACAGTTCACTGACATCTCTGACCTACTTTGTTTTTTGGAAATAAGATTAGCAGTAACATAAAACTGCAGGGATCTCCCCTCCTCGGGAATCCTGGAAGAGACATTGCTGAATGTCAAGAATTAACAAAAGACTTCTCTCCCCTAGAGAGCTAAAAATGAACAGTAGCGCATCAAAATGAAAAAAAAATGCATGATCATAAAAAGCTAGGAGCCATGTATCTGATTAATTCTTTCTAGCCACTCTTCACAGCTATAGGAAAGGCTCTCTTACTACTCACTTCTGCATCTTTCTTATTGATCAGTATTTCAGTTTGAGCTTATGACCAAAACTGTTGAAAGCTCTCCAGCTTTCTGCCATTGACTTTTATGGGAAATAGACAGACTTGCTCCTTTGGCCTTTGCTGCTCCCATACTCATAGCTTCTGATTGCAGGAGAATCCCAGCTTTCTTTAGCATTAACCACCTCTTTTCTTACAATTATTTTTAAGGACACATATTGCTTTGTAGACAATTTACTTCAGATCTTTTGAAATACCTACAATATTGCCCAATATCCTTAAGTAGTAATTCTGATTTCAGTAGTGGCTGCTTTCTTAAAGTATTCTAGAACTTTTGCAGCTGGTAACACCTGCAATTCCCTTTGCCTATGTTAATAGGGCTTACAAATCTTAGTTTTGTAACATTCATGTTTGGGCCAAATGCTTTGAAGAGGAACAGAAAAGATATAACTCAGACAATTATTAGGTAAAATTATTACACCTCGAATTGTGTTCCTGAAAGTGATTAGTCATTACAAAATAGAAGATATGAGATCAGAAGCAAAAAAGAAAGAAGCTACAGAAGCTGGGAAATATTGTTTGTAATTCTACAGTGCAGGTAACTGATGAAAACTAAGAACAAAACTGGATTCAACATTTGGTACGACATTTCATCCTACAGAATTTAATTTTTTTTTTTTATTTAGAATTCACCATCAACAGTATATTTACTAACCTTATATACTAGCCTTTTATGCAGTATTACATCAAAAGCCTTCCTGATGTCCAGGCAGATTAAGTCTACTGCTTCACCCCTCTCAGCTCTCACTGTCATCTCCTCAAAAGAAGTTAATCAAATTTGTTAAGCATCATCTCCTCTGCATAAATCCATGCTAATAAATCAGTTCATCCCTGACTCTACAATGCCTTCCAGTACAGAAGTCAGATTCAAATAAGACCAGTTTGTTTTTTAATTTAAATAAAGAATATTTTTCTCTTTCCAGCAAAGTGCTTAAACCCTTTCTTACCTTATCATACGTTCCTGCTCAGAATTTTGCATTATTGCAATTATGACACTGGCAATGAGCTAAAACACTTGTTATTTTTCAATCCCATTCTGCTTCCTCCTCATAAATAATTATTTCCCACTGACATTGCAGAAAGGGAAAGTCATATTACTTACTGTACAAATCTAGATTGGCCAATTAACTTCAGGATTTAATGGACATTTCTAGGAAGTTATACACAATGGCAAAACTGTTAGTCTGAGAAGAAGCGTATCTCAAGTCTATTTGGAGCCACAATGGATGAAATACATTGAGATACCAGGTGATAACTGAAAAATTAGTTATTACTAAAACAGATCCATAGCAACTTAACTCAGAAGTTAAGCTTTGGAGTACATTATTGCTTGAATGCTATCGTAAATCCTGAACTTGAGCAAACGATGCTTTTCAGCTGGATACCATAATGACTTGCTGTACACAAAGATAATATATTAAAGCAAGGAGACATTTACTTATTAAGACTTCATTCTTAAAGATACCATGAGAGCTAACTATGCAACACACTTCATTCTGTTAAAATACATGTTTGGTGACAAAATCCAAACACTGAGTGAATTAAGGTTTATTACCAAGCTGGAAATAAAACTAACAATTCCAGACACTTCTTTGGAAATGTCTGAACCTTAAAATCAGAAAATGCAATTTTACAATTATCTAAGCACATACAAAATATTATTAAGAAAAGAATATTACTTCTTGCTGTAATACATGTGCTACTTTCACGCCATTTATTGACTAACTTCTTAGTAAATAAGCTCACCAACATGCTTGCCCCTTAGCCTTTATGTGTAGTGGAAACTTAACTTTATTTCCCTCCTACTATGCTTAAAGAACAATTAATGTTTCTTTTATGGGGAATTTAGAAGTAAGTGCCAGAAACTTTAAGGTAGTGATGCCTCTGTGTTCTTCTATGAAGAAAGGACATGCCATAAATGCTACATATATTCTATCAAATACAGGCCACATCATTCATTTTTAACAAATGTTTGTCCATTGCTTCCATACTACATCCCTTCCTTTCCTAAACATCAGCTTAAGAAAATATAGCTGATACTAAGACATAACCCAGATAACTTCGTCAGCAAAAATGCTTTACTAAATTCACAAAAGGAAAAAACAATTGCATCAAGTTGTTTTTCCTGTACATCCCTCTACATTTGATTCATTTAAAACAGATGCTTAGTCTGCAATCTAGTCCCTAACATATTCTTATCAAAACACTAGATTGCATAAATGGTCAATAAAGATTACACATTCAATAACTGGGCAACTAACTGAAGTCTAATATTGCTCCTAAGAAATTTGGAAGGAATATTCCACATGGAATAAAGCATCTCAGCTCACAAAAAAGAAGCTATCTTGAAGTAAATCATTAAAGCCCATTTCTTGGACTGCAATTTGGGATCTTGAATTTAAAAAAAGAAAATCAGGAACAGAAGAATAATTTCATATACTCACATGAAAAAAATATAACTGTCTTCATACACACCTCTCACAGATTAGTTAGACCCCACAGGATTCTTAAAGTGAGTTTTATCAAGTATTAAAATTAGAGATGAACTGCATTGAGGAAACTCACTTGCTTCCTGCGGGCCAGTTCTTCTTCTTCCCGTCGCTTCCTCTCATCTTCCTGCTGCCTCCTAAGTAGCTCTTCTTGTTGCCTCCGAAGCTCCTCCTGCCTTTTCCTCTCTTCTTCCTCTCGTTTGGCCCTCATTTCCACTTCTCTCCTCTCTTGCTCTAGCTACAATTCACATAAAACTACACTCAGATGCAGGTAAGGTATTCCTACACCAATTCTCAGGGCTTCTCTGTTAAGATTATATAACAGCATAACAAATGAAGCCTCTGACAGATGCTCTCCCTTAATTGCAAGGTTACCTATGAACTAGCTGCCTACTGGGGTCAAATTCCTGCAATACTGTCTAGGACAGTTTCTGTTCTGTAATGAGCATCAGTTCTCTAGTAAGTCTTTCATCAACAGCTCCTTAAAACAACCTCTGACGTAAGAAGCTAGTAGGGACTTGCTTCGCAGTCATCATAAAACAATCAGCTTCTGGGAACATACAGAATCAGACAGGTCCAAACTTACCAAAATAATTTAATCCTAGAGTAACTGAAACCATCCCAGCAAATAGAACCGACTACTCCCCAAACCAATTCTGGTGAGAAGATGGTAGAACTCAGAGAATGACTAACTGCTCCTACTCAGGCTTTGCCATGAGAGCTCATGATGATCCCATTTTAAAACAAAGGTGGCTAACGAAGTCTTTTTTGTGTCTTTTGTTGCTTTTGTTTGTTTTGTTTTAAATGACAACTATAAAATACAACCACTGCTTTAGAGGTCAGTAGTACCTCCACAGCAATCATTTCCAAACAGCAGTCCAAAAGGATTTAATCACTGGTTTATATAACCCGTTTTCACTGAAAACCCCAAAAATAGAGTATCTAATCAAATTGAACAGTGTGGCTTGAAGTTTAGAAAGCTAGAGCTCTTACATGAGCTCAAGAAACACAGCTACACTGCAGAACAGCAATGCCGACTCCTTAGAATACAAAACAGTTTCTGACCTTTGCAGCTTTGGCCTTCTCGAGCTGCTGAAGTTGTTCTAGAGCTGGTCCCTGAGTTGCAGTATCGATGGGGAGATCCCAGACACTGCTTCCTTCCCAGACTAGATAGTAAAGAAAACAAACATTTACAAGCAAAAATAAATATACCAATAAAAAATAACTGAAAGGGGAAAAACTTGTGCATGCTATTATATTTTATGAACTCAAATCATAATACATTTTTAGTCACTAGAGGGCCACCTTATCTTCTGTAGAAGAAGGCTTATTCAACCAACAAGGCTGGGTTTCCTATAAAATTCTAAACAAGAACCAGCTATTCCAACCTCTCCCGTCAGAGGGAAACACCTTCATAATGTAAGGCTCGATCCCTTTGGATCCAGACTTCACATCACTCTGTGAGGAATCTTCATATCACTCAAATATAAGTTAAACAGCAATGCAAAGTAGCCTGAACCAGTCGCAAAATACCGATGCAGAAATTTTCCTAGCATCAAAAAGGGAGCAATTATCTCAACAAAGGTACTGCCGTTTAATCCATGAACTTTTCTCATCAGACCTGACAAGTACTAAGCATCTTACCTGTAGGTTGTGAAGCTGATTGAAGTTCCCATATAGAGCCAGTGTCCGGCACTGACACAGACCTTGTAACAGGCGGCATCATGTTCTGTTCAGATATTCTGTAATACCAACAGGAAGAGTCAACATGCCACTTCCAGGGAGAGGAATGCTCTGAACACGCATGAGATTCAGAAACTTGAAACATACTCCTTTCCTTGCACACCTCTATTTAAAACAAAAATGTGATGCAGACAATACTACTTGCTTGCAGACTTCTTGCTCATCTCATCCCTGCTGCCAAGTCAAGGACTAAGCCAGCTATACTGTTACAGCTTTGCATCTGCTGCCCGTAGGCTATCAGATACAACTACCTAGCACTGCCAAATTCAGTTGCCAAAGCCATTCTGTTACCAGCAAAACAGACTGGACAGAAAGGTCTGATTTCAGCCGTAAGATTTTCCTCACTTTCATACATATTCTGAGGTAAAAGTTACACATACAAGGAAGTATTCCACATTCTGCAACTGTTTCATATTCATACAGTCTTTGAAACATGTAATGCCCACATATCAGCAAGCTTGAATATGATGGACCACTGACAAAGATTATAGTTCCATACATACAGCCAGAATATAGGATGAATGCCATTCAGTTTAAGCCTGGGTTAACTCACCTTATCTTCAGGGCCTGGAACTGTTGCAAGAGAATAGCAAGCTGCTGCTGCTGCTGGGATGAGAGGGCTGCTTTTTGCTGCTGAGCCAGCACCTGTGCGTATTGTTGTCTTCAAAAGAAAGAAGAGAATCACTGGTATTTTATTCACTTCCTTACCTATATAATGACTAAGTTGCACATAGAAGTTGCATATAGATTCTCTCTAGGACTAATGCCCACTGACCAATTTCATGTACACGCTAGTTACTAGAGGAAAACACAGAATGTGGGCCATGGAAATAATCAAAATACAAGTACACAACAACCTGTCCCACATGTGCAGAACCAAATCTCTTTTCATCTTCTACTACACATACTGGTTATTTCTGTCCAATGCTTTGTTTCCAGGCTATGCAACACTACTTCCGTTTTTCTGTAAACTACATGCAGACTGCTCATAAATTAATCTGGTACCTACACAAACCACTCTTCCCTAGTATGTCAAGGCATTCCCTAGTACATGGGCAGGGCTCGTCTTATCAAATAAGCTGACAGTCCATATTTAAAAATCATAATCGTGTTACATATTTTCAGGACCTCTTCAACACATGATCTACTTAATTGCTTTCTTTTCTCCAGTCTCCTACAAAATAAATTATGAACTGGCCAGAATTGAACTGCAGCTGACAACTTTGACAAAAAAATGGCTGATAACCTGCTCTTCTCCAGCAGTTACCTTCTATTGATCTTTTAAAAATTGACCAAAAATAGACCAAAATACTTTTCCAAAATAAGCTTATGGCCTTCTCCATCTCCAGTTAAGGCATGCAGTCTTCCCCTGCTCAAACACCAGGGGACCGCATTACAAGGAGAGCTGGGCTTCAGTTTGACCCTAACAGCTGCCTATATAGCAAGTCCCACCAAAGTAGCTACGCAGGACACAGAGAAAGAATCTGCATAGTGTGCCTGAGGCAGCTGCTCTCTGCTCTAATCCAGTAGACTATCAGGCCTCTGGTGCTTGTGGAAGGAAGCAGGCTACTGCTGTTGGAGTGAAGCATTACCATCCCCATTCCCTGAGGAAAAAGTGACAAGAAGCTGAACCCTGATGACTAAAAATGCAGAAGAACACAGCCACAGGAAGATCTCTAACTGGTAGTCTTACTGTATAAGAAGGTGCTGATACTGGAGGTGCTGCATTTGGATCAGGGCCAATTCTTGTTGCCTAGTCAGACGCTCTTGGTCCAGCTCACCCTATGTTTAGGAATAAAACATTAAACTATTTTAACATACAGCAACAGCAGCATACTGCAAATGCAAGCAATATAAAACTATGTCCTGTTCTGAAAAAGCAAAGCAAACAGACAAACACCTAGACAAAGATGAACATTTACAAGCAGCATGTAGTACAGTGAGTGAAATACAGAACACTTCCATGTATCACAGCACAAAGACTAAGCCTTATAGTCACAGATGTGGCAAAACTCCAATTCTTAAACTGAGTGTCTTTTCTCATCTTAAAAAACGTAATTCAACACAGGCTTCAACTTTGCATTTAGAGGACAGATCATCTGATACATATGTAATTCCATTTCCCTTTATTACAGGACTATTTGAATATTTTAACTGTCTCATAATTACCAGATGTGGAAGTGGTGCTGGACCTGGAGTGAAGGGAACCCTGCCCCACATTTTCATGATGTCTCCAAGTGGCTGAAAAGTCTCATCACAGGCTCTCTTAACCAACAGCGACATAGTGAAATAGCCAGCCTGGAACCACTCTGCCATCTCCTGATTACTGAAAGGACCTGAAATAACATCAACCAACACACATGGGGGGGAGGGGGAGAGAGGGAAGAGGAAGGAAGGCCAAGTTGAGCTTCATGGAAACAAGAGCATGGTGCTTGTTAAAGTAATAGTACCTAGCATCTTATCCTTCTCATCCACTTGTCCGGACAGTCTACATTCACTGCTGGAGTGTCAATGCACACACCTGGATCACTACAGTGGCCACAACATTTGCCCTTTACTGAGAAGTGTATGATGGCTTTTACCATGCAGAGGAAGAAGAGTCAGCTCTGAGATGAAAGGTGAGCAGCCACAGCACTTGGGGGGCTCAATCCAGCTGATGTACATCCTCTGCCTTGCAGCAAAGCTCACTTCTTCAGGCTTAACATCAGGTTAACAGTTCCAATTTCCAGTTCAGACCTCAGCAGTGCTGTCAGCTAGGAGGTACTAAGATCACAGGCACCACTGTGCCCACACACAGATCAAAGGTAACTAAGCGATCTTAGCCATTTTCAACCCTTGCCTTCAGTTTGGCAGAATTCACACGTTTTATACAAACTTTGCTTTGGAACTGACTAAACGAGCAGACCCCCCTCTGGGTACAAGATTAATTTTTTAAAGATGTAAAAGAGAAACTGGTTTGCTCATTATCTCAAAAACCTACCAATCTCTTTTTCTGGAGCAAGATTTCAGTCACTCCCTTCAAAGGAGAAACTGCTTTTTCCTAATTCCACGCATCCAACTAGAGGCAAAGCCAATACAAAAAAAGTAAATTCTTTAACAGAATAAGTACACAGAATTGTTGCAAAAATATTTTCTGAAAAGCACAAGTGTTCAGTAAATCTTGCCTTCTCTGTATGAAGTATCTTTAGAAAATAATTCCTCACGGAGAATATGAAACCACAAGCAGTATCCCAAGAGAAAATTATGTGGAAGCATTCATTTCTCGAGTTCAAATTCAAGGAATCACTTGTTCCAACAAAAAGCTGTTAAACCATCACTGAGCATTAAACACCCAGCAGCAACTAACAGTCTGAAGCACACTGAGCAAGTAAAAACCCTGTATGTGTAGCACACTTCAGGGTTTTCTGTTCACCCCTGGAATCAAAGACATGTAACACCTTCAGGCAAGAGACCGGCACTGATCCCACAAATAACACACCCACGAATCCTACCTAATTCACAGCTGAGTAAGCCATTTGCACTAAGCAACATTAGAAGTAACTACACATAATGAAATGCAGCAAGTACGGAACTTATTCTTTCACTGCATTTTTGTGAGACAGCTGTGCAGCTGCTTAAGCAGAGCCCTAAGACCTAAAGTGCTTTTGAAAAGGAAACATGCAAGTATCTATAGGAAAGACCTGTTCCAAATTGTGTTGAAAAAATGAGATGACTTAAGTGAAAATGGCAAGCATGGAACAGTTGGTATTACAGGAACTCATCATGCACTGGACTGCAGGT
The DNA here is from genome assembly GCA_011076525.1 of Nettapus auritus. Taxonomy (NCBI): domain Eukaryota; kingdom Metazoa; phylum Chordata; class Aves; order Anseriformes; family Anatidae; genus Nettapus; species Nettapus auritus. The sequence continues at coordinate 9,399,850 of CM021773.1, forward strand.
ACGATTAATATTGAGACTACGCATGAGCACTGGCTTGTGAAAATTTGTTCCATTTGCTCTAAAGAAATTCTGCTTTCTTGAATACTCAGTGTTTTTGGGCTGAGACTGGACAAGTGACTTCAATGTTTCTCATTGATTTTTCAAGAAGTTTCAGAGTTTACAAATTCTTGTTTTGTTTCCCTTATTATCTGCAAATCTGAGTAACTGTTGGCATGAAAAGTAAGTTTAGTCTAACCTCAATTTACAAAACCATGAAGTGATGGCAAACCTTAGCCATAATATTTAATTCTGGACACTGAGTATGCTGATGGGGGCAGTGATGGACAGAAGAATCCATTCTCAAAACCTAATTCTATGGAGGTAAATTCCCTGTGCTGCTTTTCTAACAACAAGCATCAGTATCTGCTGGTGGTAATTTTGTGGCGAAGTCTTTAGCAGTTCTGTGAAACAAAAGAGGAAGTGTAAAGGGCACAGACCTACCCTGAATTTCTCCTTGTGGATCTTTGTAGTACCACTTCTGCATGGCTTCATGGAACAATGGCATAGAGGAACCCTTTGCTCTGTGCTCTTGGATTTTTGCTGCTAGTCTTTCATCATCAACAGCACTGTCCTGCAGATATGCCACCATTTTCTCTGCTTGCTGCAGAAGACATCAAAACCACCAAGGAATGAGTTAGTTGTGTGCTGAGAAATTCCAAAATGACTGCTGAATATAACAAGCTTGTGCTACCGGGTGCTCAGGGACTATGAACTACAGGCAACTCAAGGACTGGTGCTACAGCACCAGACACCCTCAGCTCAGTCTGCCACCTTGTCAGAATCATAATAATCATACTTTGCATGCTTAAATACAGGTTTAGAACAATTATCTACAAGGTCCCACAAAGCATCATCATGATGAGGAACAAAACACGTATGGAAGCAATAGCATAGAATACGCTCTGCTTCATGGCAGTCACTGAACTTCCACAAATGGAGATGGCACTTGGCTTACTTTATTTTGTATGCACATCGAGCATACCATGAAACAAATGATAAAGCTAATTGACAACATTCACAAGCTCTGGAACCTGTAGCTCTTGATCACTGGGTACAATACTGTTCCTCAGAAAACTACTACTCTAACCTTGAATTACTCTCTGTGAGTATCATGGAGTGAAGAAACATTGCTTCAGAATACACTGCAGACTGTAAAATTTTATCTGCATTTTTGTTTTTATGCACTTCAAGTATTTCTTGCATTCTACATTCCTCCAGTCTCATGATTGTTAACAAAGGAATTTGAGAAATTTTACCTGCTCTAGGTGTTTGAGGCCCTCTTCATCATCTGGGTCAGTGGGAATGTTGCCCATGCCTGGAGCAGCTGTGACAGGTGTCTGAACTGGTCGCAGAGTAGGATTTGAATTGGAAACAGGAGGAGAAAGATGAGCAGGAGAAGCTGTGTCTGCAGAAATCTGTGGCAAAGGTTGAGCAGCAGAAGCCAAATCTAAAGAAAATTGTTACGGTTAGCTCAGTATTTTTAACATAAATGAGAACTTTTAGGAACTTACTGTAGAAAGATTTCAACAGCCCAAAATTAGCACCAAAGCAGGAGCATTTTCAGATCTTCCTGTAAATGACTGCACAGTGGTACCCTTTATTGCACAGGCACCCAGCCTTCAAGGAACAAGCAGTTTAGTTCTAACAAATGCAGCACTCACAGATCAGCATATCCTGTTCCTTGGCCACACACATTTGTCCAGACTGCACTGCTCTACCACAACAAGGCACGCTGGCAATTAGCTCGTGTTCCACTGGACTGCATTGCAATTTGAATAGGTGGGTGCACTGCAAGCATTTGAATCGGCATTTCCACTAAATCCTATTTGTATTTATTTATAGACCATTTATAGACTATTTATAGACTGGTGAATTCTAGATTTTCATCATCATAACCCAAACCTTAAGGAAGGCTTGTAAAATCACAATGAGTAACAGAAACCTAATGAATTAATCAATTTTATTACCTTCCCCTCTGCTGGACATTTTGGCTGGTGGTGTATTCTCTGTTCGATTCTCTTTATCTTCTGTTTTTTCTGTTCTTTCTGGGACAGACTCCTCTTTCCTTTCAAAAAGGCCTGTCTGCAGCGAGTCTTGTGGCTGGGATTTTGGTGGGGTATCTGACCTGGCAGCTGGCGAAGATGTTTGGGCTGCTTCTTCTGCTGCTTCTGTAATATTGCATGGTTCTACTTAACTGAATTAACAGAAATTCTACACTGTAGCACAAAACAGATGCGAGAGAATTCTGCCTTACCTGCCACTATTCTATCTGTTTTCTCCCCTTCTTTCTTAGTGGTCTTTTCATGATCTTTGGCTTCTTCATTGTGGCTCCCTTCAGAGTCAGATCTTTCCTCCCCTTCCTCCACAGGTCGGAAGTCCATTTCCTGTTCCTCTGGGATTGGCTCCTTCTGTACCTTCTACGAAATAAACAAGCATCCATCATCCACCTGACATAACAGGACATTCGCTTAAAGTGAATAAAATACACAAGACAGATTTCTTTTTTTTTTACCTTTAAAGAGAGAAATGCTCCAGAGGAGTCGAATGTTCCCATTTCTTCTTCTGCATCTTCTAAGCACCACTCAGGCAGGCTGTCCCTGTCATCATCCATGCTGCCACTCCCACATCGCACTCGTCGATAACCCCGTTCATCATCTCGTTCCCGGAAATCAAATTCAAACCTTCGTCGTCGCTCCATGTGCTCTCGCCAGCCTGCAGAACGAGGGCCATCTAAGGTGGGGGGAAAGTAACTTTACAAGACAGTCCCGGGGGTACTAGCTTACTTGGAACAGGTGGGTGGAGGTGACAAACGGTGACAGAAATTCAGAAAGCCACTATGGGGTACAATCCACCTATAAAGCAGAATCTTAAAGGACAAGGGAAAGAAGAAGACAAACTTACCAATAAGGAGGAGACTTAAATATCGTACATCCCCATGCTATAAATAGTATTATGACCATTAAAGGCACCACGTAAGGCTACAAAAAGTGGGCTACATCATCTAAAACATGCTGGAGCAAAGTAAGGCAAACAGTGGATGCTGACTGAGTTTATCAACCTCCTTTTACCAGCCACCATTGACTTAAACATCTAAGATGTTAGATTTCCTTTTACCCCCTGAGCAAATCACCCATGCTTTTTTCCTCTAGCCCTCAGAGAGGACTTTGTGCATATGCGTGGAAAAGTAGACTGATGATTGTTCAAGTCCTGAAGGAACTAAGTCTCCTGAACGGTTATTTTCAGTCATGGGACTTGGAATGATAATACATAAGGGAAAGAGAAAAACTTTCCAAATTCAAGCACAACTTTAATCCCATTCTAATATATTCAGAAGACATCTTCATTCAGCCAAGCTTAACAAAATCATCTGACTGCAATATTGCTAACTTCATGCTGGAAAGAACCTTCAGCCAAAGAAAACAAATTGGGAGCAAAAGCGTTGTAAACAACTTTCAAAGCTCTTCATCCAATAGAAGCTATTTTTACCACAAAGGTACAAAGTAGAAATGAACACATTTTACATTTTTAGTGCTCTTAATGGCGGCTGCACTCTGTTCTGGAAAAAAAAGTCATAAATTTTGTGTAGCCAGTGGAAATCAGCATTTAGCCTCATCGTGTATCAAATGGTTACCAAGAAGTCAAAAAAAAAAAAAAAGCAACATCCCCCATTCTGTTTGTTTCATATGAATGAGGCAAGTTTCCACATAACCCCCTAAAGTATTAATAGTAACCATGCAAAAAATCCACCTTGGTCTCACGAGAAACATAATAACATGGCTCTCTGCAAATACTGTGAATTTTAATATTACATTTTATCAAGCAAACATGAAAGGTTAGACTTTAACAGAGTCTTTGCTATATTGTATGTGCTTATTTGTATACAATTTGTATACAATATAGCTTAACCTAGTCACACCTTGTAAAAAAACAATCTTGGTATGTGAAACTCAATGTTCTGAGACAAGCGTTTTCATGTCATTAATAAATAACAAACAGTAAGCTTGCACTCACTTCACATCTGTCTGCTTTTAAGTATTTCTTAGCACCTCCTAGACCTATTATGTCAACGTCCTGTTCATCAATAACTACTCAGAAGACATGCAAGTAAAGATGAAGGTTCACTGAAGATGCACTGATGGGGTAAGAACTCCAGAGAGCTCAAGTAATAACCATTTCACGCACTGTCTTCCAAAAAGAATGCCAGCATCATGCTCCATGCAACTCTGCTTGCAGCTCAACCTTTTGAAAAGGCTTTCAAAAATAAAAAAAGAGCAGCAATCAAAAAAAAAATCTTTATGAAATTACAGATGAAGGACTCTCTAAAATGCTTTAAGACATAGGATCTTAGTAGAGATTCTTCAGAGAACGCAAGTCTTATCAGGGAAGTTTTAGGCAAGAGATGATTCATATTTCTTCAGAATGACTTAGTAACAAAAAAATACAAACAAATACATCGTTAACCAGTTCTGAGACCAAAAAAGGTTTGCATCTGTATCTGATAAAATGGACTTGTTCTGCAAATTTCAAGGGCAATCAATGTATGAATACAGGAACTGGAACAGGATAAATAAGGGGCATTTTAGGTAGGCAGTCACTAAATCATTAAAAAAAAGGATGGAATTTAAAGCTATGGTAACATTCCTCTTACAGATAGTAAACCCAGTTCAACAATCCTTTTAAGATCTATGATAAGAGTGCTACCAGGTTTACCTAGCACAACTAGCAAAACAACTTTTCCATTGTAAAAAACAAGGAAAGAAAACTTCACATCAGACTTTTAGCAATAGTGCACAGACAGCAGCAGAAAAAAGCAGAAAACCCCATAAGCTCTGACTGGAAAAGCCTGGTGATGCAACCCAGACCATTTTCATGCTGCAAAAACAAACAAGTTTACATCCTCCTGCATTATGTGGCAGAGGGTGGAAAACTGTTGGGTTTATCTATTTTTAGAAGTCAGGCAGATTCCTTTCTTCACTTTACTACCAATAGTCAGAATTTTGCTCACTTGTAATTAAGTACAGCCATCTAAGAAGGGAACAGTTTAAACACAGCACAGACACATAACAGGTTTCTTCCAGTATGTCAAGGGACTTAGATTTAGATACAACTAAAATCACAGAATCTAGAAAATCAGGTTTATGGACACAAGACTGTTGAAGCAGACTTGGTCCATCCTCTTGACCCTTTGTGCCTATCAAAAAAAAAAAAAGCATAAAATAAACAGATTTAGGTCAGCCATCCTGCAGTAAACACAGCTGAAAGACCAAGAGGAATTCACAAACCGGAAAAACAGCAGCCTGTGGGAATTTAAATATTATCTGTTTAACAGGAGAAGATGTTAAACTCAGGCATGTCAACTGCTACACTCTTCTAAACTGTTCTCACCCCAAAGTAAAAATCAAGCAGCACACAATCACCTAGGTAGCACGCAGAGCCAAGTCAAAGGAAGGTCCAACTAGACAGATGACAGGGATACTCTGAGAAGACATTTATCGATTTTTGGCATCAGTACTATTATCTAACAACAGGAAAAATACAAAGAAGTAGTTTAAGCTACACCAATTTGAGTTAAACTCACTGTTTACTGCAAGGATACGATTTAAACTGTTTTGATGGTCCTGAAGCTCCTACTAATATGAAAACTCAAATACAACTCTGACCAAAGGTGAGAGACCAGCCTTCAGCTCGGTTCTCTTCCATCTCAAAATGAGCAACTTCTCTGCAGGTTATCAAAGTTAAGAGGTATAATAAAACGCCTGTCGTAAGAAAATTAACTTGTAATTTAAGTTAGCTGTCCACTACAGCAGAAATTCAAATCAGCAGTAGTATTCCCAATGATGGAAGTAAGATTACTTTTCAAAACTTTCCTCAGAACATCTCCCAAAAAAGAGTTCAGAAGATGAATGAACTTGTGAACTTCAAGGTCTCTGTGCTTCCTTTTAAGCTAAAGCATGCAGGCTTGCACTCTCAAAATACTCCACTCCCGGGTAACATGCTACATCTGATCATCATGAGGTACTATCTTAGCTGGCTTGTTATCTGAACTACATAAGAAAGTAGCACTGTCTAACAAACAATCGTGACCAAACAGTGGGGAAAAGAAAATGACCTCCTTCAAGATTTGCCCTTTAGCCCTGCTCTAAAATAGAAAGCATTTGAAAATACATCTACCCTTGGGCTCACTGCTAAATTTTAGTACAAGCTAACATTTGTTTGAGGGCAGAGTAGTACATGGCTGTGGACAGGGTTAGAAATAGAGGTTAACAGTTGCTTGCACTGTAGAACTCTAAGTCCTTTGGGACATTCATAAGGGTGATAAATCCCATTGTGAGAGCAAATGTGACCCTTTATTAAATAATAAAAGACAAAAGTCATCCACGTCAGCCACAGAAGAGTGTCATGCTTCCCCTGTTTCCCTATGAAGGTGTAACAGCAGGAGAGCCACAATCCTCCCTTGGTTCCTCAGAAGCCTTGTGTAAACAAGAGATACTCCAAACCAAGATCCTACAAGAGGCATAGTTGGTTAGCAGCACCTTGTCCTAGCAGCAGAAAAAAGCCTTGTTTCAGCCACATTACTCAACTCTCCTGCAACTCTGGCAGAACTATGCTGGTAAGCAAGTGAACCAGACTGACATTGTCAGGCCAGGAAGAGGGCCAGCAGCACCAAAGAGATGCCTGAAATTTAACAAGAGATGGGACATCCCTGTAACTACCTACCACAGGTACAGAGCAACTTACTTTGAGATCTTCTAACAATGCCTGTTGATATTGCAAGCGCCTTTTGAAAAACAGAAAGAGATAAATAACCTGAATGGTTTAATATCAGCATTACTCCATAACCTTAGATATGCTCCCTAACACATGTAACTCCTCTCCCCTCAGCACTACCACCACAGAATAACAGTACTATGAAAACGTCATTTCAGACACCTGGAACAGAACAGAGGCAAGCACATACCTGAAAAACATTTGCTTCCTTAAATATATTAGGGCACTGAAGACATTAAAAAGAACAGAAAATGCTAGTGTTTTTGTTCTCACTAATGGTTTTGTGATGAGGAGCCCCATGTAGGCTGACACAATATGGAGCTCTTTACTGTGAGGCACTGGCACAGGCTGCCCAGAGAAGCCGAGGATGCCCCACTCCCGGAAGCGCTCGAGGCCAGGCTGGATGGGGTGTGGGCAGCCTGGGCTGGCGGGAGGCATCCCCGCCCAGGGCAGGGGGCTGGAACTACATGGTCTTTGCGGTCCTTTCCAATCCAAGCCACCCTATGATTCTGTTCCTAATGACCAGAACTACAAGAACCTTACCTGTTTTTGGGCCAAGCCTTAGTCCATCTTCCTTCTCTCTACCTCACCCGGTCCCTGATTCACCCACTACCCTTTCTCTATAACCACGGCTGTATTTTTACTCCTAATCTCTTCTCACCTGGACTGTGAGGACGCCACCTCTCACCATCCCTCCGTGACCCAGCCAGACGCCAGCCTCCTTCATCATCTTCCCCATTTTGTTCCTCCCTGAAGATGCGCCAGTTCTCGCTCTCAGAGCGTATAAACTCGTGTTTCCTCCCCGTTGCTGCTGTCCCACCTTCCTCAAAATTCGGTCTCACTGCAAAGAAAACACATAAGTGAACACGCATCCAGTTAAGAAAAATGCATCCAGTCAAGAAAAACGCATCCAGTCTTTGGGTGTCTAGAAACACAAAGTTTTTAATCTTGCTCCATACAAAAAGCACCAGAAGGGGTGCCAGGAGTCTAATAGAGGAATGGAAGTTTAGGGAAGGAAATATCTGACAGAGGGAGACAGATTTAGTAAATTCCTCCACATTGTAACGTACCTTGGGATGGAAAGACTGAGCAAAGGGGTGTAGGTACACACACAAAAACTGTGCAGAAGAAAGCAACATATACAAGCAATTCTAACATGGATAGGAATGACAAAAGAGAAGATGACAGGTTAAGAGACAGAGAAACATAAAAGAAGCCAGAGCATGCAGAAAGAGTAAATCACTGTATCGTGAAAAGACTCATGTTAAAGGAAAGTGAGGATACAGTTAAAACTGTAAACATTACACACATTTTACATAAACCAAAGGTATTTTCTACTTGCATATTAAAAAGAATATGAGCTGTGTATTTAATCCAATAAGGTGTACTTTATTCTTGCAAAATTTTAGGAAGGATTTTAAGAAGGACTGAAAATCTAACGTAGCATTAAGGATTAAACAAAGTGTTTTACACAGTTATATACACAGTTACATGGTAGTGTTAACATTACCCTGTGAATACACCTTCTGGAGAGCTTAGGTCAGTATGTTAACACAAGTAACTATGCTCAAGCTTAAGGAAAAGCCTACCAAAAATTTAGGAGAGGTCAAAATTTTAGGAGGTCTCTTAGTTCCTCATTTACACTAAGGTGTATTTAAGATTAAACAAAAGCCTCAGGTACTTAACAAAGAGCAACACCGTCACAAAATGATGATATGGACCACTTTTGTAAAAAGAATCCACATTATATGCCAGTAACTTGAGCTAGACACATGCTGCTCTTACTGTTGACTCATCCTGATGAGGAGCCACTACTGCTGCAATAAACAGTAGTGCTAACTTCAGGACATAGGGATCATGTATTTCTTCAGGTCTGTTTAACTGCGTAGCACCAGAATTTTCACAGGAACCATGATGCCACTTGACTGATAGCATTAACCAGTGCTAATTTGAAATTTTGTTGTTGTTTTTGTTTTTTAGTAAGTATTCAACTACCAGAGAAAGTACACTGAATTTCCCTTAGGTCTTAAAACTCAGAAATAAAATATGTAGTATAAAGATTTACACCTGCTTGCTTAAGACGGGAATAAAATGACTGCGTTAAGATTCCTGCAGTAGAAAACATTTAAGTGACATTTTAAAGAATTTAATTTAGGAAGGGCCAGAAATTGTTCCCCCATTTTTTCCATCAACTGAAAAAGCTGCTTGTGGAGAACGGGAAACGCAGAGAACCCAAAATGCTGTGGCTTACAGAGTATCCATTTAGAAGGATTCAGAAATTTTTCATACATAAGGATATTGCATTCTGGAGACAGAAAACAAAACGCTGCCTTTCGATCTTGCAGTATGCCTGAAAACAACCAACATCCTTTCTCCACCATCTCAAAACACTGACAGAAAACCCTTTTTCCTTTCTTCAGATCAAAGTTTTCACAGTAAACCCTTTCATGGAGAGACTGTGTTGGAAGAATACAGGTGAAACTAAATCAGAGCACAAAACCCAAGATGTTTCCAGTTTCTTCCAGTTTCCCACATTCCAGGTTCACACAAATACTTTCCTAACTGTCACAGGAACAAGTTTCTAGAAGAATTTATTTATTAAGGTCGCGTGGCCTTGACCTAGCAAGTAAATAGGAGAGGCAGGAAACACCCCAACAATTAGGACACAAGAATTCTTTCACCCTGATAGTCACCTGATGACCTCAGAAAGGTAACTCTGGCACACACTCTTTTTACGTTGATTCTATGTAAGGAAAAGGTTAAAAAGCACTTAGGCTAATTTAAACTAGATCATCGGTATCAACAGGCAGTCTCAGCTACGAAGCTGAATATAACCCAGATACACATTTCCTTCAGCATCATGAACACCTGCCTAAATGAAACCTCTTCACTTGCTGTGCTCTGAGAACAAAGTTTTTAAAACAGTGTATTTAGGGAAGTCTTCACCTAACAGAAAACACAACAGCAGAGCCAAGCTGTCTGAAAGCAAAGTACACAGAGCATCAATAGAGAAGCCCAGGAGAGAACTGCAATCCAAGAGATCAGGTGAGCCTAAGAAACAGAGGATAAAGAATATAGCTCATTCCTTCTCTGAATTTCTGGAAAAAATGCACATTTTATATGTTTTATTCTGCAGCACACGACACAAGCTTGTTTTCCCTCATTGAGGGTTACCAACAGAAAAGTTATTCAATTACCTATTTTCAGTCTTGAAAGTCTTACTTTTAAAGACACATCTATTATTTTCAGAAGAATTCACAGCTATTACCTGACACTCATTTAACACAACATTAATTTGGGAAGTTACAGGAGACCCTACCAATTAAGAAATGCCATTTCTTTCCATTGTTATTAAGACTCCCAAGACTGCTCTTTAACACTAGCCAGTTACCAGCCCACAGGCTCTATACCGCTGCTGCAAAAACATTTGGGGTTTCAAAGTAAAAGAAAAACTTCATAAAGAATATTACCTCCTTTAGGAATATTGTCTACTTTAAATATAAGAATAAAAGTCTATTTTGGCATTGAGTATCTGTATCACTCATGATTTAGCCAAGTATGCTACAGGCATACTCAAGGCAATTCAGGTTTTCTTGTTCATAGTCCTTAAGACGGCTGGTTTTGCTCCCAAGATTTAAACTGCCGAAGTCAGGTTTTGTGTCCTGAACATGCAGGAGATGCTACCCCCATTTCCCACCATAGAGCCTGAAACACACACCTTCAGAGAGGAGACATAACTTCAAATACTGTTTCCCAAGACCAAAAAGAAGAGGGATCTCGTCTCTCTTCTGGTTTTAAGTTATATAGCAATAAAAACTAAGAAACAAGAGCAGAGTCACTTAAAGGATCAGCATTATATGTATGTGAGGATGGCATCACCTGTGATTCTAAAAACCTTTTTAAGCAAAGCAGCTCTCCAGTGCTCTACATCAGGTGACTGACCTGACAACACACTTCTGTGGAAACAAAGACAACGCAGTGTATCGGGACATACTTACATTTCCTGGTACTGAGACACCACAGCAAGCAATATTCAAAGACAGCAAGATGTGTGTCAAAACAGATCGGGCTACACATGATATTGAACACGACCAACCAAGAAACCAGCTCTGTACAAAGTCCTAGTATATTGCCTTTGCAAACTGTTCCTAGATCTGAGAACACTCGTTTCAGCTGAAATGACTTAGTTCACACAGTCAGAATTTGGCAACGTTTTAAGGATGAAAAAACTAAAATGTAATCTATGGTTTTGCTCTGGACTAATTGACTGGACTTCCTGAAGAGAAAGAGCAATAAAAGGGCACCTCTGTTCAACTCTGTCACAAAGCCAGCAATGGTGTTTACAGAAAACTTCAGATAGAGCCCAGTGGTATTCAGCCAAAAAAAGCCTACAGCTGTGCAACACGGAGTGGAAGGGAGACTAACCGCAGAGAGCAAAACTGGGATTCGGGGACAATCCCACAGCAACATGTTCACACAGAGGACTTACTAACATAACAGCAAGTAACTGACAGTCCCCATGCTGTCCTGCCACATTTCCTATGACATGCTCAGTGTTCAGAGAGGAAAAGCAATAAAGTAATTATGGCAGCTACGCCATTTCCTGTGAACAGGGGAAAAACTAGATGAGACTACCAAGTACTTGAATTTGCTCTACTCCTTCTGCTACACACTACAGACTTCTGCAAGACAGGATATAGGATAAAAAGAATCCTTCGCAGCTTGTGTTTTTAAAGGCATTCACGTAACTTTGCCCAAACTATTTTGTAGTTCAATTTACAGAAGAAAAGAACAAGTGGCCTTAAGATAAGGATTCCAAAGACGTGCCACCTTCTCATTTGGACAGCACCTGACATGCTGGGGACAATACAGGAACAGATCCATAGTAAAGTGACCCGCTTGGAGCCAAAGCGAGTAACAGAAATCAGGAACTCTGGTGCCAGTTTTTCGTTCCGTATTTTCTCTCCCTCCCTAAATTCTCAATCCCAGCAGCAGGTCTCAAAGGCATACCATTCAAGTATCACTCAATTTTTTCACTAAATCCACCATTAGCCACCGGCATGGGTATGCATGAGCCACTAAATTCCAAGACATTAATGAAAAACTTGAGTTCTGTAACACACACCTAGAAATAACATACTATAGCTATTTCATCTGCTGTATAATCACCCTGTTTTCAAGGTACTCAGTTGAATCAGATTAGAAGACATTCAACTGGACACCATAAGCTTTCTACAGTGCAAAATATGATTTTTAAGAAAAAGCTGCTTTAAAAAATGCCCACATCACCTATGGGTGATTAAGAGGCCTTCTTTAGAGGACGTTTGATTTGCTGGAGTATAGAGGGAAGAGTCAAGGGCAGATCACATCACATTGTCCTAGCTGCCTACCATCATGGTGGCATTACATTATTTGCACTGCTTTTGAAGGTCACACCATGCCTATCACCATTTTCAGTGCTGTGCCTGAACATGTATTAAAAATGTTCCATGCTAATGAAGCAAAGTATTAATGTTTTGCAATTTAGGGTTGGGGGCAGGTTAAAGAAAAAATGAGGGAGGATTTTGTTTCCTAAGCAGGAAAGTCTACATTAATAATTTTCCCAGCAGGCCTTCAGTAGTTTTACTGCAAACAACCGCAGCCTTTGTTTCTCAGATCCTCTTACATCTGACGTTCGATCAAAGCTCTCGCATCAGCAGCTCACAAAGGGGGGAAAAAAAGGGTGAACTACAACTGCATTACAATGTTGTCCTCAGAGTTCAGTTTAATAGTGCAGCATGACAGCCACTCCGCGCGTTCCTTCAGCTAAAACATCTTCCTTAGAACTCTTCTGGCTTGTTCCAATTGAAGTGAGAGAGAGAAACGAGCTGAAGTGAAAATGGTTTCACTTGCTACATGGAATCAGTTTCACCACATCTTTAAAGGCAGTAACTTACCTAAGCTGTATTGTTTCATTCCCAGGCTTTAGCAAAATCCTGTGATTAACTCCATGGTTTCACAAAGGAGCAATGTGGAGGTGGAACAGAAGTGGCCAGATCTACATCTTCTGACTAACATTAAAGCTACATACAGCTCAGCAACACCCTCCGGAGATCACAGGCTATACTATTTGCTGCAGCCCCTGCCTTTAAAAAAAAAAAAAAAAAAAAAAAAAAAGAAACAAGAACACTGACACTCAGGAGCTTGGGACTTAATTAGAAGAGGAAACAGCGGCACTAGAGAAGCAGCAATGAGACTCTTTGCCTTTTCACTTCAACAACCAGTAGTTGACACCAGTTAGGAAGAAACTATCACAGAACAGTTTGTATTTTAGAGCAGCAACTTCAGAGCTTTTTCAACTCAGCTTTTCCAGAGGAATTTTGGCCTTCTGAACTTTCAAGTAAAACTTTTAAGATTATACAAACCTAAATAATGATCTTGATTAAGGAGGGGAGAGGAAAACGCACCCCTTCTCCAAGTAATGGTTTGAGGATTTCTCCTTGGCTGCTAAGGGTTTGTGTTGGGTAAAGAAATGCTCCTAACAAACCAGCATTCTTTTCCACATGATCAGAGCTAACTGGCCCCCCTGCAGGCAAAGTGACCAATCGAATCAGCTTCAGATGAAAACCAACCCCCCTGCATTATAAACAGAGGAACGAGACATACAAACCTCCTTTTCTCCCCTCCTTTTATTTTTTTTTTTTTTGTTATTTTTTAAGAGGAGATCTCTACCAACCATTTGTAGGAAGTTTCTTGCCAGTGCTGGCCCAGTCCCTTCTCTGGAGCCCAGGTGTTCCCCTTCTCTTGCATACAGGCAAACCCTTCAAAGACTGGTAAGTACACAAAACATTTTTTTTTTCCTATCATACATTTAGATATTATTCTGTCATTCCATAATGAAAGAAAATGAAGTTGCTTCTCACAGCAGTTTTATTTCTAAGAATTACCTAATTAAGTATCAAAAATCTACTGAAAAAAAAAACTCTCAGATGACCATGGGCATAACAGCACGCAGCAAAACTAAAGTCACCGTGCAATGGTCTTTCAGAAGGTTTTCGAGATGAGAAGTATTGGTAAGACTCTGCACTGCTCTGCCAACAAGGGAGCATTGCAGCCGACTGCTAAGGTAACCAGGTGTTACGCAGACAAGTGATAGGAGAAAATCTTCCTCATCTTGCTGTGTTCATCAACTCAGCATTTAACTGCAGTTCCATCATAACTTAAACTAAGGCCCATCTATTCAAGCCCACTTTTATAATTTCTAATTACATCTCATGCTGTTGATCACTTTCAGCCACTGTATTCTGACTGTGCTTATGAAGATGCTGTTGTGAGCTAGCACTACTGCTTAGGGAACCGTGCCTGAGCAAGTATGAATTCCCGCATCCTAGAAACTCAGTAGTTCTAGACAAGCCATCGGGAAGTCTGCATCACGTAGTGCAGAACTGCTCTTCAAAACCAGCTAGTTCCACAAAAATGAACAGCAGACTTCTACAGCCTTGCATCAAATAACATCCTCACTCAACTCCACACTTACTCTATTATTGTCATTTTGTTTTAAGTATTATTGGTGAAGGATTCAATATATACTAGCACTATAAAACCTTAGAAGTGTTTAACCAAAATAGTTAAAGTTTTTCTGCTTTTCTAAAGGTGGCCAGACTAGTTGGCCCAATGCTTAGATGCTACTTCATAATAATCAGGGTTTTTTCACATAGTGTAGCATGTTCAAACATTATACACAAATTGTACATTACAGATCTTCCCCAAAATCAAGTCTCTACGAAGTCTTCCTTTCTGTGCCATAAAGACATACTCTACTCACCCATCTCATCCTTTTTTTTAGTGCATTCTGTAGTAAACAGTCACAATGTCAGAAGAACAAGCCCTCACATCCCATACTTTGTGGTATTTGCTTTGAAAAGCATGACTTGGGCTCAGCAAATTAAAAGTTCTCATTTTTACTACTACTTTATACATGTATCAAGTCCTGAAAACTTATCTTAATTCTGCAAACCACTTGGAAAGAAAGGTTCCGTCACAAACCACTCTCATTCATCTAAATCAAGAATTAGCTACAAAACCTAAGGGACAAACATGATTGAAATGTTAACTATCCTACTAACAGCTGCAGCATAAACTTCAATTAAAGCAGCTATACTAATTGAATTTCCTCCCACTTTTCTAAGACTGTCCCCTAATACAAGCTGTATCATCCAGTCATGTCATTAATACTGGAAAAAAACTTTTCCTCGTGTTAATATGAAGGCATCAAGGATTGCCAACCAATGGAAAAACAGTAATACGGAGATTTTAATAGCATCAAAGTTCCTTAAACTGGTAAACTTAGTTTGTTCTTGTTGCAAAGTCCAGAGGCAGTAACACATCTGAATGATCAAAGCTTACAGCAAGAGACTAGATGTTTAAATCTGAAACAAGCACAAGATTACCTGGACCCAGGTCAAGTAAAGAGGGAACGCTCCGAAAACTCTCAGAAGGAGCATGCCAGCATCACTTGGGTCCTAGTAAATCTCCAAATTCTGCTACACTTGTAAGCAGGTTTTACAGTTACTCTCATCCAACAGCAGGTCCTCTTGACTGCTTTGCTGTTGTAATGAAGCAACACACTGCCCCAGATCGCTTCCATCATCAACTGGAAGAGATTTGGTGAAGCGTGGAAGTCGGGCAGGTATGGTAACACTGTAGAAGTCTCTCCTGGACAAAGCTCCACATAGAGGCATTCAGGCTCCTTTAAAGGGTTGCCTTTAAAGGGCTGCAGGTGCAACAGGTGTTCCAAGACAAAATCAGGCTAAAAGTGTCACTTCTCTGTGCCTTCAGCTGGGAAGGCAAGAAAAAATAAAAATTAAGACCGCTGCAAATGAGTCCCCATCAATCCTACCGGAGCTGTAAGAGCTGAGCTCCTGCTGTCAAGAGAAAGGCTAAGTAAGGGATGCTTAAAAGATGAGGAAAGCATTGTGATGGTATAAAGCCACAAAGATACTTCAAAAGAAGTGTCACAGCTCAACACAGAAGATCTCAATAAGAAAGGCCAAGTGCAGGAGGACAGGTGTGTTGGATCACAAATTTCATTAATGCAAACAACATTATAGAGCTGTGAGACAAGATTTTTATTACATATAAATCTGTGGCATGTCAAGTCAGTTTAGAACCTGTCTAACTGCTACATGAAACCGTAGCACTCACCTTATCTTACAAGATTGCATAAACAAGAGTCTTACAAGTCTTACAAGACTGCATAAAAAAGACAGAATGAGGAACACTGGTAGTAAAGAAAGAGGTTTAAAACCAAAAACAACTAAAAGAATTGCCAAATACACTAGAGTTGGTGATAACCACTGAATTTTCAAAAGACTTGAAATTTTAGAAAGGATTAGGATTGGAAAGGATTAGAAACACTGAGTGCAAGTTAAAGACTGGTCAGCAGGTGAAGAGAGGTTTAGACGTCATATTTAACAGTTCCTGTCTTTCCACTGAGGGGTTATCAGAAGCAACAACCCAAAGTCACAGTTTCACAAGCCAGCAACAAGGAAAAGCCAAGCCAGACAAACAGCACAACATTAAGGTTAAAAGATGACATTAGAGAAACTTAGATTGGGAATTCTGTGCATTTAGCAGTGGAAACGTATTACCCAACAAACAATGCAGAAGTCAAGGTTGCCTATCTTTCCTAAAACATACACTGTTTCAAACTGGGGTTGATGTGGGGTTATTAAGAAGCATGCTGTGCAGTGGACTGGATCAGACCAGGTGTTCCAAACTGTACCTCACAATTTTATTCATCGGTATTGGAGGAGAGGATATTTAAATTTTTGACTACAATGGTTGTCAATGGTTGCCAAGCAAAAAAGTATTCAGAAAACTAATTCTTGTTCAAATCTGAAGTCACATTTACTATTAAGTTGACTGTTTTTGCAAATTCAGAGGTCTGATCATCCAGCCTGAGCAAGCTGTTTCCCAAAGGGCAGCTGTTCTTTCACCTTCTGTTCTGAACCAATTGCATTGCTCTTGGAGCCTCTTGGCAGTTTCTTAGCAATTTTTCCCCCCAAGAAGTTCAGACTTGTGGTTCTTAAAGTCATTAACAACTTTTACAAAAAATAGGAACTGTTTTTGAAACAAAGCTTCCAATGCAATCGCTGCCATCTCATCAGCTACCTAGTATTTTAAGCAGTCCTAAGCAAGAAAAATCAGCGGCCTGTATGAAATGAGGCCCGAGCAGTTACCGGCTTAACCTCACAGGCAATTCCCCTGCTTGGAGTCTCAAGGAGCACCAAGACGGGACCACTGTAAAAAGCAGTGCTGGAGACTAGCAGAGGTTCTCTTTCCCAAGCACCTTCGAATTGTCAGTAATGGATCTTCCTCCGCAGAAAACATCCTAGAAAGCCTGATTATGAAGACTGACTAGATTTTTTTCAGAGCTTTAAGTGTACGTTAAGTGATTAACCACGACCCTAGAAAGCTCCTTAATCAACAAAATTGAGACACTACAATACTGACGGCATTTTGCTGAGAGCAAAGTCTGCTGCCTTTGAGTACTTTACCTTAACATTGATATGTGGAAGATCTGAAGCGTAGCCAAGGAAACATATATTAAGTACATTTTTCTTTTCCTCATAATGTATTTAACACTGTAAATGAGGATTCTGTCAGCAACCAGTCAGTACCAGATTCACATTCTCTCGGTGTATGTTTTACAAGCCCAAATTACATGGAGGCTATGAAGCAGATGCTGCCCTCCAAAATACCATGAGAATTTACACACACTAGGTTTTTTTTTTCCAAGAACACATGAGGTTGCACCCAGAGGCGTTTTGTTCTGCAAGTGTTCTCCTCTATTCAAACAAGGGAGTGCTTCTTGTAAGCACTGATCACTTTAAGATAAAACCAAGGCACTGCCCACAGTTCATTCTGCACATAGTCTCCTTCCTATTTAAAGACAACTATTTTCCAGCTCCTTCAAGGCAGTGCTCTTCTAAATCTTAGCATCAGGACTGTGCTTTACAGCCAAGTCACTAATCTTCTGGTACATGAAACATTTAAAATTGTACTCAGGCTACTGTAAATTTCATAGCAATGCAGCAAGACTCGAAGTTATTTAGAGAGCTATAGACGGACTACGCCACAGATCAAATGCGGAAGAATGTGTGGGGGAGGAGAGGTATTGTATGCTGTATGGACTACAGACAGAATACACACCCTACCCCCCAGGAAACAGTTGTACAGATGAATCTCAGAAAGCTCACTGTATTCTTTGGCACAGGGAATGGTTTTCAAACAGTTACTGCAGACACAGAATGGAAAGTGGAAAAAAATATCAGATTCCACTCAGGCCATCAGCGACCCCAACTCCTTTGACTACAGCATGGATAGTAGAAATATTCGAATGACTGAGAACCTACAGAAGTGAAAAAAAAATGATATTAAGCAAACTAGCTGTGATGTTAATCCTCATACTTCAGTATGCATTAAGCGTAAGTAGAAGCCAAAGAATGTTCTGTAGTTACTTAAATTTGTTATCAAGATGAAGTACACAGTGACGAAAGCCACTGGTTTACAGGATCAAAGAACACATCACAGATGTGGAGGTCTTTCTTGGAAGTCTTTTCCAACCTTAATGGCTCTATGAAGGTTGGATGTGGTGCTTAGGGACATGGTTTAGTGGGCAATATCAGTGGTAGGGGGATGATTGCACCAGATGATCTTGGAGGTCTTTTCCAACCTCTATGATTCTACGTCATGTTATACCTTTCATCAACTCATTCTGAAATTCAAAATCTTTAAATCTTATGTTTCAACATAAAACTAAGATGGCATTCTTGGGCTGGGGGGAATCCAATTCTTCTAGCCTGTACGTACACTTGTATTACACACTGAGATGGCTGCAATTCAGAAAAAGATCAAAATTGAGGAGAAACATACAAGTTTGATTAAATACACCATGTAAAACTATGACTTTCAGAAATTACATATATTTTGAAAATCCTCGTCTATTCTGTAAATAATCATCCTCACAGCCATTTTAAGTAGGTCATGCACATTATGATGTCTGTTTTACATGAACACGTATTTATTTTAATTGTACCACGTGAACATGAAATATTTAGTATTTATGAATTTATGGATTTGGGTGGCCAGTGTCTTTTCAAAGACGCTCAGCATCTCTGGCAAGTTTGCTAAGTTTTGAGGTATAAAATTAAACTGTGAAGCCTAACACAAACACATACGGATATCCATTTTGCTTCCCAAATATCCAATTCTACCTTCACCCCCCTAATGCCCATACACTTGCTAAACTATTTTCTTTCCTATTTGGACACAAAAATACACTGCTTTGGCAGACTAAGTTTCAAAGTATATCAGTGCATTTTCAGTATTGGTTTCCTGGTCTTTCTATCCTATGCTTCCAGAAATGAACTCAAGGCTCACAGAAACAGCTATGCCCTGAATACTGTAATTCTACTTAGTGGGTACACACAGCAGTCATTTCCTGAGCTAGAAAACTCTGAAAGGAAATCAGTTTTTCTAGAAATTCGGTAAATTACAGCATCCCCTAAAACGCATAATCATGTTAGAAAATAATAAACATTCTCATAATAATGTTGTTAATAGTATTCATAATAGTATTGGTAAACTATACTCTGCTTTAGTTACAAAAATGACACTGAACCAGTAAAAGACAAATCCATCACTTCTCAGATACTACGTGCCTAACTCCTTCCCCTCCTTCAAAGAGTTAAAGCACGTGACTCAAATGTAAGTTTAGGAAGGTAAAGTTTTATATAAATGACTAAGCAGGGAAAATTTGAAAAGTAGTCAGATTTTTAAACTTAATCTTTTTTAGCAAAGTATTACCACAAACAGTGGTAAATTCCACTCCAAGCTCCCGATTTAATCTTCTCCGGATTGCAATGTATAAGCCCTCCTTTGTTGGCTGCGGTATTTCAACCCCTGCTGATGTGTCAGAAACTGTGAACATTAGGCAAAATACAAATAGGCTGCATTGTATCAGACTATTTTCCTTTTTCCTCTTTTCCAGAAGATGAGAACAGATATGATAGAGAGCAATAACACCAAATCCAGTGTTCCCCTCCTGACCCAAAGATACCTGAGGATGGTCACAAAGGATGGACACAGCACATTCCAGATGGATGGTGCCCAGGGAAAAGGTCTGGCATACCTCCGAGATGCATGGGGAATATTAATGGACATGCGCTGGAGATGGATGATGCTGGTCTTTTCCGCTTCTTTTGTCATTCACTGGCTAGTCTTCGCAGTGCTTTGGTACGTGCTAGCCGAGATGAACGGGGACCTGGAGTTGGACCATGATTCTCCACCTGACAACCACACTATATGTGTCAAGTACATCACCAGTTTTACAGCTGCTTTCTCTTTCTCGCTGGAGACACAACTCACCATTGGTTACGGCACCATGTTCCCAAGCGGGGACTGTCCTAGCGCTATTGCCCTGCTCGCAATACAGATGGTCCTGGGGCTCATGCTGGAAGCTTTCATCACAGGTAACCTTTCACATTCAATCTTTGGCTAAAGTAGGTTTAATGAAGACATTAAATAAATGAAGTCAGAAATAAATATCATACTGATATTTAAGAGAAAAAGAGAGTTAAGATCAGTCACTGAAAAGATGATGAGATTTTAGCTATGGAATGTTAAACTCCTTTTGTTAAAAGGCATAAATTAGGTGGTGACAAGATTTTTATTAGAAAGTTCCACTATTTGTTGCTTGATACTTGTGGTAGCTCCCTGCTTTACACTCTTAAATAACTTCTTATACCATGATCTCTCCATGAAGAGAGATTCTTTTCAATGGAATTAAAATGTATAAAGTCAATTTATTTTGATTAACAGCTAAGTTTATTTTTGTCTAGGGGAAGTGTTTTTGATGAGATTTTTATTCATCTCTAACTCAATATTCCCCAGTACCCAATGTAAAAAAGTTTTTTTAGGGTGACAGTCATTTGGAGATATTTTAAGTTTCCTAAAATAATTTTCAGGTTTAAAGTATTTCAATAGATTTAAATAAACAGGTTTACTGTACATTAAGAAATATCTTCTCCAGTGGTAGCTCACCAAGATTATGTACTCTTGCTAGTTATAGTACATAGTAAGAGGACAGCCTAACAGTTTCCGAACAACGCAGGCTGACACTAGGAAGTCCACATGCACCCAAGTCTGCTTTTGATTCTTTGGACTGCTTTACCTAGACTCAGTGACTGTAGCCAACCAACCCAGGCACAATGCTCATATTCACCACGTTCCTTCCCATGACACAGGTGCTTTTGTGGCAAAGATCGCCCGACCAAAGAACCGGGCGTTCTCCATCCGCTTCACCCGCTCTGCTGTAGTGACACACACGGAGGGGAAGCCATACCTCATGTTCCAGGTGGCCAACACACGCTCCAGCCCGCTCACGAGTGTCCAGATTTCTGCTATTCTTTACCAAGAACAGGAGAACGGTCAGCTGCACCAAACTAGTGTTGACTTCCACCTAGACAGCATTACTTCAGGAGAGTGCCCTTTTTTCACCTTTCCACTGACCTACTACCACTCTATCACTCCATCCAGCCCACTGGCTGCTCTCCTCCAAAGAGAGGCTGCTCACCATTTCGAGCTGGTTGTCTTTCTGTCGGCTGTGCAGGAGGGTACTGGAGAAATGTGTCAAAGGAGGACATCCTACCTCCCCTCAGAAATCATGCTGTACCATCGTTTTGCTGCTGTGCTAGCCCGCAGTGCCAAAGGTGAATATCAGATCAAGATGGAGAATTTTGACAAGACAATTCCTGAGCTCCCAGCTGTGGCTGACTCGAAGAGTCCCAAAAGGACTGCCAAGGAGATCCGCATCAACGGACAGCACGCCGACAGCTTCCAGCTCTCCGAGACTGGCCTCACAGAATAGACAGAACAGACTTTGAACTTTGTGCTTTTTTTTTTTTAATTATTATTACATTAAAATTTCAGGTCCCATTTACAACCTTCCTTCCTTGGCTGCCACCATCTAGTGATCTTTCTCATACTCCCATCATTCTAATCACAAGGTGATATGCAGAGCGAAGAGAACTGGTGTGCCCATGTGAGCTGGGGGGAGACTGGATTAACCACCTAGAACAAAGTCAGGTACAAGAATCACAGTACTAATTCTGGGAAATTAAAAGAGCTACCTGCTGAATTCACCAGACTATGATTAAAGCTGCACTGACCCTGAAAAGGAGAGACCTCCAAAGCTAAACAAAATCCTAATTGAACAGCTGGCGACAAGAAGGACAGCAACAACACAAAAAAAATCACTCAAAACCAATATGGGGTCATTCAGTAAGTACATTAGTACTGGGATAAGCAATTCAGTTGATCTGAGACCCTAATTTTTCTGTTCTCTTAACTCTTCGGGAATACGGGGTTATATCAGTTTTCAGATGGCTTAACTGACTCTTCGAAAGTACTGCCAATCTCTCATGGCAGTGAAAAGCACCCCTACTGTGCTTGCTTGTTAGTCAAAATTGTAAATACTAACTGTAGTTCTTCATTCTGCCAAGTGAGAGGAGAACACATCTCAAGATAGGTCTATGAAGATGCTATTAAAAAATCTTGATGCATATGGCAAATGCTGCAATGGAAATTTTGTATTTGGAAACAATGAATAAGTTATTTAGGAGTGCAAAACAAGCTATTCTAAATGAGTTAACGTGCTCTTCTGAAAGGACAATACATTTCATGTGTTCTCAGCTTTGTGCCGCTTGTCTCAAGTAGGTCTGACCCAGGAGGATGTACTACGCCCACACGAGAAGGAAAACTGCATCCATTTATATTTCATGCTTTTATCAGTATCTGCCTGTACACACAGCACAGAAGTATTTACAAAGACACTTGAATCAATTTTAAAATAAAAAATTAAAACAAACTATACCTAGGACTTTTGTACTTAAGTGCCTCATAAGCCTACTGCAAATAAGACAATCTCAATAATTAAGACATTCTAAATAATTTGAAAAGCTAAGGCATAAATAATTATCCATCACTGTATTTACAAGCTCTTACTGAAAGCGATGTCTATTATGATTGCACATACCTGAACAGTCAAGTTTCAAAAAAAGTAAAAGTTGTCTTTCAAAGGTAAAAGACGCTTCCCAGAAACAAAGATGGCACAGATAACTTTCATTTACAAAAGTGCAATACTCTACCAAACATGCTTCTTTTTAATGTAATTGGTCAACAGCAGGAAAAAAAGGTCTGAAGCCATCTGTTGAGATACCATTAACTCAATTCTTCAAGCCTCAAAATTTATTTAATCAAAGTGTATTCACAATGCAAAAGAGCTGAGCAAAAAGTCACTTAGTCTTAGGGTCCATACTTCTAAATCTCAGTAATGTGATGACTGAAAATACAGCACAACTCTTCTGTGCCAGCAACTGCTATAGTCACTACAGAGTCACAGTCTTCCTTTGGAAATGGAAACAGCAGCCCCAAAGAAACATTTTACAAAGGGAGAAGAAAGAGGCCAAGGACCTGTGTTTTCAAGTGCAATTCTGCTCTTGTTCCAAACTTGTTTAAAAATTGTCTCCCTCCATTCATTCTTAGAGAGATCTGGTTTTGTTACACATTCTCAATATCTTTCTTGGAATTTAGTTTTATATAAAAGTATCCATGAACACTGTGGAGCATGGAAAGCAGCCCTATCAAATTACATTGCCTTCATCCCTACTTTTCAGTTGTTGACCCCACGAGCAATTTAAAGATCTTTCCTTCTATCAGTACCAATAATTGTCAAGTATTTCCTTCTAGCATTTTCTTCATGTCTCATGTCCTCTGCCAATATAATGCATTGAAGAAAGTCTTACAAATTAAGAACCAGGTACAAGAACAGGAGAAAAGATTTGTGTGTTATTTCCATGAATTAACCAAGAGCAGTGTTTTGCGTGAAGTATTTTTTTCTATATCTCACATACTCCAGTCTCAGACAAACCAATTATTCTAAAATTCAGATGTATAATCCCAACAGGGTGACACAGTAATCTCACCTTCTAGAACCAAAGCTATAAAAAGCTATTTCTAATTTCAGTTAGCATCTAATCACCAAGTGTAGATTGCTTAGTTCAATTTCTAAATTGACTTGAGACTCCCAAGTTGTCCTGTTCAAATCACTTTCTATTTATAGATCTGGTTTAAAAGGGGCTACAGCAGCACATATAAAGAAAAAAAGTTTAGTATATGCTAGATGCAGTGTTATGTTACATTTTGGAATGTACAGCTGAAGAACACCTCTGAAGCAAGTTAGACATACAGGCAACTGTAGTTATTTCAGAATAGCTACAAAACAAGAGGTAGACAGACCACCAGTATTACTTTCACAATTCTGCTGAATTGGTGAGCTGTGGATGTCTCATGAAGTACTGGAAATACGCTATGGCCCAAATCAAAACACAAACCTAGAAGAATTGCTGATCAGCTTTGATGCAACAGAACTGCACTCGATACTTTCACTAACACTGCAAGAGCCCTCTGGTGATGAACCTTCTTTGCGGATACTTCTTGCTAGCAAGGTAGGGAAGAAAAATAAGCAAGGCAAAGGAAGTCAAAGTGTGATTCAAAGCAATTCATCACCCTCTGTATCTTCACTTGAGCACCCTTTTTACATTCAAGCTTCTTTAACCTACCCAGTAAATACATATTAAACAGAACTCAATCAGGTTTCACAAATGAATTTCTAAATGTCTAGTTTAATCTACATTACAATTATTTATTACCAGTGTGTAATTGCTGGTAACTAATCAAATCCCCTCAGCTACTAAGCTGGTATTAGTCGAGAGGTTGCACAGAAAATTAAGCAGCTTTTGTGCAGCTCTAAAAGACAGCTGTAATCAAGAAAACTTGTTTATTTTCTTTGCTAACAGCCTCCGCCTTCCAGAAGCAATTTGCATTGTCAATGCAAGTTTGTCAAAACTGTGACAATCTGCAACAGAAACTCACAAATACTTCATGCATCTTTAATTTTCATACTCAAACCTGGAACAGTTACTGCTGTTTATGTTGAGAATCACGTAAGTGTGAACTTGCAAACTGTTACGAGTGCTGAAAAGCCTTTTAAGAACAGTGTATTCATCACATTGGGAAAGCAATTCTCCACTGCAGGTCTATTCCTTTTCTAATCTTATGATTTTTATCAGAAGGTTCTTACATTGTCATTTATTATGAATGCCCAGAAAAGTTTCATATTTGATCTGTTATTTTGTTATCACCCTGAACAAAGAATATGAGAAGTTGACAACCCAGTAAACTATGCAATTTGAGGCTGCTCTAAGACCCTACGAAAGAGCAATGAAAAACTGAAGCACAGCAAAATTGGTAAATGGCGTGTCAATTCACTCCATCTTTCCACTGTAACTGCTATAGGAGAGGTCTACTAGCGCCTAGTATTAGCATGGGGCTTTTTGGCACATCTGCATCCTTACTTTATGCTCCAAGTATCTCATGATTGGAAAGCATTTACATAACACTATCTGTTTATTAATCAAGGCTTGAGTCAAAACAGACTGACACCTTCTGTTAATATTTGTGTTCTCCACCATATTTCTCTTTGAAGGTAAAGAAGAGAGAAACAGTCCTCCCACTCATGTGGCCTTTAATCTCAAACATGGCAATAGAGAAGCATACATGAATGACTAATTAAAATAATGATTTTACATTAAGACCTCAAAAAGATTGCCTCTTGCCTCTATCATATTGTGCTACAGAGATTTTGGCCAAATAAGATTAAACTAGAAGAGTAATAGAACAAGAGACTTAGAGGAGGAGCAATCAGGAGCAAAATCAGTTTCAAGGAGAAAGGGCAAGATCATACTGGACAACCACCAACGCATGACCCCACAAGTCGGTGCACTTGTGCTATATTCAGTTGACAGAACTTCCTTCTTACCACTCCCCAATATAGATTTTCACCTGACTGGATGTGTTTCATCTGCCAGACAACTCAAGTTCACATGAATACTCCAGCAGATACACTGGGTCAAAATTAATGACCCACTATTCTGTCTAAATGTAGCCAAGAAATAGAATAGGAAACATGGCAGGTACACTTCTTGGTGCACTCTCTTACCTTTACTGGGAGAGAGAGGGAAACTGAATTGAAATGAACACAGGACTTGTATGACAACTTTAATTAATTTGACACACATTGATTCCGTAAGCATAGGAACCTCAACACACTGCCATTAGGACCTACCACACACAAGCAAGCATTCAAAAATCAACAAGTTCACACTGTCCAGAAGTTCTAGGTACCAAAACAGCACAAGCCAGGAACACTTAAAAGTTGTGTTTAAAAGGCAAATTCACACAGAGTACCCAATCAATCAATAAAGGCTCTTCTCACACATACAGGAGTTTAATTCCAACTATAGACATCACACCTTAGCTGGATAAACAGAACCTACTTGCAGCAGATTTATTCCCTAAAATATGAAGGCCTCTAATAGTGAAAACAAGACAGAAGAAAAGCAAAGCTGAAAACACATTCAGAGTAAAGCAGCACAGTACCACGAACACTGTCAGGGCTACACCTAAAACAGTTAAGAAAGGTTTGTGTACATACAGGTCCCTTCCCCAAAACACGCCCCTGCTCCTCCCTCCCATTTTCTGCACATACAGTAACAAAACCATACCTGGATCTTTCCGCCCTGGTTTTTCAAAGCGTCTGTCTCCCCTAGAAAGGCAGAATAGAAGTTTCAAATGAGGTTTGAGAACTACTCCATTCATTTTAGGTATTAAGTGGTTGTTTATTTATTTATTTATTTATTTTTTAAGCCAGACAGTGGTGGACACTATCTTCAAAGATCCAAATGACAACCGAAATTCTCAGGAACACCAATACACATGTATTCATTAGCAAATAAATGTTTTGAAATGTGGCCCTAAGTATCATCAACGGAACAGTGTCAAGATTTAAAAAATGAATTGAATCCTTCAGAAATCCACATATTCACCCGACAGGTTATTGACTTCCATTTTAGCTCCCATAATGTAAATTCTCTAAGCAGTTTCTTCTTCCCAGGAAACTGACAGAGAACTGATAGGGAAGTACCTTGCAAAAGTGCTCTTTAATCACTCCTAATTTTTTGGAAACATTACTGTATCGGCTCCAACTTAAAAATTCAGGTGCTCCACTAACAGGTTTGACTGAGCACCTTTCCTAAAATATTTTTATGAAGTCAAAAGGCACAAATGGAAGCTCAAGAGATGTATATACAGAACTTTAAGGTCTAGAGTTTTCTGTTACCTTTCCTCCCAACTCTGTGATCTGTGCATTTCCCTGCCCCCTCCTCGCCCAAATCCACCCTCCACTTCATCAAAACTTCTTTGGTAGAAACCGCTTTCTCCTCGGCCTCTGCCTGAAAAGACAAAAAAACACAACTGTTTGAACAAATAGTAATAGAAGTTGAGAAAGTCAGGTAGGTTGCCGTTTCCTGGTATCCCTGTGAACTAATCTTGCAGTCTTAAGCCCCAGTAAAATCATCTGAGGCAAAAGGGAAAAAAAATGAATAGAATCAAGAACGAATGTTATACAAAAATTCTTATCAAGAAGCACAAGATCAGACTGAACAGGCAAACAACTCTGTAATAAATGCTATGCAGAAAAACACAGAGCATGTACTTACCCACCAGAAACAAGGATGCATTGTTCACACAACATCCACACACGTGTACTTTACTAACACAAAAATCAGACAGCTTTTAACAGCAGCATCCAGTATAAGGGTGCTACATT
The DNA here is from genome assembly GCA_011076525.1 of Nettapus auritus. Classification (NCBI taxonomy): domain Eukaryota; kingdom Metazoa; phylum Chordata; class Aves; order Anseriformes; family Anatidae; genus Nettapus; species Nettapus auritus. The sequence goes on from CM021773.1 coordinate 9,427,427, forward strand.
GCAGATGTACTCATGACTACTACTAGCAAGGCTAACAAGGGAGAAGGAAGCTTTGCCACTCTTCATTTCCAGTGATTCCGTGCCGAAATCTTCCCCAGGAGCAGTGGGAAGAAAAGAAGAATCACAGGATGGGTATAGCAAAGAACCCCAATAGCTACAGAATAAATATCTGCGTCCTCACTTTTTGAAGAAGTGATTCTCTGTAGGTGGCTATCAAGTATCAAGCCTCAAGACAGAAAGTTACAGACATATCCTCAAGTGTAATGCATCTTGAAGCACATCTTCAGTGTTCGGTTAAAAAAAAAAGAAAAACGACACCCACACATCCCCTGAGCTTCAAGGTAATTTCCAGCATGGGTTAGATTACTGGCTGTGGTAAAGTTTTCAAATCTACAAAAGATTACAGGCACTGCTCTACAGACTGCTACAGCAGAAAAAGTGAGTGTTTTTCTGTTTGTTTTTCAAGTCAGATGACTTACCATTTCAAGGATCCAATGGAAAGAAAAAAAAGTGAAACAAATCAATCAGCTAGTTGTCAGGATTATTTCTTGCCTACATATACATGCAGCCCCTATACAGCCTAGTCCAAAAGCCTAAAAAGCACCTAAATAAATAGATAAATAGATGAATAGAATAAATAGATAAATAGAATTCTCATCTGTAAAACTATCACAAACCTCAATCCTTCCACACTTCCAGGCTTAAAGAAAACAAACACCTCTAAGGATGACTGACAAACCAGGCCCAGTATCTGGAGGAGTAAGACAAGACAGAATGACCAAATGAAACAGAAAAAGAAGTATCCTGAGAACAGACTCCAATCCCTGTAGTCTTCTAAAGAAAGTAATGGTAACAAACTGCTTAATCTGAAATCTAAAGACCCCAGGATACAAAGAATTTAAGTCACTTTTTTTTTTTTTTTAAAAAAAAGGCTCTAAAAATATTTTAAAATGGAAATCATTAAGGCAGCTGCAACCATGTCACTACTACTCTATACAAAACCTCTTGCAGAAAGATTCCTCCCAGATACCAAGAAGAAAAATAGATGCTCAGATACGGGGAAGCCAAATAAAATTTGTCTAAAATTCTTCCTTCTGCTTCAGAAAGGGGGGTTTTAAACATCCTCTTTGAACAAAACTATTATGTTTCCTAACACCAGGAAAGCAGTTCAGTGGTAGAGCTCTTCATCACAGAGCTTGAACTTCTTTACCACAGGGCTTTAGGGATGCTTCAAGTTGACAAACCCAGATGGAGACTGGACAAAACTTATGGAAGAAATATCCTAATGGTAACTAAACAGAGACCACACCTGGCTCAGGAAATGCATTCACTTGGATGTGTCTGGAAGGTGAGCATTTGTGTAATATTTCATTGTCGTATTTTTATGCAACCATAATCTCTTGGCAAGTCACCTGCTTTTGGATGTTACAAGAGACAAGTATAGAATAAAATGAAGCCCTACCTGACTGAGCATTGCTGTTCTGTGTAAACTCAGGCAGATGCAGAGGAGCCGACTGAGCACTCAAGACAAGAGAATAAATTAGCATCAGACCAGTGGCTGTACAGGAAATACCTTCACTATAGGTAGTCTGATACTACAAGGTTGACGATAAAGATGAGTGCGAAGTCAAGAAGCAGCAAAGATGTGATATAACACCAAGAGAAGCACAGCGTTTATTCAGTTAAGTCATGATGGGTCCCCTAAGATCCTGCGACTCTCCACAGATAAAAAGCCAAAGGAGTTTTAAGCATCTCTTGCAATGGCACCTTTGTCTCATTTCCTCTCTACAGGAAAGCTCTCTTCCTCCCTCTCACATAAAACAATGAAGTGAAAACAGCTCACAAGAGGAAGACCCAGGCAGTCTGAGCCAAAACAGAATTAAGACAGACTCAGCTCATCTCTTTGAGGTAGTGGAAGTCGAAAGTTGCATGTGCTTTCCCTACAAAAGCAGATGTCCTTTTCTGTTCTCACAGTGACGGACAGCAACATTTGTAGTGCTCCCCTTACGTGTGAATGCATGCTGATTACTAATACCAGACACACAACTAGCAGGCAGAAGGCTAGCAAATGAAGACAAATGCCTTTTATAAGGGAAAGAAAAGCATCAGAGTTGTTTTAACAGCGGGACAGCAGATGCCAGCTTTGCAGGTAAGTGAAACAACAGCCTGCTCACCCCTCTCCACCCACCCCTCTCTGACAAGGTTCACCAGTATTTCAGCTGTGCTCAACCAACCACCAAAATGATTGGAATTTTAAGAAAACTTTGGAAAAAAAATCCAAACAAAACCAAATGATCTCAGCAACTCACTTCAAGTCTGTTTGTGGAGCAGTGGTACGGATACCACACGGTGCTGGGCAGTACCTACTGAAGCCACTTCTGTCCTGGCAGTGTCACCACCCACCGCCGCCGCTCTCTTGCGGGGACACTGCCCAGGTGTGCAGCCAGGCACACGTGTGCCTTCAGCAGAAGCCAACTAGGCCGCTGCAGGAGAGCCACGCTGCACTGAAACAGATTCTGCCAGGCTACAGGAGGGAGCTAGCTGAAGAGAACTGTGTTGATGAAGTCGGTTGCTCAGCAAGTAGATTAAGTAGACGAGCAACCAGAAGGCACACACTGCATCGAATACTGTTATCAGAACAAAAAAATAGAAAGTCAGCAGTGAGGATGAAACCACACATAAGCACACTGCCACTCTGTGCCTTTTTTGTTTGTGGCTATTAAATCTAGAACCACGTGCTTATTATAAATAGCATGCCACTTCCAAAAAGAGGTCTGGAATATGGGGAGCAGACTTTCTGAATGTAGATGTTGAACAGAAAGTACTGAATAAACTCAATAAACGTTAATAAATCCTTCCAATAAAAGAGCTGAATAAAGCAGTTGTGTCATGTTGACTTCAGTAATTGCTTTAAAACCTCAGAATGAGAACCTCAAGCTACTGGATACTGTGATCATAATAGCCAAAAATAGATAACCCAAAAACCAGGCAGGTCTGAATTCAAGGAAAACATACAAGACAAAAGCAGAAGGCCAAGAAGCAGTACAGTCATTTAAACGGTTATTATAAAAAAGCAACGCAACAAGCAAGTTCTTAAAATCACTGGACAACTGGAGTTCAGCATCTACTACCACAGCTGTATTACTCAGGAAGAGCAGGATAGTTGCTGTCCGATTGTAGCTGTTTAGGTGTGAGAAGTTTCCACTTTGGCACCATTTGCAAGCTTCTGAATAAAACAGCAAGGACAGATTATGAAGAGGAAAGGAGATGAGAGGGGACAGAACTCTAACGGGAAGCAAAGCGCCCTTCGTAATGGTCTTAACCAAAAAGGAGAGCAGATGCAAAACAAGGTGGCTGTAAGCTTGCAGCCCATTCCTGGGACTACTTAAATCCCTCCTCATCTGAGGCTCTTATTCACTAAAGCTGACATTCCAGTCCCACCAGCACAAAGCATGGGCTTAACTGCACACCACGGGGAGCTCCCAGGCAAACAAGTCAATTAGGAACAAGGTCACGTGCAAGTACTTGGCTTTCTTTGGAGAATACAGCTTCAGAACCGAATCAAGAGCTTGGGATTTGTCTCAACACAAGACACGCAGTATTACAATGGCAGTTCAAGACTGCAGATGGTTTCAACAGTAACACCGAGCTGTAATTCAGTGTACAGTCAAAAATATTAAACAGAAATCAAACTGCCTGCCACACGGTAATCATCTTCACATCAGCTAGATGCAGCCACTGTCACAAAGACAGGGGACGACTACAGAGAAGGTATTTACCGAGTGGTATGTTGTAGCATTAACTGGCAGTAAGTGAAATCAAACTTAAGAGTTCTCACAAGAACTTCTGGCAGAAGTTTATTTTTTCCCCCCCTTTCACCCATCTTTGTCACAGACTCCCTCTCCCAAACACTGTAACAACTCTGTGATTTGTGCCTCAGTGAGAGACCTTAACAATTCTAGTTGTACATGCTAGTTCCTCCCTCAAGTTACAGTTGTGCAAGTCATTTCAAGACAGTAACCTTGTTTTGGTAAAGCTGAAACAGAAATTCCATCAGCAACAGCTCTGTGCATGCAATGATGCAAAGTGCATTAAAAGTACCAGATAACCTTTATTGCCATACAAAATTGCCTGGATTCTAAAGAAAAATGTTTTCCAGCTCTTAAGTGAGGCAATTCATTCAGTGAGCAAGCTCTGACAAAAAATCCAAGTCCTTTTCATTGTAGCTTGACAAAACAACTGCTTTTAAAGCTTGCTATTTGCAAGCCACGTGTTACTTTTAAAAGTTACTTATTATTAGGCCTAGGCTGAGTATTTCACAAGTAACTGTTACAAAGTCATCAAATAGAATAACATTATGAGTGAAATTATTAAGAATGTAAAATTTTGTCCCAGCGGAAACCCTGATATGTTCACTGAGATGGAGAAACTTGGGAAGCCTCATCATGCCTAAATCCCAAGGCTAATTGTTTATGGAAAGAGTGAACAAAAAGCTGCAATGAGATCAAGGGAAGAAAGAAAGCTCCGTAATTTATTTCAAACTGTATCAAGAATGGAAAACGAATGAGGTGAGGTGGAGAAGCATGTCCTCTGCAGCTCAGCAGAAGGTAAGAATGACACTAGCACAGCATGTAAAGAATGGTAAAACGAAGAAAAAGATGTAGTGAGGATGAAAGCAAAAGTGAGAAAAATTCTGCAGAGTTCGAGACACTATTTCTTAACATCTCTGAAATAAGTATGGAAGCATCCATATGTATGCAGTAGAAGCTTTCCACCAGCCTTAACAATATTGCATAAATTTTAAGTTTTGTCCACCAAAGTGTAATGAATCCAACTACGGCCAAACAAAATTCCCTCCACACAAATACATTTAAGTAATGGAATTGCTGGATTAGGAGCCATATTCAGCCGCATTTAACCCTGTGACCTCACTGAAACTAGTAAGAGCAATTAAAAATTCCACCATTCACTGTTTAAGGATAACATTCATGGTTAATGGTAAAGAAATGAAAGAAAAATAATTGGACAAAAGAAAAAAAAGGGAGTTAGGCAAGATAACATTCTAAGAATCTTGAAACTAGTGGTCAGATGATCTCAAATCACCAAATTTCAAACAGTGTTCAATTCATTTGCAGAATTAAGCCTTAAAGCATTTAGAGAAAAATAACTAAATACTTATTCCTAGAGAGAGCTAACCATGGATAGTAACAGTGCAATTTGCACATTTAAGACCCAGCAAAAAAAGGCAAGCTTTCAAATACAGAACAGAAATATAACAAAGCACAGATAAGAGTTTACTCCCACATCTACATATGCACACATATCCCCCCCTTTTTGTTTTTTAAGGAAAAAAAAAAGCCCATAGCATTTGGACAAAGCTGGTGATAAATACAGACGGCAAAGCAATAGAGCATCAAGAGACAGCTTCACAGAAGCTTAGATGTATATGCCTTCGCTGAGAAACAGCCATGAGAGGGGACACAACAATCTACAAGATGTAAACCAAGAATGAAGCATGATTAAGCTGGGAGAACAGCAATGAGAGAACAAATCAAGTCAAAGCAAAATTTCGGTCAAGCAATTAAATTATGTATGAAAGACGTCTGAAGATGTTACTGAGAATATCACCAGTTAGGGACCTTTAAAATTAAGTTAGAAAGGACCACAGAAGAAATCTTACTTAATCACCTGTAAGGACAGAGGTTACGTGACTGATCACTCCTAATATTTTCAAGCTAGTGGCTTCTAGTATTCTAGATGTAACTCGTCACATTCACACACAAAAAAAAAAACAGAATAGTGTTCACAGCAGTACACATATTGAAGGGGAACTGCCAAGATAAACTCTGGGTTTAACATTTTGTTTTGAATCTAGCAATACTGCTTTACTGCTTGAAGACATTTTCTCAATTCATTTGCAAACATTTGAAGCCATCCAGGCTTAGGCATTGACTATAGTCATGCACTAAGACAAATTTCTCCCGAACAAATTAATTTAGGTCTTTCCATTACCTTCTCATTTATTCTTATAGTATTGACAGACAAAAGTGACTATTCAGAACACTAAACAGCAACTACTTCAATCTTAATGTTTTAACTAGATTTATAGATTCTTCTCTCCTTCCCCTATAAATTGGTTTTATACCTTTTTTAAAGTTATTTCTAACCATTCTGAACCAAACAATTTCCTATTCCTTCTCAAAACTACCTTTCCTTTTGCTTTCCACACCCAATTTGATGAAGACACATAACAAACACCACTCATTAAGGTGGTGTGCAGAACCATCACTAAGTATATTAATTCTTTGAATCCCTTCCAATATGATGATGTTAAAGTCTTAAGGGAAAAAAGTGGGCATGAGAAACATTATTAGGCTTTATCTAACATCTTGCAGAAGCTTTAACCTGGATCACCTACATACGTTGCAGCACACTCCACTAACAGCTCACCTCGACCTCTAGAGGAACTTCGACCTCGAGGAGCCCCTACCACCGTTCCTCCTCCACGTCCCGTCAATCGCAGGACAGCGGCACTGTTTACAGACATCGAGAAATTTCTCTGCCAAGAAGAAGAAAGAGCCAAGGTGAGATTCTATTAAAAAAAAAAGAAAACTTACCATTACACAAATTTAGCTCAATACCAGCTCTGCTTTCCTTACATTTATTACACGCTCTACAACTGACTAATATTGACAAGGAAAAGGAGGATTCCTTGGAACCATTAGCAGCAGCAGTCCATAAAAGGATCGTCACCAATATTACTTCTTCCAAGTTACTTACCTGAAATTTCCATGCTGTAAAGGTAGCAAGTGAACATCTACTGCTTTACTGGATAATTAGGCTGATTAGAACATCAGTAGCTTTATACACTGCCATTCAGATGCAAAGAGTGGCTGATGCTTGCCTGTACTTGACAGCATTAATACCAATTCTAAATTCCTATCTTAAGCAAAGCAGTAACATGCATATAGCAACAGACTTGAATAAAATTGTATTTACTGCTTCTATTTCCCTTTTGTAGAAATAAGTCGTTCCCCCCGCCCCAGGTGTATTACAGGAGTAACTTGTTTTGGGGAAAACTAAATGTATTTAAGGCTTGTGAAATTAAGTGATGCTTATTTTAGTAAAACAATGAACAGAAGTGAAATTCAACTTTGTGTAAGTAATAGCTGAAGAAAAAGCCCTTTCAACAAAGAATGGATAATTTTAACCAAATCTGACCCCATTCTCTGAGCGCAAGTAGTTGGAAAACAGCCAGAAAGCTCGCACAAGAAACATTTACAAGCAAACCTGAATTCACACACTTTCTAAACACAAGCTTTAAGTAACATACAAAGAATCCCAAACAGTTTTCTGTGGCTCCTTGACAGAACTCAGAAGAGGCAAACTGCTTACATGAACTCATCTTAATTATTATGACTTTGAAGATCTTCAAAGCATAACGAGACAAGCAATTAGGTTCTATTTAAAATCTAAATAGGTAACATCAAAGCCAACAGGAACCTGAAGGAATTTTAACCTATTTCAGAAACAGGTCTAACTGCTTGGTATGTTCTTTCTACAGCGTAAATCTTCCTTCAAGAAAGAGTTGGCAGCTAAGCAGATTTGAGAAAAAAAAACAACTATGCATAACAAAACAGCAGGGTCAGTCTCGACTTAGGAAAAATCCAGTCAGATTTATTGTCTCTTAAAATTTAAAGCAATCATTCCAACATCAAGTCAAAATGAAGCACCTCAATTTGCCTCCGCACAAAGCACCACTCTTCCTACAGCAGATACTTCGGCTTTTTTGTGGAGAAATTTGGAAAAAAAAAATATCTACTGTTGGTTTGTTGTTCCCATGTGTTTGTTTTTTAAAGCCCTGAACATTTGTGAACTATTATGTACATTAGTACAGATTAGGTTACTTAAAGCAATACATGCTAGTTGTGGGCTTCGATGAGAAGACGCCATCCCTCAAAGCACATTGAGCAGCTAAACTAAATTCTTGACCTCAAAGTAAAGAGAGCAAGAGAGGAGACACCATTCAGAAAATTCCTTTGCGTCCAAGAGCTAGTAAGCTGAGTAGCTGATAATGAAGACAGGAAAACAGGATACCATAATTTCTCTTGATTTAAAAAACACACCGATAGAAGACTGCTCAAGTTGCCACTTGTACACATTGTCAATTCTTCAAAAATGAAGAACTCAAATTTTCTTTTAACATCATTTAAAAATCATTACTTAAAATCACGACTAAGCACTGTTTTTATAAGTAATGATCTGATTTTATTCTCCATTTATCTCTAATTATCTTGTAATTTTTTTTGACATGAAAATCTGGATGCCAATACAAACACAGATCAACTTGGATGTTTAAGATGAGCAACTTTCTGTCTTTCACTCAGACCTAGGTGAGTTTTGACAGCCGATCCAGCTATAACTGTATTGTGGAAGTTTCTACTCATCTAAAGCATACACCACACCTACAGTTTACATCTGGTGTTTTGCTACAGATAAAACTGTAAGCTACTGATCAGATTCACTGCTTTGCGTAAGAGATTCCTTAGTTTTTCCAATGCCTTATTTTTCCAATAAAACAAGATTTTAAATTTGCTTTTTTTCTCTGCCTGAACTCTGAGCAAGTTCTCCCCAACCCTCCACATGTGGCTCGCTGTGGTGAAAATGCAATATTCATAAAGTCCCTAACAATATTTGATATAGCAAGGTCACAGCAAGTAACATAAAAAAGCAAACCCAAAAAAGAAAACCCTTCTGCTGATGAGTATATTACACAGAGAGTGTCCATCCACGACAATGCACAATAAAGGGCAAAGCCGCCCCCAAACATAGGCTCAATTCATTCTTTACTAGTAAGTGGAGGATGTTCCAAGAAACAGACATCAGAAACATAACTTGTTTACAAAAAAAAATCCTCCGTGATATTTAGCAAGCACTTGAAACTCCCTTGCTCCACAAGCAAATTCTCAGATTAAGACAACTGAATTCCTTCCTAATACAAACAAGAACATGAAAAAAAAAAAAGACCTTATGCTGCATATTGCCAGTGATCAGTGATGGAAACCTCGGAAACCTCTGTAAAAGCAACCTGCAAAACCTTCTTACCTTCAAAAGACATGTTCCTTGGAAACAGACCTTAGGCAAACCTATCATCTCATATACTAAAACTCAATATAAGGTGAATCAGTTGGACTCTGTTAGCTCACCATCCTCATCACCAGGTGTAGTGGGTTTACGCGGCAAGGTTTTGGTAGCAGGGGGCCATAGGGGTGGCTTCTGTGAGAAGAATCCAGAAGCTGCCCCATGTTAGATAAGGGCCCTGCTGCTGGCCAGAGCCACACCAATAAGCAGTGCTGTTTGTGCGTCTGTGAGAGAAGATTTAAGACAAGGAAAAAAAATGCTGCCAGAACAGCAGCTGGGAGAGAGAGGAGTGAGAAACAGCCTTGCAGGTGCCAAGGTCAGTGAAGAAGGGGGGGGGAAGAGGTGCTCCAGGTGCAAGAGCGGAAGTCCCCTGCAGCCTGTGGCAAGGCCCCCGGTGAAGCAGGCTGTGCCCCTGCAGCCCATGGAGTACCATGGTGGAGCAGGGTTCCACGCTGCAGCCCGTGGAGGAGACCACGGTGGAGCAGGTGGACCTGCACTGACAGAGGCTGCGGCCTGTGGAGAACCCCTGCCGGAGCAGACCTGGGCTGGAGCTGCAGCCCATGGAGAGGAAACCAAGCAGGAGCAAGGGGTCTGGCAGGAGCTGCTGTCCATGGGGGACCCAGCTTGGAGCAGTTTGCTCCTGAGGGATGGACCCCATGGTACGGAGCCATGTGGGAGCTGTTCTTGAAGAGCTGCTGCCTGTGGGAAGTCTATGCAGGATCCATTTGGGAAGGACGGCATCCCGTGGGAAGGACTCCATATGGAGCAGGGGCAGAGAGTGACTGAGAAGAAGCAGCGGAGACAATGTGCTATAGACTGACCACAGACCCCATTCCGCCATATCGCTCAGGGGAAGAGGTGGAAGAGGGCAGATGGGGGGAAGGTATTTTTGGTTTCTTGCATTTCTCACTTCTCTAGTTGGTTACTAACAGGCAACAAATCTTCCTATCTCCCTACTCCAAGTCTGTTTTGCCCGTCACGATAATTGTTGACGGATATCCCTGTCTATATCTCAAACCCTTGAGCCCTTTGCATTGTATTTTCTCCCCCTTTCCCTTTGAGGGGGGGAGTGAGAGAGCAGCCGTGGTGGAACTCTGCTGCCCACCCAAGTAAAACCACCACACCAAGGAAGTTGTTTCCCACAGAACAAAGGACCAGCAATTCTGTCCAAAGTGTATCTTGATAACGTAATGGGGGATACTTTGGTCACAAGTATCCAACTACACTTAAATTTCACAGGCAGTGTAGTGATAAGACAAGGGGTAATTAATGGCTTTAAACTAAAAGGGTATAATTGGGTATATTTCAATAGAGCATTTCTTCTTAACAGCTAATTGCGAGGGTACTGAGGCCCTTGAACAGGTTGCCCAGAGAAGTTGTGGATGCCCCACTCATGGAAGCGCTCAAGGCCAAGCTGGATGGGGCCTGGGCAACCTGGGCTGGTGGGAGGTGTCCCTGTCCATGGCAGGGGGTTGGAACTAGGTCATCTTTAAGGTCCCTTCCAACACAACCCATTTATGACATGATTCTAAGATCATACCCCTGAAGCTCAGAAGCACCGGTCACCTCCATCTGCATCAAGAGGCTGCTTGGCACACTTTCAGTACCATAGCCTTACACTTGCTTCTTCATTCCCCTTGAATACTATCTTGACCATGACCAGAAGTCAGCATCCCCTTTGACCATAAGAGGCTTGTAGTTCACTGTCTAAAGGGCTCCACTACGCATCAGCAAAAAAAATGTCCAAAGTTATTTAACACATAGGTTTAATATTTTGGTGTGCTACTCTGTATGTGGATGACCATTTCCTGGGCTCACTGCCTGAATTTCTCCTGTTCCCACTGGAGAATGGGAGCTGGGCTAAGATTTCCCTTAAAAACATATCCCCAATCTCAGCTGCCTTTTAAGACTACAATTATGACATTAAATGCCTATTGTGTATTCACAAGAACTTAAACATGGCTGCTGATTAAAAGCTGAACTATTAGCACCCTATGTCAGAGAACAATATACTAAAAAGTAAAGAACTATAAACCAACTCTGAAGAAGGAATTCCAGAAGAAGAGGATATGCCAGAATACTGAGTCACAAAAATGATGAGAAATTCAGAAATACAGAGCAGCATAGGGCAAAGGAATAAGGATGCTCTGAAATCTTAAGAAACTAATACCATTATTCCCCAACTCCCTGGTAAAAATCAAATTGCACAAGTCAGTAAAAGCACCTAGATTTCTGCTATTAGAAAACCAAAAAAACCACAAGCCACAGAATTTTGAAATAAGAAAACTAAACTGTAAAGAAATGACCAACCAGAAAGCAATTGCACAATCAGAATTTCTGAAAGCCATAAAGAAGGAATTAATTCAGAGTCAAAAATCAGAGGCATTTAGACAGGGGAGGGTAGACAGTTTTCCTTGCTAGGAACTGGCTTGAAAGTCAGGGCTTTCAAATTACTTAGACCAGCCTTGTCGTGGACTACCTGTTCTCAGTCTTACCTTGTTCACCAACTAATTATTATACCTATAGAAACCAAACAAGATGCTCACATAGGTAGTTCACATTTCTTAAGAACGTGCTTAATAGGGGAAAGAGTTAAAAGTTTTTGCTTAAGACCAAAAACTAAGTTTCAGAATTTAGATACTTAATAGAAAGTGACTCCAAAACTGTGGAGAAAGTTTCACTTACCAAAATGCTGTGTACTTTAAAAAAACATAATACTTCTCAGAAGATGATCCTAGATGTAATGAGTTGTTCTGACATCGACAGAACACTTTATGAAAAATATTTGTTCACATTTAAGATGATCATTGAGTACGACTATAATTTAGATGCTATGCCAACACAGACCGCTTTCAGAATCCCCTTCCCTGACTGAAGTCTACCAATCTCAAATCTGGGGTTAAAACTAATTTTATGGTTTTTCAACAGAGGCACGCTCATCATTTTGCTTTTACACTAATGACAATCTACTTGTAAAAAAAAAAAAAAAAAAAAAACGAACATTATCTCTCTGTAAGGATACAAACCTGTTCTTCTTCTGTAAAAGGTACAAGTGCCAGTGGTGGCAGGGGCTCCTCTTGTAAAATAGGCAGAAACTCCTTATCCAGAAGGTCTGAAGGTATCTATAAGAAAAGTAAATAGGCAGTTACTTGAAATACCCAGATACTTTCATTTCAGGGATGATACCACATACAGTATAAAAATTCTTGCATATATCAATGTCAACTCTCTCCCAATCTACCCAGTACACCAGTACTTTCAGTAATATAATAGGAGTGGGTACAGCTCCACTAGAAAATTACTTCCCCATTAAAAAACTGTATAGACAAAATAAATCACCCACCACCTACAACTCAAATATCTACAGTACCAAGATCATATACAACAGAATTTCAAGCTGTACACCAATTCAATTTAAATCTGAACCAAGTGAAATTTCATCTGTTTAACACAGAAAAGCGTTGCTTTTTTAAGTGCAATGCACATTTATATCCAGATTTTTATTTCAGTAGATTAACAGAGTTACAATATATAGCACAGAGGTTATATCTGATTGAAAAATGGTATTTCTATTTTAACCAACAAGGAGAGTGAAAAAAACATTACAATGAAACTGTAGGTACAGATTTATTAAGTAAAGAACACGGATCATTATTTAAATCAAAATAAATTTGAACCCTAATTCTTTTGATGGCAGGCCCATGAACAGTTGAGCGCTTAAGCATATGGACAAGATGCTACAATCAGTGCCAAGTAAACTCTAGTTATGACAGAGAATTCTGTTTCAAGAACATCTAGTTCACAATAATGAAGTAGTCCCTATGGACTTAGGACAATTTAAGTTGAAGCAAAGCAACCCAGTGTTTTGGGATTTTTTTTCCATTTGGGTATATGCTAGCAGAAGTCTGCTTTCAATTGTATTTTCTTTTAATCACAGATGCAACTTCTCCTAATATTCAGCCAGCAACAAATGCTGATGACAGTGAAAAAAAATAGGGTACAAGACATAGCTTAGGCTTAAAAACAGTGAATCTAGTAGTTGACTACAAACTTTAGCAGGAATCCTTTCAGTCTCAATAACTAGAATCACTCAACTCAATAGAAACGTACCAAAAGACGTCCAAATTTTCTGTTAGAAAAGCATGCCATACTCTAATAACAATGCCCTTCTGGCACACACACGTGGAAGAAACAATCTTTTGGACTACTCATAACCATTGGTGAGCTTCAGTAAAAGAGCGGATTAATAAGTTGTTCTGAATCAGTTTTAACTGTAGCGGTCTGAGTTATCATCTGATAATAACACATACTCCGCATGAAACAATGACATTTGACAAGCTGACTTACTCAAGCATAATATTAATGTTTAAATCACAACTTCTCAAAGTACAGCAGGATAATTCTGTATGTAAAAACACAGCTTTAAGCAGTAACACACTTACCAGCTTCTGAAAAATCTTTGACATTCAATGCCCTTGAATCTGTGTCTAAGCAGAGCAGGGCCCCCAGCACTGCATGAGAATGTCAGCACATTCACGGTAGGGGAAGAGCATGGAGGTGTGCATGCACATCTACATGCAAAGCCAAAGACGCAAACTGAAAGAACTTCTTGCCATCCCTCCCTGACTTGAGGATAAGGCTCTTGGAGAGATTCAGACTTCCAAGTCACTATGTGCCTGCTGCAACAATAAACCAATCTCTGTCACCATCTACATAACAAACCAGTGTTTACAAACGTGGCATGTATGACTCATTTACCTGAAATGCCCTCTGAAATATGACTTCTGTATCATGGAGAACCTCATCTGTAATTATACCAGATGCAAGTTCTTGACTTTTTATGTTGTTTATTTTATATTACATGTGCTAGACTCTATTTGTGACTTGAGTCCCAGGGAAGAGAACCACCTGAGGACGGCTGACTGGGCTGGTTACCTGCTATACCAAACCGCTTGAAGTCAGAGTAAGTGGGGGCTCTTGTCACTTTTTTTTTTTTTAAGGCAAGGTACTAGTATGATTTATTGTCTGAACTTCATGGTGAGTCAAATCACTATATTAAATGAAAACCTACTGAGAAAAGCCAATCTGAGTGGCTGCAAAGAGACTTTAACCCTCAGCCACCTGTGGCAGTACATCTGAATAAGACTTTTTTTTCCTCAGGGTATACAAGAATTTGCCACTCTGAAGTGGCAAAAAGAATTAAACATAACTAAAGCAGTAAGAGTGGGATCAAATGAGCACATGCCCACAAAAAAAATCAGACCTCTTCAGTTCTTTGCCAAGGGATACACAACTTCTGTGTCCATCATCACAAAATACAAATAACTATCCCTAATCACAAGTCTGCGCACATACACACATCAGGCCTCCTTCCTGCTCACCTTATTATCCTTTAGAAAAAGTGCCAACATTTCTTCTCTCCCATAGCGATAGTCTGCTAGTTTGTACTTTGGCAAAGCCGGAGACAGAGGAGGGGATGTCACACTCCCACCACTAGACAAAGCTCGCAGCCTAAAATAAAGCAGAAAAAGCAGTGAAAATTGAATTGAAAAGAATGCCATTATACTATGCACATTTAGAGACTTGCAATTAAACAAATCCAATCCTGAGAGCAGAGCAAAGACATTTACTAGTCTAGCTTCAAAACACAAACTTACTGCTTCAACAAGAAGAAATACATTCCCTCATTTTTCCTGTAGCCAAAAGAGAGAAAATATTCCCAAACACTTTTTCAAAAAAAATCAGTTCATCCCCTGGAGAACTCCTCTACACTGACTGTGTAGTGAGCTAGCTACACCCCTGAACCCCTTAACTATTTACACTAGGTGCACAAAAATCAGTTTTATGATGCATCTTCCATAGATAAATATTGACAACAGCTTTTTTTTTTTTTCTCCTCCTAGTTCACAAGAATAATTCTTACCACACTAAGGACAGCGCAAGAAACCATGTATTTTAAGGAAATAATTTAGATATTTAGTAAAGTTTAACAGACAGTAAAAGACAGCAAACTTGACAGTGAGGTTCATTCCTCTGTCATTACAGTCTCTAGAATTCACTGCTCCTCCAAATTCCTTTTGCAGGAATTAAAATCAATAGCATTTCTCACTGTGTATAGTTGCATGTTTCAGTATAAAAGCTGTAGTAAACATAGCCACACTTCCCTTCTGACACATTTTAAGCAATAAGCTAGCTTAGGACCAAATTCAGTATTTATCTGTTGTCATATGTCACATGGGCAAGCTACTCAACCACTTGCAGTTGGTATCTTACAGTTGTATGACATCGGTCCCACTGCATAGATTAGTTTCAGTCTATACAATCATTTCCTCAGCTAGCCAACCACCTTCTATTCTCAAATCTGAGCTATGTTCTACAAAAGGATGCAAGTCAAGAAAAAAGAACTAGGCCATTTTCCAATGCTATCCTTTGACACGCGTTTTAAACATGTAAATCAATGGAAACTACTTCCAACAACTTCAAAATTCTTGGAAGGAAAGCAATCTAAAATATTGATTCCAAGGCCACCTTTCACCTAATTACTGAAGCATGCTTTCTGGGGGTTGTTTTTCGTCCTTTTAACTGCATAGAAAGGAAAATAATTTACAAGTCAAACTAGTATATGATTTTTTGTTTGGTGCCACCCAGTGGCGGTTTCTTTACACTTCCCTTCCAAATCAAAAATGCCTCAAGAGGCATTATTCAGAGGATTAGATGGATCAATGCAATGCTCAACTCCAATCCAGATTAAATGTGACCTAGAGCTTCACTATTAAGAAGTGATACAGCAGCATACATGACACACCTGAGTACACCTCAGCCCCAAAAAATTACAAATCTTACAGGAGTAATGAATAAAATTGTAAAAATCAAGAAGCACAATGAAGTGTAACATACTTTCATAAATAAGCTGCTTTTCAAACTAAATGGAGACTGAAGTCCTTCAGTACGACACAGCAATCAAATCACTGTTAATTTTTTTTTTTTTTAAAGTTATCCCCCCCCTTTTTTTTTTTTAATATAACTTTGGCTTCCTTCCATCAATGAATCTAATCACGTTTGTTACACTGAAGAGCACTTCAGCATAAGCTATCTGCCTAGTGGGTATATTTATAGATAAAGTCATTCTTTAACCTTCTTTCAAACCAAGAAAATAGACTGAGCTCTCTCACCGTTTTCTGAGCCACAAATCATGTCTTTTAAATACCCCACTTTTTTTTTTTTTTTGTAAATTACCTATCAAAATGTGTCAGCAGAAGTGAGTATGCTACTCCAATAGTAGCCTTACCATGTGCTACACAGCAGTTATACTTCCCATAACCACTCCACATATTTATACGTCTAAGGATCACATTACTCTTCAGAAACCACACGAGCTAAAATTCTTGTTTGCAATCTCAGTCTTGAACAATTTTAAAAAACACTGAAAACTTATCACACCTGTGCACTTACTCTTATGCAAAAGCCGGGACACGTCAGACAAGCTGGAAAACTTCCTGTATCAGTATCTCTATACCATGCCATGGATTCCCTTACTGGAGCTTTTCAATACTAAAATGGGGCTTATAAAAACACAAACTTTTTTGCTCAGTCCAATAATGACAGGACAAGGGGGAATGGTTTTAAATGGAAAGAGGGGAGATTTAGATTAGAGGTTAGGAGGAAATTCTTTGCTCAGAGCATGGTGAGGCACTGGAACAGGTTGCCAAAAGAACTTTTGGATGCTCCATCCCTGGAGGCGTTCGAGACCAGGTTAAATGAAGCCCTGGACAACCTGATCTAGGGGTTGGACAAGGTGATCTTTAAGGTCCCTTCCAACCCAAGCCATTCTATGAAAAGAGTTTGCTTACATACAGTGTTCAACCTGCTGACGGCAGTGTACGAATTTCCCTATTAGTATGTATCGCATGGGAAGACCAAACAACTAGAAAGCTATCTTCCTCACTTTGTATTCCTCTGAGATCACGAAAACGATTCCTCTCTCAGTACTTGGTCACAACATGAATGGTATGCACAAGCATACCAAACTCGTTTCATACACAAAACAAATTTTTAAAATGAAGGCTAACTTTATAGTATTGCTTTCAGCAACAGGTCAGGCACCGTGGTGAAGCAGTAAGGAACAAAGCCGTTATATCCCATTCAGACTTATGATCTACCCAGTCCCAAAGGACAGGAGTCCATAACAGTCTTAAAATCTAGATAAGGTTCCAGAGGCCCACAAAACAGAAAAAACTCACCATTCAGGACCAAAGTTAAGTGTCTGAGTTTCTGCTGCCATTGTTTCTTGTTCTACTCCTCTTTCTTAAAAGTGTGAACCTGAAAAATAAAAATGTTGAGTATGAGAACAAGATGAATACAGTCCTCCATAAATACTCCAATGTGCCCTGCCCATGGCAGCTGGGTTGGAATTAGATGATTTTTAAGGTTTTACCAACCCAAAGCATTCTACAATGCTAAATTTCTTTCCAATAAAAAATATGCTTGGTCATGCAAAAAAAAATGAAGAAAATCACTATGGGTTTTATCTTTTTTTTTTTAAATAAGAAATCCATTCCAGCTAACACAGATTGATTTACAAGTATGGGAGCAACTGCATCAAGATCTCTTGGTTCAAATTCCTCTTAGCAGCTCAAACAGGTCACTGGATCAGTGGGGTCCAAGGAAACAATTTGTACAAGCAGCCTCTTGTCAAATCAGTGATTATCACAAGACAACCAAACATGGAGAATTTGACGCATAATCCTCTTCTGTGAGAGCAGTAATGCTTAATTAACAGAATTGCAGCTTCCTGACAATAACAAGAGGATCAAAAACAACACTAGAATTACAGCGAGAAAGATTGGCCAGTTGAGTGTCAGCGCATTCAAGAAGTTTCCACTGTTCATTCTTGAAAAATAAGCCTCCTAAAGATCGACTATAGCCAACGCTGTGACATCCTCCGAAATCCGCAAGCAGATGATAGTATTTTTACTTTCTTAGATTTATTTAGCTTTATTAAGCAAAACACACACAACTTTACACATCAGTTACTCTCACTCCTATTAGATAGGTTCTGAAAGTACCTAAGTGAAGGTCAGCTCAAGTTCCTATACATCAGGAGTATATGAAGGGCAGCAGACAAAGCTGGATGGGAAGGAAAGAGACCAAAGCTACCTGGTTTTCTCTACGTGGCAAGTCCAACCACATCATTCTGAAGTAGTGGCTTTTGCAGTAAGAAAACAACAGCTCCCCTTTCCTTCAGCAACAGCAAGATACAAATGCAAAGAGGAAGTTTTTGTTTTGTTTTTAATATCAAACTCACTGTTGCTGAAGCCAGTGTCGCCCTCCCCCCTCTCAAAAAAAAAAAAAGGATTTGAAGCATTACCTACAGAAACTGGTTGATTAGACTTCAAGAGCCATCAAGACAGATGGCAGGGAGGGAGCTTTGCTCTATCAGAATTCTGTTCCTTAATAGACCTAAGAACTAAATAAGGAGCTTGGTAAGTTTGTCTATACTTTGCATGAAAACGTGATGGAAAAGAAGACGGGCAGATAAAAGCAGAAAGGGCATTAGTTTCTGAAGAGAAAGACAAAACTGAAGTAAGCATTTTTCTAATGTATGTACTACTGAAATTACTGTACTAAAATAAAGCCTAAAAGTTAACAGCCTGAAATTTAAAAAGTCTAAAAATGCTCAAAATGCTTGGGCAGACCTCACCAGATCTTTTGGGCACAGACATTACAAATTATTGCAAAACTTCATGCAGTCTCAGAGGCCTACTTGGAGATTATTTTCACCCGCCTTTTTTGTTTTAAAGCAGCCAAAACTCATTAAGACACTGAAAATGAATCCATTCATCAGTTCTCCAAACCAGACGTGAAAGGTGAAGTCAGGTACCTGAAGAAGATGCACAACAGGCACCTGTGAAAGTGTTGCGGGGCAGTTCAAGCAAATCATCACACACATTGGAAGAGAGAAGCCCCTGACAACCGCCAGTTGTACTGCTGCCTCGAGCGGACATCTGTCCCATCGCATCCTGCAGTGCCTGTAATCCTGCTGGGATGGGTGGAGGAGAGGAGCTTCAAGATCAACCCACGTTGATCATCGGAGAAGCTGAGATCATTAGCTCCTAACACCGAAGTTAGTGCAGCATCAGTGGTACAAGAAAGGCCAGCACTGAATGTTAAACTGCAATGAAAATACAGCTGAAAAGCATCAGATAAAAGGACAAGGAACAAAAAAAATGGCTAAGAGCAGTTCGCTGGCTATGGACCCCCTGGGCTCTACCCCTCTTCAGCCTTCCTCAAAGCCGAAGTTACTTTCTTTCTATAAGTTACCTTCTCCCTTGAAGTTATGCCTGTAGGAATCTTGAACTGAAAACAAGACCTCCATAAGTGGATGAAATTGTAGCTGAACAAGAGAGAAAAAACAACGGTAAAAACATTCAGATCTGCAGAAGATTTGAGGTGTAACAGGTGAATTTACTCTAATAGGCAGCATTACCCAGAGATAAGACAGGCATGGGAGAGAAATTACAGGCAAAGCAGCACTCTTGAAAAGGAAGCACTCTGGAAACAGATACTGATTTGGGAGGAGGGGGCCAAGATGACACTCAAGGAAGCTGAGATGCCAAGAAAAACACACTGAGCCATGTCAAAGCAGAGAAGACAGGGTAAACAAGAACTATGTGCTGCTGCTATCGACTGGTTCACAAAGTGGCAGTCAAAAGCTGTCAGCATAAAAGGCAAAGCAGAGAGCAGCCTCTGACAGGGCCTGCAGAGCACCTGCAGTCAGCAGGTTCAGGAGAAGCCGTCCTAACTGGAAAGGCAAGTTGGGATGGACCACACGATGCTCACACAGAGTCAGGGTGGGGCAAGAAAAAAGGTGAGGGACTCAGAAACGCAGGACCCGATCATTCATTCACTTTCAGCTATTTCGACCAAGGAAAAGGCATGGATTTATCAGGTCTTGGTCTAGTGAATTCCTTAGGATCTAAACTTCAATATAATAACTAAAATGTTAATTTGGGTCTTTTTAAAAAAATCTACGCTGTCTCCTTACTCATCAAGGATGACAAATTACAAAACATGCATACACGGCTATTATACTTCCTCCTTGCTATAATTTGATGAGGGTATAGCCCCTTTTTTAAACTGCAACAGCTTTGTAAATTAAGATGTTCTCCAAATTAATGGCTACTGATTGAGGAATCCACACAACCACAATTTTTGGATGGGCAAAGAACATACAGGGAGAGTTTTAAGTTTAAACAAGAAACTGAGGCCACATTTGGATGAAATTCAATTTGTACCACTGGCTGGGCAAGGATACTGAGAGTTTCCCACCACTGCTCCAAAGGACAACTTTTTGGTCAAAAATTTCTTCAAATCGGGTCAGTCCTCGATCAAGATGCCAGCACAACCCTACCAACACTTACAGCTTTCCACAGCAGTTTTGGGAAAACCATCATGAACTGGAATTGCTTCCTAAAGTGGAACCGAGACCACGTTTTCCTGGGGCGGTACTGCAGCCACAGACCGGCCACCAGGGCACAGGACTGCAAAAGAAATCACCAACCCTGGACTGGCCAGAGGAAAAAACATTGGTTCCACCTTGTCAGCAGCTTGGTGCTCTGGAAGTCAGAAGTCCATCCACTGAGCACACACAAAATGTAATCCAATAATGTTAAGCCTTTAAGTGGCTTTCCCTCACAATTAATAGGTGGTAATATAGGTAGAGAAGTTGCTATCAGCAACACTGATTTCATCGGTTTGCTTTAGGTGCAGTATTTTACCAAGCTTGTGGGTTTTTTTAATTTTTTTTCAAGCTTTCTACTTAGGATCTGACAAGTCTATTGAAGCTTACAAATATCTGCTTCAAACAAGTTTGAACGTGATTCTATCAGATTTGTGTCAAAACGCGTAAGAAAATGTTTCAGTTAGAAAATCCAAGGGCAGTTTTACAACTATTCTGGCACATTTTGGCCGTGAGCTCTATTTTGTTAAAACACGTAGCTATTTAACAGCTATCTAGGCAAAAGGCTGCTTTTCAGCACTGTTGAAATATTTGAACTACCATGTTTTCCAGACTTTGCACAACCTCTGGATTTTACATAAAACAGTCATTTTAAGGCTCGTCCCTTATTTGTGGGTGCCTGAGTTAAGATTTTTGGGAAATGCTAAATTCCTACAGCTCCATTCCAGAATTTGGCCACTGTGTGCTACACGGCAATGTGTCTCATCAGGATGCGTTGCTGCCTTCAACGGAGATGCACAGCCTTAGCATCCCAAGTTTGAGGCTATGCATCAACTGTGTACAGGTCTACCCATCTCACCTCTCCTACAGTTACAACAATTGGATTTAGGCTGTCACTGCAATATATACCACTGGGGCTGCTGCTTACTTGGTCTTTTTTTTTAATTACTGTTATTAACTTTGCAGACCTAAACTTTGGCAAAGCACATACAACCAGCATCCTTCCTGCACCCAGCCATTTTATTCTGACATCACCAACCGTTTGATCTAAGATGTTTAAGTATCCTTTCCTTCCCTTTCAAGGTAGTTCTGCTGCTGCTGTAGGTTTGAAACAGCTTCTTTAACTAAGAAATTCACTAAGAACATTTGAGACCTGAAGAACACAGTGAACATCTAATGCAATCAGGTTTAAGAGCAAGGAATTGGGTTTTCCTTAAACATGGAACAGGAATTTAACAGCAGCGCTTCGCTGCACAACAGCAGCATTACATCAAGACGATAAAACTTCACGTTTGCAAGCAGCTAAAGAAAGCATCCACCAGGCACTACTACAGCTAACTCATTTCAGTGCCATTAACTGTTGGAAAAAATAAAAATAAAAACACGTTAGCTGAGCATTAATGCTGATTTTCTCTAATTCTTGATAAATAAAAGAAAATCCAGAGCCATACGCAAGCGAGCTTTTAAAGTTTCAGCACAGTGGTAAACAGGATGACTCAGGTAGCTACGCTATCAGTCTGTTAGATATTAATCATAAGCTAAAGCAGACAACACTGATTAAAGGACACTGACAGAATTAAGGGCAACCAGCATGGATTTACAGAAGGTATTCAATCAGAATATACTTTAAGGGTAGACATTTCACTGCTCAAGTAGCTGAAATAAATTTTCACATCTGCAGGACATCTCAATTAAGCACAATGCTAAAAAGGACAAAGTCATTCAGAACTGCCTGATGTCTCAAATCACCATAATCTTTTTTTTTTTTTTTTGACTTTCAACCTTCTCTTTTAAAGAATCTACAAAAACCAATCTCAGAACATAAAATATTCTCAAAACACAGAGAGAGTACAAATATAAGTAGCTATCCTAAACTTCCACGGAATTTGTAGCATTGGCTCACATTACTTCTAAATCCCAGGGATGACAAGAATGGGTATGGTAATGGAAATGACACATCATCAATAAAACCATCATGAATTATTCAATTACTTGGTCCAGTATAGCAGGTTGCACTTAATAGGGCCAAGCATCCAATCAAAAGACTCACGAGCAGAAAATATAGGTGATGTACAACAGATGCAAGACTACTCTGGAAAAAGAGTCCTTAAGCAACCTGAGATTTATGACAATGATCAGCTGAAAAGGAGCATGTAATACAGCATGGACTAGGAAGGTTAACACAAAACACTGAATATAGAAATAAGGAAACGCAGAGCAAAGAATACTGCTTTCAGTTCTGTTTTCAATAAGGCAAGAAGGCTGATAAACCAGGTGTTCACAAAGTGATAGAACATGACAGATACGGCTTACAGTGAAAAAAAAGACAAAAAACACATCTAAGCTCTATTTATTGAGCTTAAAGAGCAATTTAAGAAATATCTTGCTCAGTCTATGAATGATCATGCACGTAAAAAGGCTGAAGACCCAGGATTATGTAGCGAATGGCCTGAAGCAAGAAACTCAGAGATAACCAACAGAGTAAGCTGTTTCCAGGTCAGCACCAGATGATTTTCTGAAAGGTATGGTCTAGTTTAAGCAAAAAATTAATCAAAAAATCCATTACTCTTATTACACAAGATGCCAGACAAATCACAGTAGTCCCTTCGGACTTACTGAGTCTTTATCCTCATAAAGGGAGTGAATTTTTCAAGCCCTATCTACCCACATGCCAAGAAGTTTTCCCTAAAGGAATAATGTCTGAGCCATCCATTTCTCCAGAAACTATACCTCTATTACAGCTGCATTTTCAGATCTCTTTTCAAGTCATATCTTTACTGTCTCAAATCACTGCAAAAATCTCTCTGATTTCTGGTGAATATTGCCTGCAACATTCTCAAAAGGCAGGACCAAACTGACCAGCTTCTGCTCACTTCTGCATTCACCTAAAACTTCAGGGAGCACTGCAGCTTGCAGCGTGTTGCACCACAGGCAAAAATGACAAACACAAGAAGTAGGAACTAAAGCTATTTTGGGATAGGATGAGAAGAGAGACTACAGAGACCTGCACACCTAACAAAACCCAAGAAAAATAAAGCAACAATTAAATACCGCGTTCCCAGATGCCTTCTGCCTTTCCTACCTACTGTGAACTTGGCGGTTAGAGGAAGGGTAGAGAGTTATCCACTTCTTGCTTCACCTGAACACGAGCAAACATGAAAGCTTTTCCCCGTGTGTCAGCCAGAAAGCAGCGTGACCTCCACCTTTATTACGAGACCTGAGCTGGAGGCAGACAGCAGCGATTAAGCTCCAAGCAGAGTCAGGAGACCACACCCTTGGCCCTGCCACTGGCTGGAACACAAACCACTTCTCCTTCCAAATCCTGGCCCAGAGCTCTGCCAGCACTGTTTCCTAGCCGAAAAATCACTTTCGCATCTGCCTCTACCTTGTCCATAGAAAATCTGCTGCTAGGTAAATATTTAGCTCCTGTTATTCCACAGAGCGTTACAGGTCAGGATGCTGAGTTTGGCTACCTGCTGCAGGTCAAGTGCTTCACCGCCAGTAGCAAGGCTACAGGAATGCAAGCAAGAAGTCAGTGCAGCATTTCTCTCCTGCTTGTCACACACGTCACACAGCCCACGTGTGTACCTGAAATGGCAGAGCAAAGTTTCAGACTACATCCCCTGAATTAGTCTGGGCTGTTGTGGTTTCTTGGTTTTGCTTTCATTACCATTTCTACAAGCAGCTTCTTTGGGCTTTATAGAAATCTTCCCTCCCTGCCTGCCCCCTTCAGGTTTGCTACACATGCAGTTCTGAGACGTTCTACACTTCAGAAAAGAAATATTCAACAGTCAGAAAGTGTCAAATAAAGGGTCTCAGCAGAGAGAATTAGTATGTGTGTCAGACTGCATGTGTTCGTCAACCAGGAAATTAGAAATTACCTTGTTACTACATACAAATTACTTGAGTTTTTAATAGCTATCACTTTTTTTTATTTATGTTAATATTGCTAAAGGCATTCACTTGCTTTGGCCTAAGAACTGGATCTTTGTTCGGTAACTTGCGATGCTTTCCTGATCCTGTGCCTTAGGATAACCTAAGTAGAGAAAATGACATATGCAGATGATTCAGCATTAACTAAGACTAGTAAAATTTCCACTGGTTTTAAGGGTAGTTAAACCAGTCCTCTAATTTATTAAATCAAGTTATTAGTTGTTGATACTTTCAAGCATTATCAGATGCTGTTTCCATGATCAGCCTCTCTCATTTCTATCGCTCACGTTATCCAGCCTAATGCCTGACACCATCCGTGCTGCAAGCAGGGGCTGGAGCAGGCGACCACCAAAGGCTGGTCCCTTCCAACCTGTAGCGTCCTCTGATTCCGCCACACATGGCTCACAAATCCATTCCTTGTCAGTCACGTCAACTCCTTGACACATCTATCCATTCGTCATCACAAAACTTCACCCAAAGTGCTCTGCGTACAAAGTTTTCCTTCTGTTCCCTCCTATCTGAACTGACACACTGCCATGTCCGGACCACAAGTCTGCTTTTACCCAGTCTGATCTACGCATGTGGAGTTAGTCTCCGAATCTCCCTGTCACACAACCCAGCACCTTTCACATAAAATACTATCAACAGAATGCAGCGCATTCCAATTTATCATCAGTGACAGGGGGGAGGGGGAACTATTTCTGTACTGAATGAACGTGATTGAATATGTGGGAAGGACAGGAACTTCACAAAGCACAACGCATCATGCTTACTTTCACTACTCTAACAGCTGTTTAACACACACAAGTATTTTTCCAATCAGTTTATTTTCCTGACGTATTACATGCAAGTTAGCTTATCTGTTCATAATGGAAAGTTAAATATACAGTAGACACTGATGAGGACATTAAATAATCATTCTACCTAATTTGCCTAGATTCTTGAAAACATACAGCCAACGAGAGAGAAAATAATGCACAGCTTTAATAATTAGCTGAAGGAATCAAAGACAAGAAAGCAATCCAAAAGGTACTGTCAACAAGACACTATTTTGAGACAAATTTTCTAAATGACCATCAAAATTACTCACTGACCTATGTGGTAATGACTCCATTACTTCTGCAGAGCTCCTGGTATCCTCTCTGCTTTTCTCCCAAATCCCCTGGGGTCTAGATATCCAGCTTGTACATATTACAAGCTTTAAGGGTTGTAGTAATAGCTCACTCCTGAAAACACACACTGATTTCACACTTGCCCAAAGCCTCAGATGCATCAAAACAATTGTACGCTTTCTTTCCATACAAAAAAATCTAGCAAGAGGGCCACGTATTTTTCAATGGGAGTCTAGTTTCTTGCAGACCTCAAGCCACTGCTACAGCGTTACTACCTTCGAGGACTGTTTAACCACTTTCAGAACAAAGGGATTGACAGCCCACTCTGTAAAAAGGAGAACTGGGCACATTTTGTTGATTTTGTAATCAACAACACTGTGGCAACCTTACCTACTAAGAAAGCAATGCAGAGATCTTGGTCTTCTACAGTTCCCTACCACCATCTGAGCTACAGATGAAAAAAACAGTGATACTGTCACTATGATGAGCTACATTTTTATGACATATATGTATATGTTTATATATATGTATTAGTATGTATACACACGCTACCACCAACCACAAGAGGGCCAATGTGGTATAGACCTTATAATTTAAAGCACTTAATTCTTAGTTCCATCCACAACTTAAGTACATCTTGAGTAAACTTGCTAGGTTTTCTGTTTGGATGCTTTTCCATCGAGACCAATCTTTTTGACAGTCAAAAGATGTTCAAGATTTGACTGCAAGAGAAGAGGGAAAACTATGCTGCAAACGGACTTCACGCTCAAATACCACCCTCCCTGCAACATTCCATAAACCTAGGTTTTCAAATGTCACTCATTTCAAAGGTCAATGTTTATATATAAAGCACCTATCAGCATATTGATAAACACTCTTTGGAACAATTAAAATCAATTGTCATTTGTCACAATTGTCAAGTGTCACATTTAAAATCATTAATGAGAAAGCCACTCAAAGAAAGAGTCCCCTTTAACACAAACATTTCTTCAATAGCAATGAGGAAATAGGTTTTTCCTTACCAAAACATCCGACAGGTCTCTAGCAAGATATATAGGAAGGAGAAAGCAAATCAGGCCTACGCTCTTGTTTGTGAACTGTAATTTTGTTGCCCAGTCCCTTACCTCTTTCTAGCTCTAATCACAAATTAAACATAGCTCATCTCCCCTCATCTTTGAGCAACACTGGGGAAAAAACGGAAGTATGACAAAAATGCTATGAAAATGATTTATTTTTTAACTCGGACTGTGAGAAGATTTAACCTCATAGTTTAAAAGCACTACGATGGAATTTTAAAGACCTCAGTGAAAGAATAAGAAACATACATATGACAGTTACTTGAACTTACAAGATGAGACAAAAAGTAGGAGAGTCAAATTTCATGTTCCTGTTACTGTGAAAAAAAAATCTGAAGAGCTGGATGCCTGAACCAATTCAGAGGAGGGGTAAAAGGGGAAGGAAGAGACAATGGGTTCAGATACCTTGCTCATCTTCATAAATTACTGTGCACTTATGTTTCCCCTGCATACTTACATAATTACAAAGATCTCTCAGCACAGGCATGTAGTAGCAAACAACCTCTTCAGCCAGTCTGCATGGCTACCCCAATGAGATGAGCTATGACTGACATCCAGCCTGTTTTTAAACCAAGTAACTACAAATCTTAGAAGCACCACCAACATTTTTCTTACATTCAGGTTTAAGAACCTCCAGTATACTGGAGCTTCTTGGAGCTCCTTTTAGACATCTGGCTTTACAGGACGGGACAGCAAGAGTAGATGAGATGCATTAGTGTTTAGTCTGAAGTCCTTACAGCAACCTTCCTTAACCACACCCCTCCCTTTCACATTCAAAGTCTTCATCAGTCAAGGAGTTAACAGTTTGTAAAATGAAGTTGTGAAGATACCAACTCTGTATTCACAAGCAATTCTCTCATGTCAGAATAAAAATCACATTTTGCATGTAACGTATTGTTTTGTTCTTATTTTAAAACACAGACTCAGAGAAACATTCAGAAAAGGTCCTAAAATAAATCCTGCAACCAACTACCCCCACACATGTTCATGTAACCAGGTACTGGGAGATCTTGGGATCATTAAGGAAGCCCAGTATTCACACACAATGTTGTCAGATACCAGAAGGGGCTATCAAAGCCTCAACACAAGAATCAGGTCTTGCTGGAACTGACAGCTTGCATTCCACTCCTATGCATAAATCTTCACCTTCTTTTTAATACAGTTGGCCATTAGACAGAATCTTTATTTTCAACCAGATACAGTGAGGAATTAACACTATCACACACGACCTTTGACATCAGGTAACTCGCAGAACGTGTGCCTGTAAGAGCCTGGCGGGTAAAGGGGGTGCAGAGTGGCAATAGACACTCCAGTGTTTCTTTCTGCTGATCCCCCCTAGGACTGATTAGGGCACGCATTTCTACCTCGACATCTGCTAACTGCTCAAAGAACACCTTGCCAAGTGAATGACAAGAATACCAATACCTCACAACACTAAAGATCTCATCTATTGGAAGCCACCACCCAGTAACAGAGCTCAACAACACAGAGGAGAGCTTTTGTTGGTGACTGCAGCAACCAATTTTGTTTACAACGCTTCCAAAACATCTCACTGTCCATCTACCAAGCACTACATTGGGGAAAGAGGAAATGAGTTTATGTTTACTACAAAGCTTCTTAAAAACAAAAGAAACGGGCAGCGTTATGGGGAAAAGGAAAAGAAAATTACACGTACTTTCCAGGAACTTGCCCAAGTCAGCTCCTGAAGCAAGAAAATAGAATGAGTAGCAAGAAGTTAGAAGAACACAAACAGAATTCAGAAGTTTGTTCCCCTCCCACCCAAGAAAACACACCTGTTAGAATTATAGTAAGGGATAAAGCATCACAGCAGCAAACCAATAATGTTAATCTGTTGGTTACTGAGCAAAACACAGCCTTTATTTCAGAAGGACTACTTGGCAGCATCTCCTTTTGGTCTACAACTTGTCCCACTTCAGAGTGCAATTACACAGAGTTGAAAGAACGGAAACTGCTTTGTTGACACTGAAACTACTTGTCTTGGATCAATACCAAATGTACACAACCATGATCGATGTGCTCTTCGGGCTACCAAGGCCTCGCCAGTCAAACACGGCCAGTCAGCGCTGCCCGCGACGCCCTGCTGCCCGGGGGGCACAGGAGGGGCTCAGGGCTCCCTCCTGCCTCGCCCCGGGTACCCTGACAGGGCCGGGCGTGCCCGGAGCGGGGCAGGAGCTGCTGTGAGGGCGCACCTGGCCGAGGCACGGCCGGAAAGCGGCGCAGGCCGCCGGGCTAGGAGGGGACGAGCGAGTTCACGCAGGTCAGCGGGAGGGGACCCGGAGCCGGGGCGCAGCCGCCGACCTCGCAGGGCCCCTGACAGGTCCCAACACCCGCCCCAGGACCGCGCGGACGGGGCCGGGCCCGCAGCCCAGGGGCACAGCGCGGCCCGGCGGAACCCGGGGCAAGGCGAGCAAGAGGGGCCCGCAAAGCCGGACCGGGCCAGGCCGGGCCTCCCGGTAGGCCGCGGGGCGCCTCGGGGCTGCGGCACCCGCGGCGGACGGGAGCCAGGAGAGAAGCCGGTGCTCGGCCCATGGCCTGAGGCCCGTCCCGCGGCCGGGGGCAGGCGGCGGGGCCGGTCGGGGCGGCGGCGGGGCTCGGCGGCGGCGGGGCGGCGTTACCTGCGCTCCCGGACGGAGAGACCCGCGCGGCCGCCGCGACTCCTCGGCCCCAACAACACAAGATGGCGGCCGCGCCGCCACGCAACGTCACGTGAGGGCAGACCCCGCCCCCGCCGCCGCCGCCGCGGGACCCGGATGCCCGGCGGCCCCGCCCCGCCCCTCCCCCC
>CM021773.1:9457349-9478770 GCA_011076525.1 Nettapus auritus
CCCCCCCCACAGATCCCTGTGGGAAGGAGCGGGGCGGGCCCGGCGGGCCGTGAGGGGCCCGGCCCTAGCTGGGCGCAGGGCTCCGCCTCACCCCTGCCCTGGTCTTCCCTTTAAAAACCGGCAGGAGCTCAAAGCAAACTTTTTTTTCTTTTTTTTTTTTTTTTCCCAGCTAAAAATACCGTTTTATTTTTAGTCCTGAAATCCATATTAGTCCACGGTGCGGAACAGCCCCATGTGGCTCCTGCAGCCCCAAAGCCTATTCTGAGCCGTTACACACCGGCGGAGATGGAGCTGTTGTCAGCTGAAATAATTCCGCTCTAGCCCTGGTTCCGGCCACAGTCCATTTAGCCTTCCCCCTCCCTCGGCTAGGTGAATAAATACTCATCACTGTGCGCTGAGCACCAACCAGAAACGTGCAGCACAAACACAAGCGGTGCTGAGGGCTGAGTGCCCGCATTTCTTGGCGTTTATCTTTAGCTGTGAACAACAGACTACTTCGCCCCAAAATCTTTTTCTCCCTTAGGAGGCCAATATGCAAAAGCAAAGCTCCCTAACCAGGAGCTGGCCTCCGCTAAGCTCCATTTGATCCCCCTGGTTGCTGTCAAGCTGAAGTCAAGGCTGATAGCGCTCTGGGGAGAGGGAGAGGCAGCACTGCTCCGCGAGCTGTCAGCAAGAACCTACAGCTTCGCTACAGAAGTGGCTGCACCTTATTATTCTACTTGGTGAACATGAGACTGAGTACTCAAAATATTTTCACATTCTGTAAGGCAAGCTTTATCTGAGCTGGGAGATGTTTAGCGCTCATAGAGATTTTTTTTCCCACAGTTAGTGTAAAGATACCATTGAGACAAAAAAAATCAGGAAGAGAATGTCTATAAGATGTCTCATCTGCAGAATTCTTTATATATATATATATTTTTAAATATCTCAGGAACCTCAGATCACTTTTTTTTAATCCTTTTTTCCTTTTTTTTTTTTTTTTTTTTGGTAATAGCAGGTGCCTCTTCAGCCCTCCACAACTCTCAGTCAAGCAGAGCAGGAAGATTGTTGTGAAAATTCAAGACTTTATCTCTGTGGTTAAATTCCTGCATGGTTTAATTAGAGGACTACTACGTGTTGTCTATGTATGAAATTACCTCAGCAGCTAGTCTGACATTTACTAGGGTACCGAGGGCATGATGTACTTCAGAGCCCTCTCAATTACCATACCAATTCATCTGCACTATTAAAAATACAAGTGCAAGGAAAGGGCATCCTAACGAACCAGAAACCTTCCCTACTGACCCATTGTTTTCACCCATCCTAGCCCGCCTCCCTCAGTAGAGCAGTGGAGCAATGAAGACAGCACAGCTTTGAAATGGTAAATGATCATGATAAACCAGCCCTGAAGATGTGGCAGATTTTGTCATGTCTTCTGTCCCCACACCCATTTTTGTTATTTGGAAAAGCAGCTCCTGTTTGTTGAAATATTGGGCATTTTGTCTGAGAAGAGTCAACATCTTCTCAGCAGCCTCTGTCTTCCATGGGAGCGGAGAAGCATCCTCTTTTGTCATGTCCCTAAAATAATGATAAAAACAGCAGACAAGGCAGGCAGGTGAACATCCAACTGTGGTTTTTAAAGGCAGTCACTTCAATGCATCTGTCACCTCAAATGGCTTACATTAAAAGACAAAGCACCACTATAAACACTGCTACTTCTGCAACACCCAATTATTTTAAGATATCTTCCTCACATTTGGCAAGCTGAGTTTGAAAAGCAAGAGTAAAGTACTCCAGTTATTCCAATCCATCTTGCCAAGGGGTTTATTTGGACACTCCCATAAAATTAAAATTCAGTGTAGTCACCTATGTAACCTCACAGCTAAAGCCTGAACTCTAAGCCATGAAGAACGTGGAAGAGAGAGACTCTCTGATCATATTGTTTCCCTTTCCCTCTTGACTGTGCCTACACTGAGCTTTTTAGGTAAGACATCCTGCCATTTATCACATGGTGTCTGTCCCTGCAGCCCTACCATGAGTATGACAGTAGCATCAGCAAGAAACACGCTGCAATCTGAGTATCCGCCCTCAGTGCTGGCTGAAGCGCTCATGACTTCTCTGCTGTACGTTTCCTACTTTGGGAAATTTTAAACAAAATTCCTCCAGGGATATAGGACTAGCTGGAGTTCCTGCTCTAGGAGATAAATGACCTGACACAAGTCTTCATTCTGGGAAAGACCTGTATCCACAGCAGGCTTTTCATCAAACTTCTCTACTTATCCTCACAAGCAGATTTAGAGTCACTCGGGGCATCAGTCATGCCAGACTGGCATTGACATACCAACAGGCATCAGTAAGTAAAGTTGGTATTGCCAGGACCTTTAAAAGCCACTTGTTATGGCACCAGGCATAAAGGGAAGACAGCACCGAGAACTGTAATACATTAATTATAGGTAACTAAAATTAAGTAGATCTTGTCAGCCAGTAACTATTGGCTCAGACAGTCAGCTAAGCAATTTTTTTTAGTATTTCTGTATGACCTAATGACATTGTTATTTAGTTTGATAGTCGCCAGCAAAACAGAACAATTTAAAGAACAATTAATTTCCCAATCTCAATTCTGGCAAAGCCGATTTCAAAATTCACA
Source organism: Nettapus auritus (assembly GCA_011076525.1). Lineage (NCBI taxonomy): Eukaryota > Metazoa > Chordata > Aves > Anseriformes > Anatidae > Nettapus > Nettapus auritus. The sequence continues at coordinate 9,459,976 of CM021773.1, forward strand.
TTGCTACTTCAAAATAAGTGTACATCCAGAAGCATTTATTCTACACTGCAATGAATAAAGGCGTCAGCTAGCAGCACCTGTCTGAGTTGAACAAAGCTACTCTGGCAGAAAAGTGAACATTATAAAACCCGACACTCTTGTCCTCTAAATGCCAGAGAAGATGATCCTCATAGAAGAAAGCTGGGCTGGGACAAAATCCAATTAACCCAGAAGACTGGCATCCTTTTGGAAAAGGACTAAGGAGCAAAGTCTTGATCACAGACAGATAAGTTCCACAGCTGACTGATACTCCTTTAGGAGGGCAGCTGCAGCAGTTATTTCCCCACATGTACAAATTCTCCCTGTTCCTATTGATCCACACAGCCACCTTGTCCTGCTACAAATACACAGCTAAAAGCAAGAACCCACCCTCCCAGGCTCTGCAGCCTGAGCTATGCCCGGGTCAGACACTGCTGATTTCCTCATTGAAACTTGTCAGCGGGAATTGAATCAAAATTATTAAAAAACAAACATTAGAAGTTTTCTTTCCACTCTCCCCTGCTGCTGCCCCAGGCTCCTCACACAGCTGCACGTGCAAAGCAGCAAATGGCAGCAGTGCTTACTTTACTGCATGGAAAGAGAAAAAAAATAACTAAAAAAATAAAATTGACTGCCATTTTCCCACAGAAATGAAGACTAAAGAGCCCTCATCCAGGTTTTACTTTACCTCAGAGACCCAAGGGTTCAGACACACAAACACATCAACTGTGTACAACACGCAGAGCCATACTGAAGGCCTATGCTAGATAAAATACTTACATTTTCCCTTTCATCACCGAATTGTGCCTGCGCTGATGCACAGTTAAGCCTGCTCCTGAGCCCTCCATGCTGGCCCTGCCAGCAAAACTTAGCAGATCAGCAACAGCGGAACCAAAATGCTTGGACACACATTCAGACTTCCATGCATCTTTTTCCCCTCATACAAAAAGGGAAGGAGGAAATACAAAGCCATATGTAGCTGAAGCGTAGCTGAAGCAACCTGCCCAGCTCCCAGCTACCAGGGCTGAGATGCAGTGGCTATTTTAAGAAAAGGGAAGGCTGACAGTGTTCAGCTGTCAACACTTAGCAGTGGACAGCATTTCAAATATTTACATGGTCATATCTCTTTGTAAGGAATTGCAAACATTGGACTTTTTCAACCAGAACTGCTGTGTAGAAGGGGAGAGCCAAACTCTTCCTTGCTCATCCAAGTCAGGATGCCAAGCTTTTGGGCTCAAACACTGGCATGGAATGGGGGCCACTGGGGTAGTTTGTGCACATAATAGTGTAGTCAGGGGATCTAAAATAAGCCATAGACGAGACTGGAGATAACAATGCTTTATTTGTACATTTCAGCAACAGGAGAAATAATTGAAGATGAAATTATCTGCTTTGTTGTAAAGTATAAAAACATTATAATTATAAATATTTAGCTAAAAAAAGCGTGATTTTATAAAATATAATCTGTGAAGATATATACACAGTTTAATTGTTTAGCAATTCTTTCACCTGACATTAAAGAGTAGAGGTTTTTCTATTCATTATTCCATGCTCACAGTTTAGTGCTCACAGTTTAAGAAGCAAAACAGACAAGTGAAAAGATGACTGGTGAGTTTTGATCTGGAAAATAAAAAAAAAAGTACAAACTGGGGCAACAGCAGAGGCAGAATTTGATAAAATTCATGTTTGGAGAGGTCTCCCCAAGGGAGCATAGATTCCCTCTGTCATGACCTAAGTGTATATCCAGACAAACATCAGACATTTGAACATTTGTGGACAAGTTTCCTGTGTTTGTGAAAGAAAATAGCTAAATACAGTGCAAGCCTTTTGAATTCAATTCAAATAAACACGCTAACCTCTCCGGTCTTCCCTTCTTGAGCAGGGATTGCTCAGTATGCTGGGCTGGTTTTATCTGTCATGGCTCTAATGAAATCAAACAATGCCACCTTTATGATTCAGGATGAGCACATCTCCAAATATAAAAACCCCAGCATTCCATCCAATTTTGTCATTCATCTGGCAAAGCCCCTTGAAAACAGATTGGAAGGTTGGAAAATTGGAAAATACAGTAAAGCCATACAGTACACTAAACATGATGGAATGTGAAAGAAGATACATGATTAGGCAACTCAGTTTTCTATTCCTTGTTTAAGAGAGCCAGCTTCCTCTCTTCAAAGTTTTCAGAAATCTTGTATCTTATTGAAAGATTTGTTAGTATGGCACTTCAGAGAAGGAAAACTGGAAGACTCTCCAACATGCTGGGCGGGAGAAAAATCTACAGGAAATAATTTGATCCATATCCCTAGTAATTATCTTTCTCTCTTCACAGTGTTTTCACAGTGCCTGGGGCACAGGGCTTTGAGGAAGAAGAGGGATGAAGTCAGGGATGTGTGACAACACCCAACAGCAGTACAAACATACAGGAAGTGAATCTGTACTTTGTACACCCTGTTTTACACAAGACCTCACTTGTCTGTAAGCAAGGAATGATTTAATAAGAAGTTAAGAAAAGTTATGTATAGAAAAGAAGGAAGGAATGAAGTGGCAAACAACACTTCTCAGCACTCACCCTGATTTGCTACCTGCTGTTTCTACTTCAGGGTGATGCACTCCTGATGGTTCAGAGGAAACAGCATGTACGCAACAATTGCGATTCACATCGTTATGAATGCACAGTAAATGCAAGAGTTGCATCCTTAGGAGCTCAGGAGGATCTTCAAGAGAGGAAGACTAGCAAAGCTGTTATGAATTTTAGACAAGATCCAGGCAGTTCTCTCCAGGTAGAGCCCTGATCTGGGAAACGTACCAAGTTATGTGCAATCTTGGAATGCATATTGGCTGGTTGGTTACTGGGTGAATGCAGACTTTAACTCCCTGAATGCTGCTCGGCGGTGTTTTCTTTCCTCCTCTTCCCGCTTTCGTTCATCCTGTTCAGCTTTTATCTCTGCTTCAAACTTACTTGCTGAAGAAAGGGCTTGAACCTTTATGAGAGAAAAAAGTAAAAGCTCATCAAGCCTTGCATCAGAAGTAGAGTCTGCATTACTCTTGAGTGAGCAATGCTGAACTGTTTGATGCACCTCCCATTGCTTGCTGAGAAGCTGTCAGGATGGGTCAAGTATTAATTACACTGCAGTGCTCGGGTATTTACACCCAGTACCTGTTAGTTCACTTTGACACCAGTACAAGAAAGGTCAATTACTAATAAGTCACTAGCAAATAACCAAAACAATGCCATCAGTGCTAGGTCAAATACATTATTTCTGTAAGCAGGCAGCATAGCATAAGTTGCAAGTATACAGTGGTAGAAACTACTGCAGTAAATAGTTCTGAATCATAGCCAAATCTGAGAACATCATACTACCACAGATAATCTGCAGATCAAAGATGTTTTTTTTTTTTTTTCTGGCTATTTTTCCAGCTTTCATCTCAGTACATCTGCTGTGCAAGAGCTGTGCTATACTCTGAGGACAAAACTTCTTATATAAACAAGCAGGATTATTCTCTCCAAAAGAACATTCAAAAAGGGTGCTTTGTCAGATTCGAATTATGTAAAGCTCTTTTTGCCAGCTCCAGGACCCTGCGGAATAATTTTGATTACAAAGGTTACAGAGAGCTGCTCAAGAAAGACATCTGAAATTCCATACTCCAAAATGCACCATTCACTACTAAACTCTGAGTGCTGTGGTAAAGGCAAGTTTTGCAAAATGAGAAAGTCAAGTGCTCCACATGAGCTTCCAGAACGCTTTTGTCTTTAAAAGCGGTCAGCCAGCTAGTCACGTACAGCTCCCAGCCACAGGGATGCAAGTCAGCCAGTCAGCTCTACCAGGACAGGACCCACAGCAGAGACAGTGTATGAAGCCATTTCAGCGTTGACTGATTCACAAAGGAATGCCCTAGCTAGATTATAGCAAAGTTTGAAGGGAAAAACAATGGCTATGGTTAGGGGCAGATGAAATACACTTTCTTTCAGATAGGTAGAAAACTATCTTCTACTGAAAAGCAAGCAGGGTCAGCATCTCTGTGACAATTAAGACAATTAGTGCCTGTGTGCAGAGTTGTTTAATGTTCCTCTTTGCCACACCATACCTTGGCTTCAAAGAAGTTCTTGGCTCCTTTGACTCCCTCAATGGAGACATCTATCTCTGAGAGCTTTGCAAGAGTCAACAGGCCGCTGTCTTCTTCAAGTTCCCCAGCTGCAGCTTTATGGAAAATCAGCAGGAACTAGCAAGAGAGAGAAGAAACATTCAAGTTCTTCGCTGAGGTGAGGACTTAAAGTACAAGCAGAGCAGATATTCATCTGGGAGGTAGGAATTTACATTTCAGAGCAAAGGAAACCAGTTCTATATAAAACAAATAGCACCATGCAACTTGTGCTTCAGTGCCCTGGCTCTACTACAATGCCCTATTGGACTAAAGAGAGATTTTTTTATTATTATTATTATTTTTTATTTATTTATTTATTTATTTTAGAAAAATAGGGTTTTCCGTGGAGCAGAGCCATGATGAATCACAGCTCCTAGACTGCTACAGGGCAAGAGGAAAGAGGCCATCTCCACCTGGCTGGTACAACCATAGGGTGGGCTCTGATCCAACACTATGTCCCCACTCCCTAATGCTGTATCACAGTCCCCCCAGCAGCTTCCCTGCTGTTTTGGGGTCTCAGATCACATCCCACAGGAATGAAAGCAGGGCAAAGACTGCCCTGGCTCACACACAAACCCCAGCTTCCCTGGAGAGAGGTGCCAGCACAATTTTGTTAGAGAGGACATCAGCTCAAAGGTGTGCACTTGAAAGGAATCTGAAAACCACTCAGCTGCCAAGACCCCTGCCTTCAGTCCTTTCTAAGCCTAGTTGTCCATGCAGTATGGGAGAAGAAAACCAAATTAAGGTCAAATGCACAAAGAACAACAGAACATGGTCACTTCAACTGGTCCTTGCTGAGGACATGGGAAAAGCTACTTAAATCAGTCCTTGGAGCTATGCCTCAGCCTGTTCCAGGGAACCCAGACTGGTTTAGCTCTAATGAGCCATGGCGGTGTATTTCTGTTGTGCCCATTAAATAACATACAGGAGAGCTTCTCAGACATACCCGTCAGGGGTCAGGTCAGGGGCATGCCCTTGTGATAGTCAGAAATGACTTGAACAAGTACCAGTGTCTATAGAACAACTTGCTTTAAGATCATTGTCCTGCACTGGACTACAGATGCTTAGCAAACCCACAATCACTACAGCAAAGTGCAAGTTGGCAAACAAATTGCAAAAGAAAGCAAAAAAAATTTATAGTCTCTCAGAAAAGCACTTTTTAAAACAAACAAACAAAAAAAACCAGGAGGGACAAGACCAATCTGCTTGAAGACAAATACCTCTGCATCACCTTCCAGCTGACAACCACACTCCTGTAACTCCCTGCTATTCTCAGGCATCCCAGGAGGTGTCTCAGTGCTGAAGCACTGAAGGAACAGAACCAGGGACAAGTCACCCAAGTACAAAGCAGCACAGGCAGCGACGCACCACTGCGGCACTTCAGTGCAGGGCAGAGAGCTGAGAACACCACATAGGATTACTGTGAAATCCATCTACACAGGCATGTCTGACATCCCTGGCGCTTTATGACTTCGTTCCCTCCTCCAGACAGTCTGCGTTACCCAGAGGAGGGCAGCAGAGTCCCAGCATCTGCACCGACACAGCCCCACTTTCCTGTTTCAAGTTGCTCGCAGAAACCAGTGGAGATGCAAGAGTTTGGGAAGACTCCCATGGGGAAGGGTGTGGAGATGACGGCAACGCTGGCTGCCCTCTCGCAGAGGCAGCGTTACCAGGCCTTGCTTCATGCAGCAGCCTTGAGGCCCCTGCGTGCTCAGCAGAGAGCAGCCAGAAAGCAGGCTATGCTTGGGGAGGGAAGTTATGCCCCTCCAAACACATGTAACGAATTAAACAATGCTCTGCTGAACAGGCAGAGCATCTCAGAAAGAAACTGAATCTTCCCCAACACACCCTTTCTGTGCTCAGATCCGCTGGGTTTGGGCTAGTTCCTCTCGCTTGCCCCCACCGCTGAGCACAGGGACACGGAGGGCCAGCCGCCAGGCTGCACACACTGCTGTTAGTCATGGTTCCTCCTTGCAGTTTCTGCTCCACCCTTATAAGTCCCACTTCCTGACAATGGAAGAGGGCAGTGGAAGCAGCACAGTCCTGAGGTCTGGTACAGCTGTCGCACAGGGAGGGACTGGAAACACCCAGTCACAAGTGCGCATGAATCATCCTGAAACTAGGGGATGGGGCAGCAATCCTCTAGTGGAACATGGGCTGCTGCAGCCGGGAAAAGCAGGAAAGCAGGGACCAAGCCACCAGATGGAGTGGACACAGCATAGCTCCAGTCCTGAGGACACAGCAAGGCAGACTATGAGGCATCCTACTGGTTTCCACAGGAGCTCAGGATCAATCCTTCCTCATGTCAGCATACCACCCACAGCCCACTGGTGATCTGCTATTGAGGCATCAATCCTCTCACTAGAGAGCAGCAGCAGGAATTTACATTAAGTTTCCCAAACTTCCATTCCTAACTCATCTCATCCCCTTGCTAGGCCCAGGCCCTACCACACATAGCTAACTAAGCCTCAGAAATGTCAACAGAAGCTGAAGTGAATAATGCTGGTACTGTTGAAAATCCCACTCTTGTGGAACATGGACAGCAGGACACTTTGTACCTCACAAACTTTGTAAGAGTTAAAAGATATATCCACCCTCACATCACTCATTAGCAGAGACCTAACCAGTGCCAGGTCTCAGAGCAATGCTGCAGCTATGCACCCCACTAAACACTGTGGTTGCCTCCAGGACATGAGGGCAAGCATTGGTCTGACTGACAGCAGCAGCCTTGCAACAGCTTACCAGAAAAAGCAGTGCTACCCAAGTCCGTGGTTTGCACAAACCCTGCTAGCAAACACATGACGTGGGTCTGCATTTACACCAGTGGAGGTGTGAGGGCAGTGGGTGGATTTTTGCAGGTTGTAGATAGCAGTGGGGATTAGGCATTACTATTATACCAATTAACTCTGGTTTCCTGTGGTAATGATAAAACCAAACATTGAGATATTTTTTTCCCCCCAGCTGTACCTGATGTTTTTTAAGCCCAAACTCCTTTGCTCAAGTCACAGAGGGAGTCTTGTGCAGTTAATTGTTGATGTATTTGTGGACTCTTAAAGGTCAATGGTACAGGCAGCATTCCTAACAGGGCCAGTGGTTTGTCAGCAGCAAGTCAGAGCAACACAGGCCTGCCTTACTGCTTACACGGGGTGGGAAGACATGGCACTACTCAAACCAGCAACAAAAGGTGACCTGTTGCAAGCAGAAGAGGTCCTTTGCAATTCTCTGGACAGACCTCAAGCAGCACATCCTCAGGCAGATTTGTCAGGACATCCTCTGGAGAGGCAGACAGGAGCCTGAGCTGCACACTGCTGAGTTCAGACATGCATTTTAACCAGGGTTTCTCCTTGGGTTATCAGAGTGGTCCAAGTCAGCTTGATCACTCCCCATGTGCTTCCTGGTCACTACCAGCAGCAAGCAGAGGAGGGCCACAGGCTGGTCTGGGCCTCCTCACCCACCAGGAAACCCGCCTCCCTGCTGGTCCTCTGCCCAGCACACCTGCATCACGGCATGAAGCATCCTGCTCCTCTCTCCCACATGAAGCCATGAGCACCTGCCAAAGCTGCTGTGTAATTTGTCCCCAGAGCTCTGCCAGCAATACTCCCTTGTTCTGATCTGTGCACCACTCAAACTCACATTTGCTCAACCATCTTTTTGCATCTGGTGAGAAGCTGCAGCAGCACAAGCTGCCTCCTGCCATGTGCCAAGGGCTGGCAGCAGGCAGCCCATGCCAGCAGATAGGTGGCCGTGCTCCAAACAGGTGGCAGCAGAAGAGGAGCCACACTGTCACTCGTGCTGCACTGACAGAGCCAGGACACCAAGGGATCTCCCAGCACCCTGGGGGATAAAGGCGCTTTGCTTTTGTGGGAGATGGTGTCTGCAGTACTGCTCACAAAGCCCAGAAGCTGTTCTTCTTTTCCCAGTCTGACAGCAAGCTCAGGCAGCACGCAGCAAGGCGGAGACACGCAGCAAGGCAGAGAGGGCTCCTCCAGCACATGCAGAGATTTGGCAACCACAGCTGTGTGTCTGCGCTGCCTCCAGTGCTTATCTTGCCCCAGTCTGACCTGGGGCCAAGGACACAGTGCTCTTCCTGCTCCGCTGGATTCTTTGCTACCTCCAGTTCACCTCTGCCTGTGCACGTACCCTCCCGTGTGCAGAGAAGCTGCCAGCTTAGAGCTTTGCAGGTGCAAGCTGAGAGGCTTTCACTCTGGTTGGAAGCATTCCTCCAAGCAGGACTGGGAGCACAGTGTATGAGAGGGGACAAAGCAAACGTGTACAAGGAACAGGAGTGTACAGAAGTGTTTCTCACAGCTCACTTCAATGCTCTAAAGGGTGGACAGGCAACCTCCTTTCATCCCCCCCCCCCCCAGTATTCCAAATAAAGAACAGAACATCTGAAGCCACTGAGAGCTCTGCACATCACCCCCACAACCAAATCCCCACTCTAGAAGAGGCATGGCAAGAGCACGGGCCCTTCTCAAACTGGGAAGTCTAGCTGCTCAAGGCACATCTCCAGCACCTCCTGGAGGGAAAAGCAGCAGGATAACCACACAGCCCACAGCTGCCACAGGATACAAGCAGTCCGAGCTCTCATGCTGCCTGAGAAACTGTTGGTTAATTTAGAAAGCCAGTGTTACGCACACTATTGATTCAGGCAGCAATCAAAGCCTAGCAGAAGATGATGCAAGAGCACGTTGTGATAACTGCTGAGAAGAGGGCTGGGTACCCTTGTCCACATACAGGTCACTTAAGTGTCCTCTCTTCCTTCACCCAGCAGCTGCTCCTGTCCTGCCCACAGCACTCTCAGCTGCCCCAGCATGTGATTGATACCCCAGCGGTGAGAGACAGACCAACCTGCTTGCTGCCCATCCCTGCTGAACCAACAGAGTACTGAATCACAGCATCACCCAGTTTATTCCTTGCTGCAGGGACATGGAGCTTGCTGTGGCAGGTCACTGTGTGAAGTAGAGGGACCCAGTATAAACTGGAAGGAGAAGCCTTCTGCGCTCCATGAAACTGGCTGCTCTGAGCAGAGTCCTTCCCCTGCACTTGAAACAAGGCCTGAACCGCTGTACTGCAGAAACCTAGCTGACTCCTTGTGACTGCAGGGACGTGCCAAATCTGTGCCACCCCCAGCTACAGCAGGGAGCTGTCAGCACTCCCAGGCGGCTGCAGCAGGGCTCACGTGCGCTCCCTAAGAAAGCAGGGAGGTTGGAGCTCTTCAGCACCCGGTACTATTGTTGCCACATGGAAGTGGATGCTGACAGTGCTCCAGCTCAAGCTTTCCATGGCGTGGGGAAGCTCACCTGCTTCTGCACTGCACCCCACAGCTGGAGGCACACAGAAGGCATGGGGCTACCTACAGCCAGAGAATGGGGCCCAGAAGCCTCCTCCCTCCTCCCCACAACCATATCCCCAGCTGTGCCCACGGTCACCCTTACCTCACGGAAGCTGAGCTTCCCATCAAAGTCTTCATCCACCTCCTTGATCATGTTCTTCAGCCCCAGGTGGGTCTGAGGGGCTCCCAGCTTTTCCATCATCAGTTTCAGCTCCATCAGATCGATGTACCCATCCCGTCCTGAGTCGTACCTGTGGGGTACACAAAGGGGAGAGGGTCAGCTGTCATTATTCCCCCGTCCAGGAGGATCTTCCCAGAAGAGGAATTGGACAAATGGAAAAAGTAACATGGTGATTCAAAGCTCAGGGGAAAGGAGAAGCTGCACAACACAGATATAGTAGAGTTCAGGGAAGTGGCTGGCAGCCTTCAGAGCTGTCTCTTCAGAGAGGGAAGTGCTCAGGGGAGCTTGGGCCAAATGGTCCCACACAGAAAGAACACAGAGGAACTCAGCTTGTCTCAGTGGGATTTCCATCACACCCACTTGCGTGTCCAGCACGAAGGTCACTTGCACACAGCTTGCACCATGCACCAGCATGGTGGGGAAGAGGCATGTCAGCTGCCACTAGGTCTCAGGCTCATTCAGAGGAGAAACAGGGAGTACAGACCACTCACAACCTCCCAGCAGCAAGAGGCCATCTTTCTTTGGAACCAAAACACACCCGTCTGGCTGTGAAGCTCTCTCCTCTCTGAAATGCTTTTGTACTGCACAAGTGCTCTGCTTCAGGGCAGCTGCTGGTTCACTGCCCCGAGGCTGAGCAGAAAGGCAGGCTGGGGAAGCATGGAGCATAGTACTAAGGGAATCCTGGCTGGTGCCTGAGGGCTAAAACACAGCCACTGGTGAGATAAGAAATCCACACCCACCTCGGGACAGCTCTAGGAGCAAAGCTGGAGCAGGTTCACGCTCCCAAAAGAGTGCAAAGGACTGTGATGACTCCTTGCAGGAGGGGAGAACACAGACAGCGAGGCAGTGCTCTGCTGCTGAGTGCCCATTCCTCCAGAGCATTCAGCATCCAGCACTTCACATCTGTGAGGGTCATGACTGGGTTTCAAAGTCCAAAGCCTCAAGGATGAGCGCTCTGCTATCAGACAGGCCTGCGGCCCTCCCCCATCCTGCATTCACAGGGAGTGAAAGGTGCCACTGCAGCCTGCTTCAAAACACATTTCCAGCGCAGAAAGCGAGCTGGGACCAGCGCTGGCCATCGAGGCTCGGCACAGAGACAGGACTTGCACAGGGGAACAGGGCAGGATCTGCCCGGCTGGGCTCAGCCCTGGTGCAATGCCTGCTGTTGCTCCTGGCCTCCCTCCCCACCATCTCAATGCCAATAGAGTTAAATCCTTTCAGCTCTTTGGGGAAGAAATCCTAAGCACGGTGCTGAAGCTCTCCCCCCTGGCGGGAGTTGGTGAAACCCTTCCACCCTTCATTCATCCGCTGTTAGCTCTCTTCCAAAGAAAACGACAGCTGTAGCTGTCCCAGCCCAAGACCTGCACAATTGTGGTTACCCTGGAAGAAAGCCCTTTCCAGCCGAGAAGCCTTGCAGCCGCAGAGGAAGCTGTGGCAGAGGAAGGCGTGAACAAAGCCACTGGCACTGAGCCACTGGAAGGCGTGGGAGGCATGAGGCAGGGCTGCGGCCCAGATCATCAGCCCCCCCCCCCCCGCCACAGCACCAGGTGCTGCTACCCCAGACCAGGGGGGGCTCTGCTGCTTGTTAGGCCACCCCACTGCTTCCAACACCACCTTTTATCCCATCTCTTCAGTTCCAAGAGGCCCAGTGTATCAGGCGCACCAGACCCCAAGTGGCAGGGACATCCCGACCAGGCTGGCTTGCAGACCCTCCTACCAACCTGCCCACACATCTGCGTCCAGCAAGCACAAGACCACCAGAATGGACAGGTTTCTGGAAAACTAGGAGAAAAACCTCTGTTGGAGCAGAAACCAGGTCACAGAGCTGACAGGTCATGGAAGGAAAGACAGGCATCGTAGGAAGGCATCGTTTAATTAAGGCACATGTTAGCAGCATTACCAAGCCCAACTCGGAGCTGCACTGCCAATGCAATCACTCAGTGCAATCTCTCCCATATTTAATTGGGCAATTGCTTTTCCTGTGAATTTGGGAGTAAGGGTGTGGAGCTGTTCCTTTGGAGTGAGGCAGCTGGAGATGCAGTGCCTTTGATTAAATAAAGCAGCAAAGTATATCATGGCAGGGGGACACCAGGGATTTTTTATTTTATTTTGTTTTGTTTTTGACCCTAACAAGCTAACATTGCTCTTTGGCTGGCTGTGGAAGCAGGGTTACAAGGAGTCCTTGAACAAGGGCTGCTTATCTGCAGTCAGGACACTGCCTCACCACTCTCAGAGTGGATGAGCAATGGAGAGGAAGTCATGAGGAGGAGGACACCCAGCCCACTCCTACTGTGCTCACCTTGCCCTTGTGCTACAGGCACTGCCTGCACAAACACCGGTCCCCAGTGCCTGTCCCCATCCCAGCACAGAGCCTGAGGGGCAAACACTGCCCCCAAAGGGTTAACTAGCCGTGCTGGGTGCCGTGCTGCCCGGCACAGCTTCGAAGAGAGGCAGCACAAAGCCAGGATTGTGAGGAATGGGCGGCCGAGCAGCACACAGTGCCAGCCGCACAATAGGTGCTCAGTGCACAGGCAGCACTTCTCCAGGCGGGACACTGCATGGGACCGGACAGGGGCTCAGGTGGCATCCATCCACCGTGAAATAGTGCTACGGGTCACCCACAACGGGGCTGACACTACAGCTCCCAGCTGCCCAGTGCAAGCAGTGGGGCCGAGCAACACCCTGCTCACTGCTGCATTTCCTCCCTGCCCCCACTCGACTCCAGAAGCAGCCTGAGTATTTTAGGACCTCGGCACAGCCACACGACTGTCACAGAGCTGCACAGCCAGACTATTTAGGGAGAGGCGTATTTATAGGGCATGAGAGACGGCGTAATTCATTCCCCGCCGCACCCCTGCGGGAGCAGGCTCTCAGCACAGCGGGCACAGCACAGTTGTTAGCACAGCAGCGGCTGGGGAGCACCGGTCCTGACATCCCTCAGCCCTACTCCAAACCCAACTGTCTGTTTTCCAGGAGCTCCCCAGGCCCTGACGGGGCTCTCACCTGTTTCACTGTCTCACAGCAGCTCCATCCCTAGGGGGTGATGGACACCCCTAACAGGTAGGGCAGATACAAGCAGGGCTGGAAGAGGGCACCACAGCAGGTTTGGTGCCTAAATGCACCCCAGGAGCCACCCCATCCCATACTCCCGGAGGGTCTCAGCAGGACTGTGCACCACTCGTGTGCCCAGGTGCTGCAGCAGCCTCCTGGAGCCCAGTACCCGCTGCCGCCCGCTGTCCTGCTGTGACACCGGAGCTTTGCTCCCTTTGGGCTCAAAGCTCCCTGGGCTGCCAGCCAAGCCTCTCCCTGGTGACGTGAAAGCATTACGGAGGGGCTCTTGTGCTGACGGGCAAAGACATCTCACGTCTCTAGCATGCAGGAGACAGGGAGGCCACTCCAGCAGCACATCAGTACCGGGCCACCGTGGGTCCCCTCCTGCCACAGCACAGCAGGCCCCCTGGGACAGCCAGAACACCACACGCAGCAACGAGGCCCATAGCCAGTGCAGTTAGGCTTCGGAGCACAGCCACAGTCACAGACCTGGCAGCAGACAAGACACAGGGCTGCTGCCAAAATCTGCTGCAACAAGGATGCGGGTGGATTCCCAGGCTGGCTCCCTTCCACCCAGGCTGCTCTGTGTGCCCAGCTGCTGGGGCACCGGGGGAGGAAAGCAGCAGCAGAAAAGGGGGAAAGGAGGGAAAGAGGGAGTACTTGCTGAACAGACTTGCTGAAGAGCAAGAAGTGTTATGCACAGTTATTGCCCTAGTACATTCATTGCAATGGTGCTGTACATCACAGCCGGAGGGTTGCACCACAGAAGGAACGATTAGGAAGGGAGAAGGAAAAGCTGAGGACTGCATTACCAGTACTGACTTGGCAGTCGCCTTTCACTCTGCCTGAAGAAAAAAACAACTTTAAATAGGATAGTTGAAAGAAATTCGAAATCCTGGAAGATCAAAGAGCAATTTCTACACATTCATGCTTCTTGAGAAAGCCTACAAAGAAAGCCTGCCCTCCCTGTGCATGTTCACTGTACCTGAGCTTGCTCCACACAATCTGAGCAACTGTACTTTGATCTACAGCTCCTGCATGTTGCAATGGCCTAACAGGCTCTGAAACAAAGTAGAGTAAATGGTGCTGAAGTGGTAATAAGCTCTTAAATATTTCAAAATCCTTTCTAAGTAGTACTTTATTTCCACCAAGCATTGCATATCGCCTTACATACTAAGAACTTTGAAAACAACTCCTCCATACCAGGGGCAGGAGCAGCCTCACACCACCAGTGAGGGTTTCCAGCTCCTCATCCACAGGCAGCTCCAGCTCTTTAAGTGATGTGAGGGCAAAACGAAAGCCTCCTACGCCAGAACTTCCTCTGAGGCATTTGTCAAGACCCTCGCAGGGCCCAGGACAGGTGCTAGGCACACAGGGTGGCCAATTCCCCATTGGGATTACCTCCCTGACCACAGGGGTCCCAGACACACCTGGTGACGGTCAGAGACAGCCGGTAACAGCGGGAGCTCAGCAGTGTCAGGAGGACAAGGGGAGGCCGCAGCCTCCCCCACTGGACAAGGCAGGAAGAGGCACAGTCACAGAACGAGTGGGCGACACACTGAATTCCCTAAATGCAGAAGTGACAGCAGCGCTGGAATTCAAGCGCTTCCTCCCACCCTGCGGACTAATCTGGTGGCTGCTGTCCTCCCCCACCACATCCCTTAAAGGTCGCTTGGACCCGGCACAGCCCGGCTGTCACACGCATCCTGCTCACGCAGCCGTCCCCGAGCTGCCTTCGCCTGGGAGGGACAGCAGCAAGGCGAGCTGCAAGACCCCCGAGCTCCTCAGGGTCTGCTGGCAAGGCTTTGGGAAGGGAGGTTATTGTGGTTACCTCCATCCCCACGTGCTGTCAGAACAGGCAGCTAATTAGGTCACGTTATAATTAGCCTGAGCTGCAGACTTCCTGGTCCCTCTGCCAAAAAAAGACCACCCCAAGAGCACCTGGGGCCACCTGAGGCCCCTCTGGGCTTGGCAGCCGTGGCCCACGGGGCAGCAGAGCCCCAACACCCACTGCAGGCACTGGCACAGCTCAGCAGGGGGACATGAGGCTGGAACAGGGGGTGAGACGAGCCCAAGCGAGCCCTGGGGGCTCCCAGACCCACAGAAGGGGAGTTCTGCAGTAGAAGCCTGGCGTCCTACAGCAATGAGAAGGCATCCCCGGCCAACAAACACTTGTTTTCTAACATTACTAAGAAAGATCCTGGACTGTAGCTGCCGGGGCCAATAAGCTATACAAAGAATAAAAGCCTTAATCACATTAACTCAAGCTCTGATTGGCAGGACTTAAGGGGAACATTTCCTCTCCTTCTGGAGCACGTGGTGTTGGCCAGGACTTGAAACAGGTCTCTGGGACCAGATGGAGCAAAGACCAGATCCTCCGCAGCACAACTCCAGCTGCCTTTAACAGAGCAAACCCCAGGAGGGGGTTTCTGCGCTCCTGTCCACAGGAGGATGCCCACTGCCGTACGGGGCATGCAGCCTGACCCTGTCCTGCTGGGCTCCACCAGCCCGCGCTCAGCTGCGGCCATCCTCACAGGGCACACAATGTTTCCCAGCAGCACTGAACAGCTGATTAGCATTCAACTGCAAAGCCTGGGTTTCCCACTTGCAAGGCCTGCATTTAATGAGCTCATTGTCTAAAAATTCAGCTGCAGTTCAGTTCTTCCACTTTTTATTTCCCCAGCCAATGCTATTGCTCCCCTTACCCCTATGGAGTCAGTGCCACTGCCTGCTCCAAGCTCCCATCCTCAGCCTCCGGGCAGCGTGCACCACAGTGGGCTGCCTGCACGCTTCGTCCTCCTGCTCTTGCAGTCCCACATCCCGCCCCCCCCCCGTACTGCAGGGTCCCCTTTTACCAGTTGTCAGAAGAGGCGCAGGAGCAAGCAGAGCAGAATTCTGGCCCGGACACCTCCCTCCCCGCACCCAGCTGCCGATGCAAAGCAGCCCGCACAACAAAGAGCTCCGGCATGCTCACAGAAATGCCTTGCCAAAAGCACAGGGCTAGGGCTCCCGCTGCAACAGGGCTGTCTGGGGCCAGCAACACCCCACAGAGCAGGGAACTGGAAGCGTTCAAACAGGCTCTGTCTCTTTTCGATGGTTCCAGCCTCCAGGATGCTGAAGGCAGTGTGCAGGCAGGAGGAGGACCTAACAAGTTACAAACCCTGCTGCAGGCATCTCCGTAAGCTGAAGTGGCTCTTCGCCACTGACTTTACACTGACAGCCCACATAGCAGGAGCCCTGCCTCCTCACACTGGCCATCAGCTCACCCCCTGCCCTGATGTCAGTCCCCAGGAGCACAGCAGTCTGTGGCCCTGAAGGGGAACCTGAGCACAGGCAAACAAAAGTACCCAGGCACAGCCCAACGGCAGGAGTCAGCTGGGGAACAGAGAAAGGCTGGAACACGGCCCTGATAAGGGGCAAGCCTTTCTGCTTACACAAACAACTCCCTGCACTGCCAGCTTGAATTCAGTACAAACCTTCCTGCTGAAAGGGGAACTCGGGAAGGAGGGAAAAGAGAGGAAGCTATGCTCAAGATTCATTTTGGTACATGGTAGGGAACACAAAGCCTGACAAATGGGACTGTGGATGGAGCTACAACACTGCGGAGCAGAGCTGCAGGGGACATTCAGGAGCTCAGCTGCTGAAGGCAGACACGAGGCATCACTGCGAGCCCCGGGGACACGGAACTGCCAGCTGCCCCACAGTGTGAAGCAGGGCTGCTGCACCACGCTGTGCCCTCCTGGCCACACAGGGGTACACCAGAGGGGACAAGGGCAAAGGGGAGCCAGGTGGGAGGACTGGAGAAACTGGGAGCCTAAGACTGTCACCACTAACGCTTGGCCATACAAACTGCACAGCATGCAGCCCATGCACCTTGATGCAAGGACTTGGAGCTTGTGCCTCTCCCTGTCCCATGCAGAGTTTCTCTGAGAAGCCACAGCACAGGCATCCATCACAAGAACCCTTCATCCCGAACCCAGGAAGGGCAGCTAAACAGACACGGCCCTGGGGCTGCAAGCTGAGCGTGGGGCTGAACAGCAGCCCCCCAGCCAGAAGCAAACTCAACAGCCCTCTTGCTGCTTCCTCCTCCCTACCTAAAGCACAGGGCAATATGCGCATCAGATGGGGCTGCTGATCCCACGGCAGCGCCTTCCATCAGAACCACAAAAACGTGCAGAAATGCAAACGCAGCACCAAGAGCACGCAGGCTTGGGACAGATGTCCGCCCTTCCAACCCCTGAGGGAAAAAAAAGAAATAAAAGAAGAAAAAAAAAAAAAGCCCCGAGAGGGGCTACAGACGAAGGGCAGCTGGCAGAGCCCCAAAACCCAGAGCACAGCCCCAAAAGCCCAGCAGGACCCCCCCCCCCCCCCCCCCAACCCGGCACTCACAGGCGGAACATGCGCTCCATGTCCTTGATCTGGCGGCGGCTGAACTCCTTGAACTCGGTGTAGGGGTTGAAGACTGCGGCCAGCCGGGGCTGCGCCGCGCCCTCGTTGATGTCGTGCCGCCGGGCCAGCTTGGCGCTCAGCTCCGCGCCCGCGCTGCCCGTCAGCGAGCCCCGCTCATCCTCGCTGGGGGCCGGGGCGGGGGCCGGGGGCGCTACCCCGTCGCCCTCCGCCCCGCTCTCCTCCAGCTGCAGCCGCCGCTGCAGCTTCTGCGCCAGCTCCTCCGAGGCCATGGCCCCGCCGCTGCCGCCCGGGCCGGCCCCGAACTTTATTCCCGCACTCGGCGGAGCGGGGCGGGCCGCCCGGAGGCGGGGCCGGGGCGGGCACGGAGGAGGTGCCGCGGGGCTGGGGGGGACCCGCGGGGGGGGGGGCGCGGCACAGAGCTGCCCGTCACACGCCGCCTTCGCCACCTTGACCCCCTCGGGATAAAGTTAACCCGGGACAAAGCGGGGCTGAACCCTGAAAGGGGAGAAGGCGGGCGGCCCCTCGGGGGGAGGGTGATCCTGCGGATGCCCCCGGGCGCTGGGGGACGGGGGCGGCACTAGGGGATCAACAGGGCGGCCCCGCGGGAAAGGACCCCTCGGGGGCACGAGAGGGGGCGGGACGCTGAGCCCCGGAACATCGAAGGCCGGGCCCGGAACCTCCCTACGGCCCCCGGCGCCCGCCCCGACGTGTGCCCGCACGGCTTCACACCTCGGGGACGGCACGGAGCAGTCCCCGACAAGCACGCGGCGCGGGGCGGGCGGCAGCCCGCAGAAACGCCCCAAAAAGCCACCGCCGAGGCCGCTGGGAGCGACCGCCGCCACCTCCACAGGTACCCCAGCTCCGCGCCACGTGCAGCACACTCCTGGGGGATATTTCACACCGGGAACACCAACAACACCACTCGGCACAAGGCACGGCCTGGGCTGCGCTCACGGTAATGCACTCAGGCACGGCCACAAGGGTGGCACAGGGCACCTCCTGCTAGCACCGGGGAGTGGGGACACCTGGGAAGTGCTGCAGGACAAGGGGGACAACACGTGCCTCTAGGCGCTTTGGTGGCTACTGGTTTTGAACATACCGAACCACATGGACAGTGCAAGTGGGGACAACACAGGTGGCATGCCACCTGCTGGAAATTATCGGTAGGGGTATAACGGGGACGGGAGCAAGGGTAAGCAACTAAGACAGAAAACGAATGGCACGTTGAGAAAATAATGGGTATAACGCAAAGTTACATGAAGAGGTTCAGAAGAAAAATAGCATAAAGTAAAAAAATGCAGAACTAAAAATTGTATCATCAAAAAATGAAAAGAAATAACACCTTCGAATAGAACTTATGAAAAATGTGAAATATGTTGAAACTACTATTAAAAAATTTACTCTTTAAGAAGTAAATATTTTAAATATGCAATATTTACAATATTCAATATTCAATACACAATACAAAAATTTTCAAAAATAATATTATTAATATTATTAATATTAAATATACAAACATTCAATTTTCAATATAAAATAATATTTAAGATATTCAAAATTTAAAAAATATTATGAAAAATAACAAGATATAACACCTCAAAAAACACCCCGGCAACGCCCGATCTCGTCTGATCTCGGAAGCTAAGCAGGGTCGGGC
>CM021773.1:9478780-9489114 GCA_011076525.1 Nettapus auritus
TTGGATGGGAGACCTCCTGGGAATACCGGGTGCTGTAGGCTTTTGCCCTTTTTTTTTTTTTTTTTTTTTTTTTTTTTTTTTCTTTTACCTCATTTTATATTTACACGTTTATTGAAATGTCATGAGTGTGCTCTATTTTGGAATTTGTGATTTGTTTTTATCCTCTTATTTATTCCCTCTAATTATCTCTATATCTTTTCCAATATTGTCAATTTTTTTTTTTTTTAACACACTTTTTTAACTTCCTTTTTTATTTTCTTGTGAATTGTATACATCAGCATCTGTGCTCTTACCAGTGCACAGCTCCCCTTTAGCTTTTGCCTGCAGGCTGTCACCTCCCCGGTGTCAGATGCATATGCACTACACGAAGAGCCCATGTGTGTCTGCGAGGGGCCGTGCCATGCTCTGGAAAGCCCACTGAAGGATCCCATCCCAGGCGCCCTGTGGGACAGCCCAAGGGAGGTCTCTCTTTGTTTTCACCTACTCCCAGCCTCTTGTGTTTACCCTGGCTCTCACTTGCATGCCACCCATAGCTGAGGACCTGATGTGGGGTTACCCCAGGCATTTAGTTCCCCGTGTTTGGCTCTGCCTGTTGGTGTCACCATCTATGAGTTACCTCGGCCAGGAGGGCGTCGAGCTCGTCTCTGCTCAACACGGGGTCACCGCCAGGGGAGCCGCACTCTGCCTGCGGAAGAGATGGGTCGTGTCTGGTGATGTGCTGGGTTCGGTCCTTCAGTGCCTGCAGCCCAGCTGATGGCTGCCCCGCAGTGGGTTGTTCCCCTTCCAGCAACACCTCTAGCTATAGCTGCTTGTCCCTCACCCAGCCCAAACCATCACTCCTTGGCTTCATTGCTCCCATCTTGTGTCCTCCTCCAAACGCCCTTGCCCAGTGCTGCCACTCCCGGGGCTGTTCCCCCAGCGCTGCCTGTACTGACCTTTGCTGCCTGATGCGCGTGGTCTCCGGCAACTGCGGTGCTCTCCACGCTGCCCACTTCTGGGGTGCCCAGGCAGGAACTGCAAAGCAGCAGCCCCCTGTGGGCAAAGGCAGTGTCACAAACCCTCCAGGCAGCGAGACCAGACCCAGGGGGTTTGGAGTGAGATGTGGGGGTGGCAGGGTGCTCACCCAGGGTTCCCTTTGGGCTCAGGGCAGTGTTGGGGTGTAGGGATCCTGCTGAAGCAGCGGCTGCAGACAGTCCCTCTGCTCATGTGGGCACCGCGTTCTTCCTCCCCGGGGATCGTGGGGGGCTGCTCTGCACCTTCATCTGCCTCCCGCAGCTGGCCCAGCTTGACCGCACACGAGCCGCACTGCCACGTCCCACTGCCAGAGCACGGCTGTGAGCGAGGGCAGGAACACTCAAGGACTCCAGAGCCACACGTCCACACTGGGGCTCACCTGGGGACGCGGGGCAGCGGGGGCACCAAACAGGCGAGGTGGAAAGCCCGGGGGCAGCCATCGCAGCAGATGAGCTCTCCGCCGTCGCCGCACACTGCGCACTCGTCCTCATTCTCCTGCCACAGGGGAGCAGGCAGCGGGGTGCTGCCACTGCCACCCTGGGTGGCACCAGGGCACGCTGTCACCCACTGCCTCAATGCATCTTCCCTCGGCACCTGCCCTGCAAACTCCTAACACACCAGTGCCTTTTGGCACAGGGGTCACCTGTTCCCAGGCTGCCCGTACTCAGCCAGCACAGGCGGATACACCGGGAGTGTCCCGACGGCCCCAATTTCACCAGGTGCCTTTTGGGGTGCTGACAAGCCCGTGGCTCACCTGCTGGGGTGTGGAGTCCTGGCTGTGCACGGTGGGCACTGGCAGACAGCCCTGGGGTGTCGCTCTCAGCGCCCCACTCTGCGGGCAAAACAGGAGAGGGTTTTGGGAACCAGCAGCCACTGGGACAGCTGCAGGGAAGGGAGGATCCCTGCTGCTAGGAGGGCTCGTACGGCTGCAGGGTGCTGGGGGGGACACCGTACACTTTGGGGTGCCCTGGGTCGGGCAGCGGGTTTCAGGCTGCGGCTCCTGCTCCTGGTCCCAGGCTCCTTGCCAGCAGCTGGGTCGTAAAGCTCGTCCCCGGCTCTGCCGGCCACCTTGGCGCTGCCTGGAAGAGAGGTGAGCACCGTCCACGCCACCCCCTGCACCTCGGTGGGGGCCCTCATAAGGAGGGGGGCTTCTGAGGCTGGGGGCCACCCAGCGCTTGCGCTTACTCACTCGGCTCCAGCCCCTGTCTGATGAGGACGTGCTTCCCCTCCGCAGCCCCGCGGGTGATGGGCACCTCGCTGGCTGCCACTGCGACTGCCCTCTGCACCAAGGTGGCTGCAGCCTGGAGGCCTGCGGGCAGGGGGGGCTCAGACGGCCTCATGTGAAGCCCCAGGGGGCATAAATGCAAACACTGCCCCACTGCTGCTCCATCTCCCCTTGGCCCAGCCCACCCCCGGCCCAAGCCTGCTGGCTGCAGGTGCCCGGTGTCCTCTTGCAGACCATCACCACCTGACTGGGACTGTTTTGGGGAGAAACCTGTGGCTGTATTTGTCCCCAGGGAACAGAACAAGAGTTTGGCACTCACTGCTGGTACGAGGTGAGCGTGTGGTGTCCACACTCTCTGGCTTCTTCACAGTCTTTGCCTTTGCCAGGGGCCCTGGGGGTGTTGGAGGACTGGTCACCCTGGGTGACACGCTGCAAGTGCCCCACCACGTTTCTGCCCTGCATCCACCCTGACCGGGTCTCCATACCGGGGCTGGCAGCGTGCCATGGCGAGGGCTGTGCCATGCGGGCCCCATCCCGCTCCTCAGGGGCTTTTCTCTTGCCTTGGGGTCTGTGTGGGACCGGTGCCGTGGGGCTGGGGGACAGGCGCTGGCTGCGGCACTGCCGCCCGAGGTCCACCTCTGCAGAGTGGGCAGGGACAGGCACAGCCAGCCCGGGGTGTCACCCCTGCTGCGGGAAGCCCCCGGGGGTGCCATCTCCTCCAGCCTGGCCTCTGCCTACCTTTGGGGAAGGCGCTGTGGAGGGGCCGGAGCCGGGTGTAGCGCTCCAGGTTGTAGTCCTTGAAGAGGACTGCCCAGAAGTTGCGGACAGCAGCGACATCGCGGCCCAGGAGCCAGGTGAGCAGCGCGTGGAAGGCACGGTGGGAGCCCTCTCGCTCCGTCTGGCTCAGCGTCTCCTGCCGATGCCACCGCCACCCGTGGACGCGCGTCTGGGTGCTGCCAGTCCCTGCAACGTGGCCGGGGCTGCGTTCACCCACCCCATGCCTCACCTTGAAGATGTGCTCGGGGACAACATCGTGGTCGGCAAGGCCGTGCAGCAGTGGGAAGACGTCGTCCACCGCCATGGCGATCTCGGTGCGGTGCAGCTTCAGCAGGTGCCGCAGGTCCCCGTCACCCCCCGGCCCAGCCATGGTGAGGCGGCAGTGACACGGCTGGGACGAGCGGCCAGCCCCGGTGCTCCCCTTTAATACACCCCGGCTGCCGAAAGTGGGAAAGTCGTCAGGCTCCCACAGCACCACTCATTTCTGTACAACACGTAACCTGAGCTCACGCCTCCGGCCGTGCCAGCCGTCCCTGCAGCACCTCGCAGCCAGGCATGCTCCCGCACTGCCACCGCTGCCGGCCCTGGGGGTCGGGGTCAGGCGGCTCTCCACCTGAACTGCTACCTGCTGCTGATGGCTGCGGACACAATCCCACCCCGGTGACCACCCCAGGAGAGGGGAATTAGCCATGGTGCTGGTGCAGGCAGCCCCCACCTCCTTCATCCCTGCGGTCGGCCAGGCGTTGTCCCAAAATTTCTGGACTTTCCACAGCACCTGCTTCTCTCATCCAGAAACTTAGCTGCACGTGGGAAGTAAGGCCGTGAAATCTGGGGAAAAAAGACACTTTTGCCGTGGTTACACTACCTGCAAACCACCTCTGCAGTATCACAGCAGGTCGACAAACACCCAGGGAAATGCTGACACCTAAAAAACTCTGCAAATGCACGTCTGGGTACAGAGACCAAGGAGCAGTGCTGCCACACGGTGTGACACAATGACGGGCAGTGCCCCAAGCACACCTGGGGATTACCTGGCCGCACACGCAGCTCTCTAATTGCCCATTATGGGAAATTGGGCAATAAAGTGATTTCTCTAGAAGAGCACAGCTGTGAAAAAACTTGAGAGCCAAGAGGGAATTGGCACTTCGTGTCTCGCATAAAAAAAACTGGGGTTGATATGCTCTAACGTACCTGGTCTCTCCATACCAGGAGCCCAGGAAAGGGAAAGCTCCAAGGCTCCCCTCCCACTTCCAAACGTTTGGGACTTCCCCAGGATTAGTTTCCAGCCTGAGTCTCTCCGAAGACCTGTTCCCGCTGCCAGTCAGCCCAGGCAACTCAGCCACAGCGCCAGGGCTGTGCACGGCCCTCCCTACTTTGGGGCCGTGCCCGACACAATTTGTGCAGCAAAACCCAACTCGGGTGGGACCAGGAATGGGACCAATAAGGGAGACAACCCTGTTGTGCTGAGCAAGATGACGTGGGCAGGGACATTCATCATGAAGTCCTGAAAGACTGGAGCGTGTATTTGCTGGCTACAGAGCCATGCCAGGAGGCAGTGGCTGCTGTCCAGAAACTCGGGAAGAATAACAAGACAACGCCCTATGCAAGGGCAGGAAATGCCCTCATTTCTGGTTAACCCACCAACGTGTTTACACAAAGGAACTCTCTCCCTGAAGCTCCTCTCGGGATCTGGAGTGATTTTCCCCTTGGAGGCACTGGGAGCGGAGGGATGGAGGCCAGGCAGACGCTGCGTCAGGTCCTTGAGTCCTACAGCAGGGTTTTGGAGTCCCCACTGGCCCCTTCCCAGCAGCACCTGCAGCCCCCAGCGGCTGGATAAGCAGCCAGCTCCGCCGCAGCGGGGATGTGCCCGCGGCGCCCTGGGGACACAGCACGAATATCGGGTGAAATGGGAGGTTCATCTCCCGGCCGGGAGCTGCCGCAGCCTGGCCGAGGCACCGAGCATCAGCGCAGCCGTGACAGTTTCAGGGCCTGCTCCACCCTTCACCATGAAAACTGTTTTCCTCAGTGTCCCACTCGACCTGCCAAGCCACTACCTGTCGCTGTCACCCTTTGTTAAGCACTCCAGCACCGCCAAGACGAGGCGGCCGTGCCCTCCCCGTGCCCACACGCCCGCACGCCCACGGCTACGAACGGCTGCTCCTTCGTGCGCGGGTGCTGCCCAACGCCGCCGAGAGCCGTGTGCCCACAGTGCTCTGCTTGCTGGGCTTGACTGGGCTTGTTTTAAATTCCAACTTTGTGACTGCTTCTCTGCTTGGAATCGCAGATAGATTGTTTTTCATGTCCAGCTCGCTCAGCAGTGCAATAATTTGCATTTTGGGTTGTTTTTTTGTGTTCCTTCCCCTTTCTGAGGTGCTATGCAGGAGGCAGGGCAGGGGCTGCCAGCTGCCATATGAAGAGGCACGTACTTGCTGGCAGAGCAGAGGGGTATTTCTGTAATACCTTGCTTAGAGCAGACCTGGGCAGTGAAAAGGCTGAGAAAAGCCATCTCTTGCTTGCAGGGGGTGTAAAACCCTCCCTGGGGCTGGCAGGAGCCCTGCCTGGCCCCGAGGACTGAAGGCTGGGGTGCCGAGGCACCTGGCCACACTCAGGTTTCAGGATGTCCTCTTGTTCGTGTTGCTCCTCCTGCAGAAATCAAAGCAAAAGTTTCAAGGTAGGACAGCGCAATTCGCACCATCCCACTGCAACGGCTGCAAGTGTTTTTCCACAAGCATCCAGTTAAATCAGCACCTCAGCATCCATCAAAAGCCCCTGTAACCCTGGGATGTGCTTTGATTCCCTTTTCTCGTGAAAAGCTACCGAAGCAAAGGTGCTGTTAGCAGCATTTTTTCCTTCCCCACTTCCCGTCCACCCTGAGGTCCCGCAGGCCATCACCCTGTGCATCTCTTACAACCCCTGGGACACGGCCCCGAGTCACGGGGAGGAGCAGGCACCAGGGAGAACCCACCACAGGGCCACTCACGGGACCACTGCCGTCTCCAACACGGTGCCTGCAGCTCACGGCCAGTCAGAGTGAAATGCCACCACCGGGCACACAAGGCTCAGCCCCCTCCCCTTACCTTTGGCGGCTCCAGGGCCAGTGTTTGTAACAAGGCTCCACGTGGGTTCCACGTGGGGCTCAGGTTCTCGGCTCCTGCTGTCTCCAGCAGCTTTCCGACTGCCGCCCCGCGCACTCCAGATGACAGCGGATCCACCCGCGTGCTGCACAGCTGCTCCTGCAAGAGCCTGGTGGGGAGAGCTGTAGCAGAGAAGATTCATTTTAGCTTCAGTTTCCTCTTTGCTCCCCCTTTAGAAAGAAGAAACAAAAGCCCAGAGGTATGTTATATTAATTTATTTGGGACACACCAAAAAAGGAAAGTCAACAACTGTTAACGTACAAAAGTACAGAATCTGGGACAAGATTTACTGTCCTGATTAAAAAGGCACCATGGTCCCAAAGAAGAGTAATCAGAATACATCATTATAGAAATCTTCCCCCTGTTGCAGCAGAAACAGAGCCAGGCTTTGGCTCTTTCCACAGTCAAACCCAGTTAAAAAACAAACGTGATTTAAATGCAATAAACACTGCTCAGCCTGTACACGATGTCAGGAAAAGAAT
Source organism: Nettapus auritus (assembly GCA_011076525.1). Taxonomy (NCBI): domain Eukaryota; kingdom Metazoa; phylum Chordata; class Aves; order Anseriformes; family Anatidae; genus Nettapus; species Nettapus auritus. The sequence continues at coordinate 9,485,413 of CM021773.1, forward strand.
CACAGCCTAGAAGATGGTCATAATTATTAAACAGCAAACGATTAAGTACGTAACCGAGGAAGACAGCAGGCTTCTGACGTCTTCAGCTCAACTTTCTGCGAGACACATCAGTTAAACTGAAACCAGTAGGCTGAGTATGGGGCTTCTGAATGAAATGTAATTCCCTGTGGCTTGCAGGAAGTCAGATTCGACAACCTTAAATTCCCTGAATCCCTGAAAATCATAAAGCGCTACACAGCTGTGTTCCATACTCAGTTCAACCCTGTCGGATTTACTTTACACACTAGCACTTATACTTCATCTCTATTTTTAATACAAAGGGAGTTTTACAGCAGTTATTACAAAAACGTCTATTTCTGCGAGGTCCGAGCTTGGCTATATTCCCTGCTGAAACAGAGCTGCTGGTGTAAGAGCCCAGAGAGAGGCTAGAGTCCAGCACCTCAGGGCTGGAAGGCAAATAGTTTAAACGTGACATCATTTGCACGGGAAGTCAGTGAAGCACGTCAGAGAGAAGAGAGAGAGAGGGCTGCGATCTCTCAAGCGGAGGAGGCTGAAGGGTGTTGCAGAACGCGGGTTCGTGCGATTAAACCTGTGACGACGCTGGCAGTGACGCGGAATGCGCTGCGCTCACTGGATGTCCTGGAGCCACTTACCAAGAGGAACTTCTCAGAGACACAGAGTAAGGATCCTGGCCATTAATAAAGAGCGAGTTCACTGGGAAGCCGACGTATCGCTCTGAGCCGGACAGATCTGTCCTTAGGCAGAGGGGCAGAGCGGATTAACGCCGCAGCCTGGCTGCGCAGCACGGCCGGGGCTGCTGCTGCCGCCTGGGCTTTGCCTGGCTCTGCTGCACTGGAACTGGAACAGCGGCTAACTGGCGTTTCATTCCTCCTTTGGCGTAGGACTTCAAAGCAGTCCAAGAACTGATTCATCAAAGTAACAGGAGCTGTCAAAATTATTTGTACATGCATTTATTGTTAAAGGAAGCAAAAGCTAAAGAATGAAACAGCACGAGTTAATGTCAGTAAAATGATACGCAGGACAGCTAGGAAAGAAACGGGGAAAAGCCGAGATACTGGAGTGGGGAAATCAACGTTCACACTGAAAGGTAAATTTGAAAACCAGGCAAGTTTGAGCTCTTTCTACCGGAGTATTTCTGTGGACAAACCGAGACTTCGCTTTGTGTTGTTCAATGTCATCTGGCAAGCTCTGGGAATCTCACCAGGGAGATCTCCAGCGCTGGGTTCCGTACAAAGTTCAACTCTCTCATCTTTAAAAACCAGTAAAGCAACCCTAACTGAGAAGGGCAGGTACCCTTGTACTGCATCTATCTACGATCACGGACACGTCACTGCTGGGGATGTATGTGGGCACGAGGATTAGACGTTTTTTCAAACAAACTCTTGGTAGAAAACTACCGCTTCCACCCCACTGGTCCGCACGTACCTACAGGGGGAGGAAAAGCAAGCCCAGACTTCGGTGCCTTTTGCTGCAAATCCCACAGCCACACACAGGAAGTTTTTTTCTTCCCTATATCCTAAGACGATAGGGTAACGTAATGGCTTCTAAAACTCTTCCCATTTTAAACTGAACGATGCAGTTTGCATCCTTCCCTCCATCCTCACACCACTCCCCCTCCCTGGGAAGGTAAGACTACGCCAGTTCGTTTAGGATTCACACCTCTGATCCTAGATTAGGGACTTTGTATTAAAACTCATCCAATTACAGGAAAGTTTACCCTGATCAAGGAAACATTGTTAAAAGAGAGTCCAGAATAAAGCATCCAGAACCACCGCTGCTTTTACAGCCAAAGCACTCAAACGTCTCCTGACCCCTCTCTTCCTCCCTCCCCAAGCAGAAGAGCAATCCCTCCACGACATGACAGGATGCCTCTCTAGGACCGGGTAACACAATGTGAAAACTAGCTTCCTTCCTCACAGAAACGCCAAATTCTGCTGAAAGGGGCTGAAGACCTCCCCCTCCCACCGAAACCGGCAGGAGCGAGGGCTCTTCAGCACATTCATTTTGTATTAGCAACAAGTCCAAGTTATTTCCCTGCAGTAAATCAGTCCTGTTAGGCCATCGCTGGCTCAGAAATGGTGAGAGACTTCCAAAAACCCACTGATGTAGACAGGACCTTGGAAGAAGAGGCTCATGTGCTACATAACCTTACATCATCCGCTACGTTTGAGTCTTCGTGTCATTAGTTGCCGACTACTTATCCTTCCAAGTCCACGTGGTTTAGTCCTTGTCGCTGTTGTTGTCGTCCCAGCACCCCTCCCCGGAGGCAGGATGTTCCTGAGCTCTGGCTGGGGATCTGCGACCCTCGTTTCCAATTGATTGTGGGATTTCAAACTTGCCTAACGTGTGTACTGCCACCTTGTACTCCAGCAGCTCTGCTTGCTGACCACAGCATACACTAGCAGTTTTCGACCTTCTCCACAGTCTCGTAGAACCCAGGCCTAACTCTCCTAATGCTCATCCGTATATGCTGGCACTCCAGGGGCATGGCGTCGCTGGCAGGAGTCGCGGCACCGGTCGACCAGGCAGTGCAACGGCGCTTTCTTCTGCCTCTCAGCGAAAAGGCAGGAGCCCCTCCGTTCTCTTCCTCGGCGAGATAGGATTCATCCACGCTCGTGCCTTCATCCGATTGCTCATCACTTTTATACGTCATTTCCTTCGATTTGCTTCCTTCCTTCTCCTCCCTGGCGAGCTTCCTGAAGTGCTCCAGACATTGTATCTTTTGCCTTCTTTCCATCATCTTCAGTTCCTGCTTGTCCGTGAAATCTTCGTAGTACATCTTCCTTTCGCTTCTTTGATCTTCAAGAAATTTCCATTCGATGCCAGTCATTTTTATTCCACTGTATTCCTCCAGTTTATTTCTCGTCTGCGTGTCTGTACAAAATATGTCAAAGAGCTTCTCCGAACTCTCGTTGAATTTGTCTGCTCTCTCTGTAAAAGCCTGGTTCTGTCTCTGCTTTCGGGTCTGATACAATCGGGTAAATTCCTCGTACATTTTGAGGATAAGTTTCTTTATATTTTGCGTTCCGATGGTGTGCAAGTTGCAAACCAACCAGTGCTCTTGCAGGTGCTCGGCGAGCAAGTGGGCCGCATCCTCTTTGGAGCGCTGGGCCTGGCCAGCTCTTTTGGGCTGCAGTAAATACAGCATGTTCTGCACCACATCCTTCTTCGTCGGCAGTACTCCCTGCGTGAAGCCTGAAGACTCTACGTACTCAACAGTCCCCAGAGTCTTCCGTGCTTTCACCTCGGTATCCAGTGATTCCATCACTGCTCGCTTATCCCGTGATTATGACATCATCTGAAAAACAATTTAAGAGACGGCATGTGAAACGAGGCACCTCCTTCCGCACCGCCAACACACAGAGGAGTTCAGACCGACGGGACGGGGACTTTATGACACGCCGTGCCCTGCGGGGTGGCCGCTGCGTGAGCCCGGCCCCGTGAGGAGCCTGCGGGTCGGGCCTCCCGCCGCTCCGCGCAGCGCCTGGGCTCTGACGCAGGGCGTTTGGTCAGGCGAAGCGCAGTTACGGGCGCCTCGCGTTAATATTGGAAATTACAACACGCCGCGGGCGCCGGGCTCCGCTCGGGGCACACGCAGGGCCCGGCCCCAGGCCTCGCCGGCTGCTGCTCGGGGCCCGCCCGCCCCGCAGCGCCGCCGCCGCCCTGCCCGGCGGACCGGGG
>CM021773.1:9489514-9503767 GCA_011076525.1 Nettapus auritus
CTGCCGCCGCCGCCTGGGCCCCCCCGGCCGCCGCGAGCCGCCCCGGGCGCTGAGTCACGGCGCTGCCGGAGCCGGGCCGGGTTCCCCCGCGGAGCGCCGAGGGCACCGAGGGAGCCGAGCCCCGGCCTGCCCCCGGCCCGGCGCGGCCCCTCCCTCCCCGGGGCTCACCGCCATCTTGGAGGGGGCTCTGTGGAGCTTGCGCAGGAGGGCGCGGGGGGAACGGGCCGAGGTCGCCGCCGCCATCTTGGAGAGGGGCAGCGCCGCGGCCGCTCCCGCCCTCCCCGCCCGGAAAGGCCCGCCCCCTGCGGGCGCGCGCGGCGGAAGTGCGCAGCTCCCGCTCCCCTCGCACCCGCCCCGCCTCTTCCGCCCGCCTCGGGATTGGCCGGCGAGGGGAGGCGGGGAGGGAGCGGCGCGTGACAGTGAGCGCGCGCCTCGCAGCGCCCCTCGGGGAGGGGGGGAGGGGGAGCATGGGGAGGGAGCGGGGGGTCCCAGTCTGGAGCCGATTGGCCACGAGGCGGGCGCCGCCTGGCGGGGGCCAATGGGGAGGGGGCTGTGCGGGGCGGGAAGGAGGGAGGGAGCTGATTGGGCGCTGCGCGCGTGGCGGCTGCGGGCAGCCAATGGGGGCGCGCGGCGTGGCCGGGGCGGGCGCCATTACTGCGGGCGAGGCCCTGAGGGAGCCCTGACAGGAACCCTGATGGGAGCCCTGAGGGAGCCGCCCCCCCAGCGCAGCGCCCCCATGGCTGTGCCCTCGTCCCCAGAGCACCGGAAGCGATGGGCGCTGGGACAGAGCCGCCGGGCCCCGCAGCAGGCCCTGCGCCCAGCAGCGTGTACCTGGACTACAACGCCACCACCCCGCTGGCCCCCGAGGTGGCACAGGCGTTGGGGGAGGCCGCCTGCCAGGCCTGGGGGAACCCCAGCAGCGCCCACCCTGCGGGTAAGGTGGGAGCAGGGGCTGGGTGCGGGGGCAGTGGGAGCGGTGATGGAGCGGCCACGACTGGCCCCGCAGGCAGGAAGGCCAAGGAGCTCATCGCCAGTGCCCGGGACAGCCTGGCGAGGATGGTGGGAGGCCGGCCGGAGGACATCGTCTTCACCTCAGGGGGCACGGAGGTGAGGGGAAAAGCAGCTCCAGTGTGGGGAGGAAGGGCATTGTGCTCCCTCTGGGCACTCATTGTTCTCTGTTCTCCCCAGGCTAACAACATGGTGATCCACACCGCCCTCCGGCACTTCCGAGAAAGCAAGGGGGAGGATGGGGCCACGCCTCACATTGTGACGTCAAGTGTGGAGCATGACTCCATCCGTCTGCCGCTGGAGCAGCTGGTGAAGGAGGGCCTGGCAGGTGAGCTGGGTGCTGGTAGTGAGAGGCAGGCCTTGGATGTTTGGCCCCAGGCTCATGTTTGCAGCATGAAAAGCAGAGGATTTTCCCTACTGGCAGTTTTGCTGTGCTAAAGGTGGAAAGCAGACAAGGACAGGGATGTGCTTGCTCTGTGATGTTCTTCTTTCCCCCCCTCAAATGGCACTGGCTCCTGACACAGTGCCTGTGTTCCCCCAGGCTGGATGTTTTACCTGGTTGGCATCTGATGCTGGTACTCTCTGCTTGTGTGCCAGCTGCCCACGTAGCCCTCCTGCGCTTTCAGCAGAGTTTGGGCAGCCCTGGACACTGCAGGGCTGCCCAGCAAACCTGAGGCTTTGTTTCTTGGCTTGCAGAAGCCACCTTTGTGCCTGTGTCCCCACGAAGCGGGCAGGCCGAGGTGGACGATGTCCTTGCTGCTGTCCGGCCGACCACCTGCCTGGTTTCCATCATGCTGGCCAATAACGAGACGGGGGTCATCATGGTGAGTCTGCGGGCAGCAGGTGGGACGGGATGCGGCCGGGTGTCCAGGAGACATCGTCACAAAAAGGTCCTTGACAAGGGGGAGCAGATGGTCCCTTTGATGCCCACCTTTCTCCTTCCTGCCAGCCTGTCTCAAAGCTGAGCCAGCGCGTCCACGCCCTCAACCAGAAGAGGGTGGCAGAGGGGCTGCCCAGGATCCTGGTGCACACAGATGCGGCACAGATGATTGGCAAGGGGCGCGTGGACGTGCAGGAGCTGGGGGTGGACTACCTCACCATCGTGGGGCACAAGGTACGGCCCTGCTCGCATGGCCTGGTCACTTTTGCAGACATCCCTGCTGGGGGGACCTTGGGTGACCCCCCCCAGCATGGCCAGAGCTGGGCAGCTGCCAAGGGCTTTTGGGAGATCTCTGTGGGGCTGTGAGTCCCGCAGACGAGAGCTGGGGAAGCTGGGTGACGGCTCCTGCCACTCAGGGGACTTGTTTGGAGGGGCTGCAGGAGGTGGCTGAGGGCTGGGGACAGCTCTGGACAGCACCTGTGGTCGGGCAATGGTGCCCACCGCAGGGCATCTGGCGCTGTGTCCACGTGGTTGGTGCAGCTCTTCCTCCCTGCAGTTCTACGGCCCGCGGATCGGCGCGCTGTACGTGCTCGGCCCCGGCACCACCACCCCGCTGCACCCCATGCTCTTCGGAGGGGGACAGGAGAGGAGTTTCCGGCCAGGGTGAGGCGCTCGGTTGGTGGCTGAAGGGCCAGGGGTCCCGTGCAGGGAGCGTCTGCCCCGAGGCTGGAGAACAGACTTCTAGAGAAATGTAAGTCCCTACCCCTCTTCCCTTCCAGCACCGAGAACACCCCAATGATCGCTGGCCTTGGCAAGGTGAGTGGGTGATGGCGGCAGGGGAAAAGTTTATCAGGGCTGCTGCCTGGCAGAGCCTGCGTGGACGCATCCTGCTGCCCTCCCCAGCCTCTAGAAGTGGCAAGCTCTGGGTGTGGGAGGGCAGGCGAGCTCCAGGGAAAGGAGATGGGACTTCCTGGTGCCAGGCCAAGGAGTTGTTTCCGAGTGTTCGCTGCAGGTTTTGCCCCGCAGTCTCCCTGGTGCAGGGCAGGCACAGCTGGCCCTGCACTGCAAGCTGTGGGGATGGGACCTGGCGCGTGCAGCTCCTGGGCTGCGCTCATGCTGGGATGTGGAGGGAGATGCCTGGGGATCGCTGAGGGAGCCTCTCTGGGTCTTCTCTCCCCAGGCTGCAGAGCTCGTGAGCAAGAACTGGGAGGCCTACGAGGCCCATATGCGGGATGTGCGGGACTACCTGGAGGCCACGCTGGAGGTGAGCGGATCTGGTTGCTGCCCGTCTCTCCCCTCCCTGGGACTCGGCCTGCAGGGTGCAGGGCCTTGAGCGCGCGCTGGGACGGAGCTGCTCGCTTCCCAGAGCTGTCTGCAGCCCTCTGATCCCTCCAGGCATCCTTTGGGAAGGAGAGGCTCCACTTCAACAGCAAGTTCACGGGCTCCAAGCGGCTCTGCAACACCTGCAACTTCTCCATCCTGGGCCCAGGCCTTCAAGGTAGCTCTGCTCCCACATCCCCTGCGCGCGCTTCCCCCACTGTGCTGCAGGCCTGAGGCACATGGGAGCTCGGCCGCGGCTTGGGCATGGAGACGAGGCGGGCAGCAGCCCTCAGAGGGAGCCTGGGCACGGGGAGACTGCGTGTGTGTGTGTGCTGCAGGGCGCAGGGTGCTGGCTCACTGCAAGACTCTCCTCGCCAGCGTTGGGGCTGCCTGCCACTCCGAGAAAGGGGATCGGTAAGCAGCCGGCTCGGCCTCCCGTCCCAGGAGTGAGGGGTCAGCAGGGAGCGGGGCAGTGGGTGGCTGTGGGCAGCACTGCCTGGAGCAACACGAGTGCAGAGTTTTCCCGAGAGGCTGAAGAGCAGCGCAGGAGGTCATTGCAGAAAACACGGCTGGAACACGTGGCGTCTGCAGGAGGGACTTTGTCCCAACCCTGGGCTCTGGTGATCCAGCTGAGCTGGGAAGCACTCCTCAGCGCGTGGCACTGCTGGCAGTCTGCCCGTGTGTGCATGCCTGGCTTGCCCAGACAAGCCTGTGTGGGGTCTCCAGAGGGCTCCTTTGGGGGTGCGTGGGGCAGAAGGTGCTTTTGGGCTGCTCTAGAGCAGTGACACATACAGCTTGCAGTCCTTGGAAGCACGGGGGAGGTTCTTCAGAGGGGAAGAGCCAGATCTGCCCAGGGCAACGAGCTGGGTGCGAACACATGCCCTTGGAAAGTAAGCAGAGCGCTTCCCTGGTTTGCCTCGAGTGCATCTGTCCAGACGTGCTCCTTCCTACGGCTCTGTGAATGTCTCCAGCAATATGTGCGCTTCTTTGGCCCTCCCAGTTGAACCCGCTCCCCCCGTGGCTGTGTTTCAGGCCCTCCTCGATTCTGCTCAGCTGCGGGATCCCCTACGAGGTGGCGCAGAACGCCCTGCGGCTGAGCGTGGGGCGGGACACCACCCACGCGGACGTGGACCTGGTTGTGCAGGACCTCATGCAGGCCGTGGCACAGCTGGGCGAGGACCGAGCCTCGTAGCCCCCAGGACTCGCTGCCCGGCTGTCCCCCAGGTTCTCAGGCTGGGATTTTGCTGTGCTTCACCCCCGGGTGCTGGCTGCGTGCAGGACGGGGAGCAGGAGCTGCGTGGTGGAGGTGGCCACCCCTTTCCTGGCAGCTGTACGGGGCGGGATGGTGATAAGCTGACAGCAAGCCCCTGCCCACAGGATGCGCCCTTCCTGTCCTGGGGCTGCAGGCTGAGTCAGGTTGGACGCCAGTTTTGGCAGAAATAACTTTCTGCCCGACGCCACACTGAGGCAGCCTGCAGTTTGGAATTGACATGAGGGAAGTGGTGGCTGGAGGAGGAAGCGAGATTTCTATTTTGGCAGCAACGTGCTCTTAGTTCTGCTCAGCTCTCTGCCGGCTCACGCTCGCAGGGATCGCGGCAGGGCTTGTTTGTCTCCACAGCGCATGCTGCTCGAGCAGAGATGCTGGCTCAGGCGCTGGGGGCCGTGCTGGGGAGGGGGCTTTGCTGCTTGGGGGCTGGGGCAGCTCACCGGGGCCTGCTCGGGACTCCTCGCTGCCTGGCGCTCAGGGCACCTTGCTGTCTGGCGCTCCTGGCTTGCCAGCACCTCCGCACGTCTTCAAAAGTTCCTCCAAGCTCAGCTCTCTCCAGAGCATAACAGGCGTGGAAGCCGCAGGGGTTGGAGCCTTCTGCTTCTTTCCCAGAGGACGCCTGCCCGCTGCCTCGCCGCTCGGAGGAAGAAACACCATCTGTCCCAGGGCCACGTGGGGGCTGTGCAGCGAGAGGCTGGGCTGGGAACTGCGCTGCTGCTGCCAGAGCCCTGAGTTCCCAAAGGACACTGTGGCTGGGAAGGGGGCGGACGCGGCTTTCCCAGCACAGCGTTGCGTTACTTGCTCCCCTTTCCTCCCCTCCTTCCTGTAGCGAGCAGAGCTCCTGGTGCCAGCTCTACGTGCTTCAAAAGGAAACGGCAGTTGTGGTTGCCCTAAACGTGTGCCAGCACCTGAGGAAGCATGTCAGCCCGGCGTGCCAAGGTGCTTGCTGTGATCACTGCCCTAGGAGGACACGCGTGTCGCACAGGAGAAGCACGCTGGGCTGATCCATCTCGGGCAATCTGCTCTCCCTGGGTATTCAAAGAAATAAAAGCAGTTGCCACTGCCGTGGCTCTTTCCCAAGTGAAATGTACTTTCTGTGGTGTTCTGGGGGACGCAGGGCTGGCTGGGGTCATCAGAGGGATGTTTTCTCCCCCCAGCAAATGCTCGTGCCCCAGACCAGAGGCACAGCCTGCGGAGCGGGGAGGTGCTGCCCCAGTCACCAGGCAGGGCCACAGTCCCGCAAGGCCTGGGGTGGGCATGGGGGGCCCTGCTCGCTCCCTACTGCTTGAGCTGGGAAGCCCAGAGCAGCAGTGATGACACACGGGGCCCTTTGTGGGCAGCCCCAGCACGTTTTCCGGAGGGCTGAGGTGTCTTGGGACTGCCTGGGACCTGCGGGAGGCACAAAGCCACCAACTTCTCCACTGCCAGTTTCCTTCTGGGCCTGTCCTGCGGTGACCTCTTGCAGCCCTGAACTTGACCCCCAAGTTTCTCCTTTTGGATGGCAACCACAGGGATGTCCTTGGCCAAAACGCTTCTCAGGGCCGTGCTTCAGCTCCAGGCTGCACCTGGGCTTTGGGTGCAGGCGCCAGTCCAAGGCTCACAGCACTGCGCCCCTGCCACAGAGCCTTGGCTTGGGCGCACAGAGAGGGGTTTTTACTCGTGCCCCTGTGGCCGCACTGCTCGGGGGCGCGTGAACTTGTCACAGCGTGCCTGCCGCCTACTTCAGGTGCTTCCCAGATATCCTCGCTACATGGAACAGCAGGGGTGGCTGATGACACCTCCTGGTACAGGGGCCTTGCACCCCTTCCTCCCTGGTGGTTTTGGGAGCCTGAAGCCCCGGGCCGCTGAGCGCAATGGCCTGGGTTTGCATCTGAAAGAACAGCAGGAGATGTCATTGTTGTAACTCTGTTTGCAGGTGGTCGGAATCCATGGGCTTGTGATGTTCTCTGTTATCATTAACTGTTATATCTGTTAACATCAACAAGGAGTCTTGTTGATATCTTATCTCCCTGTTCAGAGCCCCATGTTTAATCTATTCCAACTGTTGCTGTGGTTTTCCTGCTCAAATGCCCTAAGAGAGCAATTCCTGGCAAGCAGCACTGAAAGCCCCGGCCTCCTCCAGTGCCTGGTGGGCACAGGGTGCAGAACAACCCCGGTGCGTGCTCAGATCCTCCTGCTGTGTCATTTCACAGGAGGACGAGAGGCTGAGAGCAAACTCCCTGCTGCCCAACCTCCTGCTGGTAGCGAAGCTCACAACAGAGCAGGAAAGGTACGCGGGGGGATTAATGCAACTGCTGTGTCGCAGTTAATTGCAGAAAGCACGACTGCGGACGCGCTCTTAGACACCGGTCTTGCTGTTTACTGGCCATACGCTAGCACAACCAGGAATGAAATTTGGAACCATAAATCAGATTGACAAGTCTAATGGGTTTTGTAACAGAATTAAGACCCAAGCACCCTGACTTCAAAAAACATTGAAAGAGGACTAGGGCCTCGGTGTTTCCTTGGGTTGGGAAATGAATTTAGGGCTGACTGTCCTGGGATGGCTTAACAGTCACTAGATGCCCATCAGGCTGTTCCTCGTTAACACCACTGCTCACACCTCAGTGTCACATGCAAATCTTGTTTTTCCCCTTGCGTAATAGTTGAAACGTCTTTTGGGAAACGTGGTTCCAAAGAAAGAACACTGCTGCTCCAGGAGCAGCTTTTCTATTATCAGAGATCTTCGAGTTCTTGGAGACCTCCTTCACAGCTGGGGCACAGGTGGAGATCCAGTTCTGGGGGCTGTTTTTTCCCCCACACAGGGGGGTGGGGGAAAGAAAACCCTCGAAGTCTGGGCTTCCTGTGTCAATTCAGAGAGAAATTTAACCATAGAGCACAAAATGCTTTACTGATGTTTCTTTTGTTGATGCACACACAGGAAACACAAGTAGCCGTCACAGAAACGTTACCATTTCTTCACTTAGAACATTACAGCCAAAGCGGAAGAAGCGTTACAAAGGACACAAAACTCTGCCTGACCATTTTAATGTTTTTACTGTTCATTTCCTACCACCCCAGCGCACGGGACTGACAGTCACCAGTGAGTCTCTCTGTCTCCATGTTGCCTTATCCCAGGAAGGTGAGGAGGAAAATGCCTACAGCTCGCCTGCACTCTGACAGGCCATCTGTGCTTCCACTCACGCCCCCTGCGTGCTGCAGACAAATATCCTTTCCTCATACGACATGAAAATGTCAGTGGTTGTACGCACTAGAACAAGTTCACCTGTCACGGAAATCTGAAAATACCAATGTTGCTACATCAGCTGTGAAGTTAAACAGTAGAGAGCGGACCTGACCAGTACACGAGGACACAACAGAGGTGGAATACGTCACTTCCACGTGGTCACGCAACCAGAACCGGACAACAAAACTGCGCTTCATTTAATGGAAGAATCCACAATCTCCTGGTAATCCTGTCTTCCTAAATTCTTCCAGGACAGTTTATAACACGCGAGAAAAAAAACACTAACCAAAATAACTGCTCCCCCAATGAGATCATAAGTACCTGGGAAGATGCGCAGCACGATGAGCTGCAGGACCATGGCGATGACGATCTCCAGGTGCTGTACGGTGCTGACCAAAGCGGGATGGAACTTGCTCAGGGCGTAGTAGACCCCCAGGAAGGCTGCCGTGGAGCAGAGGCAGATGGCAAGGAGATAGCTCCAGGTTTCTCCATCCAGCGGGACAATTGGCTCCTGAAGCAGGAACATGGTGGATGCTCCCCACGCTGTTCCCGTCCAGCTGAAGGTGAACAGTGCTGTCCACATGCTGATGTTGTCTCTGATTGACCTGTAGACTATCATGGAGAGAGCGGTGGTCAAGCCCGCCATAACGGTCATGGTGTAGCCGAAAGCTTCCTTCCAGGTGCTCAGCAAAGAGTTTTCTTCCTTGACGATGTTGGGGATCATGACCAGACAGACACCGAACACGCTGCCAACGACAGTAATGATGTCTACGTAAGCCATTCCTTCATCTACCAGTAAAAAAGCCAAAATGGCACTGAACACTGTAGTGGTAGCCCTCCACATGATGGTCCCATTACTGGGGGGAACTATGGAGAAGGAAGTGTAAGCGCAGGTAATGGAGATAACGTTGCAGACTCCGTAGAAGAAGAGCCGGAGTCTGTACCCTTTGGGGCCAAAGGGCGGCTCGTGGTAATAACACACAACGGTAACGGACAGCACCTGTAGGACGGAGCGGATGAAAATCAGCTCTAGGGATGGCACTTTGGAACGATCGGAAATTAATCTCGTAATTAGAGCCACGCATCCATGAGCCACGGCGGATCCAAAAAGAACTATCCACGTTTTCCTCGACTGCAGTATATTTCCTTCGGGAAAGTTCTGGAAATGTCCCATCTCATTGGCTTTCGGTAGTTGTGCTGGCTGGAGCTGGGTGTCTATCGTACCAAAAAAGGTCCTTCCTCTCTTTCTCCCATCGCTCAATAGTCTTTTTTTAGGATTATCCTCCATAAACACTCCAGTATCTTCATTACCGTCCTCATATCCCTCTTCTCCTGGCTGGGGATAATGAGACGTGTATTTTACTGTTACCGTGTTAGGATGAATTTTCACTCGCTTTTTGACTGGGTACTTTGGGGAAGACGTATCCATTTCCTCGCAGAAACGTCCTGGTCTTGAGGAAAAAAATGAGGATGCACTGTTATGTTTTTATGTAAAGGACAGTGAGAGGCTCATTAGTATGCAAATGCTGCTGGTGTTTACAAGCTATTTGTATGAACCAAGTCCAAGTGCTAGTAGATTGTTCTTGGTTTTGCTTTAATTTTCCAGTGTTACTGCTAAATACCTTTGGTAGTCAGGCCATTTGGATCTCCTTAAAAGCCAACTACGTATGTTCTCGTTATGTCAGGGTGCATAATGTTCTAGTATATGCATATTCTAAGAGGAAGTTCTCTTGCTAAGGCTTTTTGGATGGTAAATACCCTGTAATTATGAATTATATGTATTGTTAATTGCTTGCTAATGTTACAAGATTACAGAAGAAGTTTGGCAGGAGGAGATGACATCCTTGTTTGTAAACTGACAGAGAACACCGCAGGGATACAGGGAAGATCTCTGAGCAAGTCAGTGTAGTACATGAACAAACACCAAATTTTGTAACTATACTTTGACAGTGTTACAAACTCTTTCTTCTTTTCACATCTTATTTCCAGTGATTGATTTTGCAACAGATTTGTTTTTCAAGTCTGAATCAATATTTAGTTATTTATTTCACACAGAGAAAATTTGGAAAGGCTGATCCAGATGACTAACCAGGCCCCCCGCTGGCAGCCAAGGAGCAGGTGGGTTTACAAACACCCCAGCAGAAGGACCACCCTTCTATCTCCTGCTGAAGGTCCACCTCGCACCACACACCACCGTGAGCTCTCCCCTCAGTGCCTGTGTTTGTGCACACCGTGACACACAGCTCCGCTTGTGTCACCGCGGTGGCATCAGCCTCCCGAGACGAGCAAACGATCCTTTCATGGCACCCGGTCATCAGCACAAGCACTGCTTGGGCTTTGCTGTTGCAGACACGTGCAGGGGACGCACAGGGAGCCCCCCTGCGGCCCGGACCCCTCCAGCTCTCCCCTGAGCGTGCCATCGCTGTCCCCAGGCCCAGCATGACAGCACGGCGTTGGTTTAACACGGGCACAGGGACGCCACCAAGATTACTTTGCTGTGCACAGTGCCCTCCACCACCAGCCCTTCCAAATGAAGTGGAAGCAAGGAAAATGCAACCTGCCTTCCACAAACACCACTGTGCAACTAGCAAATAAACATATTTACCTGCTCTTGAGAGGTTTAATTCCAAGCCCGAAGGGGAAAACACCTTTCCGTCATCTACATCTTTGTCTGGATGTCTAAAGAGAAACAGCAGATGCTCTGATACCAAACAGAACGGGTTACAATGATCTTGGCACAGCAAGTAACACTCAAGGTAAGCACAAAATGTTCTGATTGTTGTTCAAAGCTGAAAATCTGAGACACCCTACCACGCCTATGAGGCCGTGCTCCTTGGGAACTGGCAACCCCAGTGCATCATTATGGAAAAGATAAAAAGAAAGACAAGAGCAAGCAGTCAGTGTAACCTTGCTAAAGCCCCTCCTCAACCATCTCTCAGAATTACTGACTGCACTGACCTGAAGAATGAGTGGTGGTTTGTGAGTGTAAGGTTCCTGCAGTTTAATAGCAAGAAAATTTAATGATCCCGTGCCCACCATCCTGCCTCACTGCCTTTGCAGAGGCGAGGATGCCCTGGAGGACCCATCCGCCTGACCCAGCCACCAGGAGCCCAGCCCAGCACTGCTGGTCACAGTGGTTTGGTCTCTGGTGCCTGCGGGGGACGGGTGTGGAGAGCCCTGCAGTCCCTGTACCTGCACGGGGTACCTGCACCAAGACAAGGCAGGCCCCAAAGGTGCAGGACCACAAGGGAGCGAACAATTGGACAATGGGGCTGGCTGCATCCTCAGGGAGACACAGGGGCAGAGCCACAGAGCAAAAGGCAACGGGTGCCAGGGCTCTTCACTGAAACCCTTCTATGGGGCCAGGTTCAGCCTTGGCATTTTCTCCATCCATAATCTGCCTCAGCCAAAGCACTGCCTGTGCCTAGCTGAGGAAAATAATTTACATAAGAATGGGACAGGCTTCCTCTCAGGGACTGAGGGTTATTAACCCCTTGCTGTATCCCAGCTAAGCTGTCGCCTACCTCAAATGTGGAGTGAGTGAATCTGGTAGGGACTGCAAGGGAGAGGGGCAAGCGGCAGGGCCAGGCTGGACTTGCACAGGTAAGCGAGGTATCGTGGGGCACCACCTTACTCTTGCTTTGGCAGACTACACTCCCGGCCTTGCGATACCTCACTGAAGCAGAGATCAGTATGTGTTAAAGGGGTCTCAGGGCAAGAAACACCTCTGGCTACTCAGGAAGCCTTCTGTTAGCACTCCTCCTGTTCACATTGCTGCTGCCAACCCTTTTTAAGCACAGCTCAGCTGACAAAACAAACTGTACGACTAAATGCTGGAGGGCTGCAGAGTTTCCATTCATATACAGTGTATATATGGCAAGAAACCTGAGAAGAAACAGCTGAAATGCCAAGGAGAGTAAGTAAAAAGGGTAAGAGCTGAGTAGTGGGCAGTCTGAACAACCCATCAAGCAATTAACAAACAAACAAACAAACAAACAAAAACTACCAGAAACGTAAGACAGTCTTACCATCTTCTACTTGCTTTTCTTTTTTCTTAAGGCAAGCTGTTAATTTCAGGTTCTTTTAACAGGCAAATGCAAAATGAACTGAATGAGGCCAGGATGGCAGTGCTCTCACAAGCACAGTTTTTCCTACCTACCATTTCCGTCGTGTTTTAAATTCACAATTCTGCCTTGCCCTCATCCTCACATCTTAAAATTAAGACCTTCTTGATCTCCACAGTGTATGGATCAGGGACAAAGCGCAAGGAAAATAATACAAATGGTGCACAACTGGCATTATGATCAGAGCGGCAGTGAATCCAGCCCGGGTACCGTCAGTCATCTCATTAAGAAACAGATGAGTACATGCTGCAACTATTGGCTCATGGAAAAAAAAAAAAAAAAAAAAAAAAAAAAAAAAAAAAAGATTTCTTACCCTAAGCACATCATGCTTTCTTTCTTTCCTCCTGAGGTTAGATTACATTTTCTTCCAACAAATAATAAAAAAGGGAATAGAAAAGAGACAACATCCATTTGCAAATTTAGTACTGGACCTGTGTAATGTATTCAGGGATCTCTCTGGAGGAAAACAATAGATCATGAGCACATAACTCAAAATGGCTGTCCTATCCAGACCCACTGTTTCCTTCAGCATCGCGAACACTGCAGTTGGAAGGTCTGGGAACTCGAAGGGCAAATAGACGAGGCATGAGAAAGGCAGGAAATGAGAAGTAACAAAAAATAGCCAGAGTGCTTAAATCGAAATTTAATTTTCTCTACTAAGCAGTGAATATATGACAAATGTCATGCCAACTCTCACACAGGAGATTTGTTTGTACTCTTTGGTGATCTTGCTTCTCTTAACCATCAAAAATTTCAGTTCGGTGCATAACCCAGATCTGTGTTCGTCAATCCTCAACACAAATTTAAAACAAATGGAAGTTAGCACAGCCTGTGCAGAAAACTTGCTGCTTCTCCTTCTGCTGATTCCTTTTGTGGAGATCACAGGAAGGTGGTTTTTGTTGTTGTTGTTTGTTTGTTTTTCCCTTTGTGTCTGGAAACTTAAGATGGTTTATTTGCATGTTCTCTGAAAAATATAATTTGATTTCAAATCCAACTTAATCGAAGGCCAACAATTACGTACTATGTCAAATTCTCAAGTCATATAACAAAACAAACACTCTTAATTCAAACGACAACGTGAGACACCCATTTAAATTACCAGCTCTTGGAAATCGCTGGCTGTCAGAACGTGAACTGGTTTCCCATGGGTGAACAACTAATCACAACGGTTTCAAGGAACACCACAGATCACTGGTACAATCCGCTCCATGACTTCTTCAAATAAAAAAGGCAGCCCACCGCAGCCCCCAGAGCATTGCACACGTGCTGTAACCTGCCTAACCTAACGGAAGGCAGAGGTACACGGCTCTACGCTTCCCTGTCGAGGGCCGGGGGGCTGAGCTCGCCTTCTTGCCACATCTGAAGGAATTAAGCCTTCGAGGTCTGCCTGGTGGTTATAACCAATAATTTTCAGTAAACACCGCAAAACTCTCTCGAGCTCTGCCAGATTTGGCCAAAACCAGCCAGCAACCGAGAAGTTGTTAGGGAAGATGTGCGGGCACGGCAACTGCCCTCCTCCCCGAGGCCAGAAGCAAGCAGCCCCGTGCCCTGGCAGGTTGTTCCTCTGCCTCCCGCAGGTTGTTCCTTCTGGGAAAACCCCTCCGAATCCTGACAGGACTGCGGCTGTCAGCGGGCCGCGGGCGGTGTGTCAGGGCTCACAGCTCTCCCGTCAGCGCCCAGCAGGACGCCCCGACACCCCTGCGGCTCCCGTTACCTGACCGGCCTCTCGCCTCCTCCGCAAAGCTTCCCTCCTGCCCACCGCCCGCCGGCGTCCTCCCGAGCCGTTTCCTTCCAGTTCCTCACCGCGAGCAGCGGCACCTCCCGGCCCCGCGGCACCGAGCCTCCCTGAGCTGCTGCTCCACCACCCGGCGGCCCGGCCGGGCGCCCTCAGCAGCGGCAGGAGCGCGGGCAGCGGGAGCCCGGGGCTCGATGAGGCGCTGCAGGCAGCCACGGGCGGCACGGCCGGGCCGGGGCCATGCCTGCGGCACCGCCGAGCGGTGTGACGGGGCACAGCACCCGCTCCGCTGCGGCCGGGCTGCGCCAGGCGGTTGCGGTGAAGCCGGTTCTGTGCAACGGGGCTTTGTGGAAAGCTGGCTGTGACGGGGGCAGGTACGCCGAGCTGTGGTGCTTAGGCACTGGGAAGCGTGGCGCTGAGGCACGGCGGCGAGCACCCGGCACGGAGCCTCCGTGCCACGGGGCGCGCGCACAGCCCCGCCCGCCCCAACCGGGGGTCTGTCAGGGAGCCCTCGCCCCGCCCGCCTCGGCCCGGCCTGCCCCCCCTCAGGCCCCGCCCACCCCCGTCGCCACGGCGACGCCTCGCCCCCCTCCCTCCCTCCCTCCCTCCCGCACGCGCGGCGCACGCGCGGCGTTTGCGCGCGAAAGACGTTTGCGGCGCCGCGTGCCCGCCCCGGCCGCGCCCCCCCCCCCC
>CM021773.1:9504167-9714530 GCA_011076525.1 Nettapus auritus
GGGAGCCGCCGGCCTCCCGCGGCCGGCCCGGTTCGGCACGGCACGGCTCGGCACGGCTCGGCCCGGCCCGCCGCCTGGGCCCGGCCCGCGGGAGGGCGGCGGGACGGCGCCTGGCTGGCGTCCAGGGGCGGCGGGGGGGAGCGGAGGGGGGACGGGGGCGGCCGGTGCTCTTCCCCGGGTGGCGGGGGCGGGAGGGAAGCAGCGAGGCCCCGGGAGGGCCCCTGGGGACACGAGGCCCCCTGGGGACGCGAGGCCGGCCCCGACGGAACCCCCCCCGGGTCGTGTCACCGAGCGGTGGCAGCGGGCTGGCCGCCGGGGCCATGGGGCTGGGAGACGGGGCCGTGGGTCAGAGCCCCGCCGGGAGCCCTGTGGGGGACGGCGGGGTCCCGGGGTGCTGGATGGCCCCAAAGCAGCCCCTGCCTCGCCCGGAGCTGCGTGGGGTGCCGCTGGCCGGGGCCTTGTGGGCGGCCGTGGAGCACGCCGACGGGACGTGGCTGCCAATGGTGGTGTCAGAAAAACTTAGTTTCCGCTAGCAGCGTGAGCCTAATTAAACTCCATCGAGCCGCTTGATAAGTATTGATGAAGTGTTCCACACAATTTCGTGGCGCTTCTGGTTCTGTAGAGTTAATCTGGTCACAGCCCGTGTTAAGTTACCGAGGGACAAAAAGCCTTCTCCAGGTCACAGAACGAAGGCAACTGTTCCTGTGTTGTCTCATGCTCTTGGTATGGTGGATGACATTAACGTCTGGGTTCGGGCATCTTAGGACTTGCCCAACTTCCCCATGTTATTACACCAGCGATAGGGGTGGTGTGGGTGAAGGATTAGTCCAGATTTTCCAGACCCAAAGGAGTTTTTGCCTTGCATAGTGGGCTTTTGCTCATCTGTAGATAACAAGGTAATTGAGTGAGTATTTCAACATTATAAGCCATCGAGCAATGTGAAGAAATCACTGGACAAGAGGCTACATGTGTGTGTTCTGCTTAAAGGTGTCCTGAGTATGGGAAGAAGTTCTTTTGAGGAGCCGGAGGCTGGTTTATTTTTTCTCTCTGGCTCTCCTGTCATCACCTTTGGTGGATAGCCCGAGAAAGTTCTCATGGTGGGTGCGAGTTTCTTCTGAAATGGTGAGCTGGCCCAAGCGGCGGTGTGGTGACGCAGCCGGATCCGCTGGAGAGCAGGGCAGAGAGGCTGACTCCGGGGCTGCGATTGGCCTGATAGGGCATGATTGTTACTGGTTGCTCAATGCAGGGTGCTCTGGCGAAATTCTTGGTCTCCACTGCCAATGGACACACCGATGGATTTACAGCGGTAGGAGGGAGCAGTGAAAAATGGTACTTTCCTGAAGCTGAACGAACAATTAGGGCCAGCTGTGGAGGTTCAGAGCCAGCTGTGGAGGTTCGGAGCACCTCTGCTGCAACCGCTGAGCTTAAGGACCGGAGCACGAGGCAGCTGGCAGCTTGTGGTGCCCCGTGGTTCCTCACATTTTATAAATGTGCTGAAGTTCACTAGGGCAGCATTCACGGCCAAACTTCCACACGCAATATACTGTGGATGGAAGTTCTGAGAGCAGCTGGGATCCTCCTCTCAGAGCTTTACAACTGAGGTCTCAAAGGTTTTAGGAGATAAGCTATCATCTCTGTAGCCTGCCATTCATACTGTGCCAAGTTTTATGTAACGTCTACTGAAACTGCGGCGCACCTTTTGATGGCCAAGAAGTCTCGTGAACGTTAAGTATTTGGATGCATTGGCGGAATGAGTTACTCAGGATGTTTAGGAACTCGGTGGGTGAATATCCTTGATTTGAAAGAATGCTTGCATAAAGAAGAATATGTACCTTGAGCTTGCTTTCTTGCTGTTTCCCTTTGTTGCAAAGACTTGCTGTGATATGAGGTGGCTCAACATCGGCATTTTAAATATAATTTTAGTAGGCAAGTGAGCCTGTGGGAGTGTAAAGATGTGGTGGGAGAGAAACACTTAATTGTGACGACTTACTAAGAAAAGTCCTGTTACTGGGATAAGAACATGTCTTTAGCATAGCATTTGTAAATTGTTTTCTAGCAAAATGCAAAAAAGACTCCAACACACTGCTGAAGATTTGAAAGCGCTATTTCTGTAAACAAGGCATACCCGAACCAACAAACCTGGCTTCTCATCTGCGTAAGTTGTGCAGGGACGGCAGACTGAGTTTGGATGCGGTGCTATTACTGAATGGGTGGCTGGCATCAGAGATTTGGTTTTCCCACCTCCGCACCTGGAAGCGGCCGAGTGTTTGGGTAAGGCTCTGCCTGCTGGTGCTTGAAGCCAAAACCGAAAGGCGATGCTGGAGTCTGGCACTGAGATAAGGATGCACCTGACATACCAGTGCTCGGATTGGAAATGGCAACCAAAATTTGTAAGATATTTGGTGATTTATTTTATCTTTTAACTTTGGGGGTTTTTCTTCTCGTCAGTTGTTTATCATGTGGAGCTCTCACGCTCCCCCATTGCAAGTTGCCATCTCTGCCTCATTTGCAGTGCAGCTGTGTTCTCTTGGTGGCTAAAAATAGAAGCGCATAGAGTTAGTTCTCTTTCGTGGAAGGGAAGGAGAAATCTTAGAAAGTGTGAGTTCACCAGCAGAAAATTCTTGTGTTGTTTCTGCTCAGGGCATCTAGAGATGTGCTTTATTCCTCTTTATTCTTTAGTGTTTTGCATTTCCAAACTGATCTCACTTTGTAGGTTTGGGTGTTGAGTATGTGATCAGAATGCAAAGACCTTTCTTTGTTCCTCTAGAAAATAAGAGCTTGAGAGAACATTTTGACCCCATGTTGCAACGTTCAGTGTGGAAAATACGCTTCCAAAAGCAAGTGTGATTTTGGGGAAGACCCCTATTATTTATTTATTATTTTAATTTTAAGGTAAGCACCACATTCAGCTGGCTGAAGGAACCAAGGAGGAGTTGCAGAGGGAAAATTCTATCAGTCTTCTGCCTTAGCTCTAACTTTGTAGCCATTTCCTACAATCTGACAAGTCCTATTGAATATCGGAATATAGGCAACGATTTCACCGCTCGACAATCTGCGTGTATTCTCTGTGAGAGAACACCCAGGGATTTAGGTCCTTTTGTTAATTTTAAAGGAACTGCACTCCTGGTTTTAATAATTTTACAAGTTTTTTTCACTTACATCTCTGGAGGAAAGTTTGTAAAATGCTTTTAATAATAACAGGATGAAATATCAGGATGACTTGCACGATAGATTTGTCAGGTTATCTTTACTGATCCCAAACGATTCCATGTGCCCTATTCTGAAATGTAAGTTCAATCTAAACTTGGTGACGTTGGTAATTCCGCTTTCATTTACACAAATCTCAGAACCACTTTGTTTTGGAATAAAACGCCGTATGGGTGGTGCCGTCCTTGGTACAGATGGTGCACATACAACATTTACCCCTCAAGCATTCAGGCCCCCAGCTTGTATACGTGCAGATCCAGAGCCCAGCCCCAAGCCACATGTTAAGTGCTCGTTCCATGGCTGTGATGCTCATCCTGCCTGGATGGATTCATAGTCTGTCTTAAAACATGCAAAAAGGCGTCGGTTGCACGGCCTATTTCAATGGGCTAGGCCTCTCAGCTGGCAGCAATGTCAGACTGGAGAGCTTGACGTGGGAGCATGATCTGAGTTCAGTCACTCCACCATTGTTTTTTGCAGAATTAAGAGCAAGAGGTTGAATTGTGAAGCCTTGCTTCCCTCAGCTGAAAGGCGAGCTGTTTCGGGTGGTTCCCCAAAGTAATGTTTTACTAGAAAGCAGCGTGAGGCAACGTGCAGCCAGCATGTGTTCTGTGCTGTGCAGGAGTTCACCAGAGTAAGTGCCATTTATTCTATAAATAAATCAAATGAGCCTATATTCTGTAACTTTCCTCATAGCAGTCTTGTATTATATTGGCAGGTTAGCGGAGTGAAAACAACATTGACAGATTGTTCGGCTTGTAGGAAAAATATTTCCTTGTAGAGGTGCACAGGAACAGACCTGCGTGTCACAAGCGTTTCTAAATTCCAAATATTTGCTACGATGAAAAAAATCAAAACAATGCATCTTGGACACATGCTTCTTTCAGAGCAGAGGACAGCATGTGCTCCTGGCTTTTGAAACAAAAATCAAATGGCAAGCTGAGAACCGCTGTCCCCCACACAAGGCTTTCCATCCCCTCTTGAGGGTTAGAATACCATAGGAGCAGGAAAATACCAATGTGTTGGTGTTTAAGAGTGGAAAATACAACTGCCTTTGCAAATGACTAATGAAGTCCATCTTAAGTGAGCGAGAAATGGGCCCGTTTTGCACTGCTACCTTCTTAGACACGCTCACTAGGATGGCGCGAACTCGTTCCCATGACGGGAGTCGCAGAAGCTGGGCGAGCTGGGCCGCCGGCCTGCCGCAGCTGACAGGAATCTGCTCCACGGCCCGTCCCTTTCCTTTGTGCCCGTGCTGCTGCTGCTGCTCCCGGCCTTCGTGGAGGTGGTTGGGTTCACCGCCTGGCCACAGCCACCTGCTTGGGAGGGCTGGTTCTCTGCCGGGTGAACGAATTGAATCAGATCAGCTCAAGGTGTTGCTAGAGGTGATGCAGAGTCTGTGGCAATAATGTTTTAAATCCCCCGAACCATTTTCCCCAAAAGTCATCCCGTTTTCGGGTGGGAGATTCAGATGGACTCAGTGTGTTTCCAGATGTGAGAATGCCTCAAAGCTCGGGCTCCAGCTCGTACACCTGTGTCACTTTGCTGGCAGGTTAGCCTGCTGTTAGAAATGACCACTTGTTGTTGCTCTGTGTCCCGTCCCTTCACCAGATAATGTATCCATGCAAGGCCTTTTATTGCCACAGCCCCTTAGTTTCTTTAGGAGCCTTTCGTGAAGAACCTTAACATTTATCTTAGAAATTAAAGCAGGCTTTATCCAGAAGAGTCTATAAGTGCGTGGGTATAAGGGAGATCTTTGTAGAGAACTCCTAGTGGTTTGTGAAACTTGACTTTGCTGCACAAAAGTGGGGTTGATTTGTCCTTTTAAATGCTGCCATTTATTTTTCTGTCTACTGGTTTAGTCTGTAGAATAGCTTCTGCTAGCTGGTCTGTGAGGCTCTCTGGACTGTGGCATCACGAAGTGTTAGGTGGCAGAGGAGGCGTAATTATAAACTGTGCCCAAGAGTAAGCATTGCTTCAGGCAGCAGGATTTTTGAAGGCTGTTTTCTTTGAGTCTCCATCACATGGCTTCTTTGGTGTCCGATCATGTGATCTTGCTGAATGTAGCAGAAATTGGTCCAGAGGCTGAAAATCGTGGGTAGTGGGAATTAGAGGAGAGAACAGAGAGCAAAGGGTACGCGCACAGAATGTGTTTGTGTAGGCCTGTTTCTGTAGGATCACAAGTTCAAATTCACAGTTGTGGCGATACTGTAAAATATCATACAACAAAACAATGCAGTGCAGGGCGTGCAAGCTGCTGTCAGAACCTCCTCACTGATGGAGCTGAAGTCTGCCTGCTTTTGACTGCTTCCAAACTCTGCTCAGCATCTTTGACGTGTTTTGCTGTATATAATTCTCGGAGAATTAAAGTGTGAGTGAAGACCAAAATGGTACGGATATCTACCAAGTCTTTTGAATGACTACTCTGAAAGACTGATGTTTCTCATCCTCTGCCCTTTTAGGTACAGATCACAATTTGTTGTTCTTCGTCTCCTTTCTATTCCACAGTTCCAGGTGTCTTTCTTTAGCTCTTTGAGGCTCTTTCTGTTTTAGCTCTAGCTGATTGTTCTACTTGGATTTTGGAAGTCAGACTCACCGATGTGTCCTTCCTCATCCTTCTAAAAAGGGTCAGAAGAAATGGTGTGGTTTCTGTAGGTTTGCATGCATCTCCTGCCTTTCCCATTTGTGGACAATTTAAAAAAAATATTTTTAATATGTATCACTGCTGTAAGCCCATTTGGCTTTCTGCCAAAGTGGTTAACCTGGAGCTGGAATTTTCTTTGCCTCAAAATATGTTTTAGGTAATTTTTGGATACTAATTATTACCCCTTTGTGCAAGATGCTGTGTGCATTGAGAACCACAAGAGGAAGAGATGTTGAATACTGTGTTTCACTTAAAAATGGCCAATCTGAATGATGGCAGTGCTGCCCGTTTGGCAGACGAAAGGACGGTAGGTTGGATGACAGGACATGCAGGCAGGTCCCATCGAGTATCCCAGTGTTGAAGTGGAACAAGCGGAACTGCCTGAGAGGAACGGAAGGAGGGACTCTGTTCCCGCAGCCTGTTGGATGACTTGAAGACTTGCTCTCTGTTGCATTGAGTGGGAGAGCGCAGACAACAGTTAGTCAAATTTCCGGTGTAACCTGTGTTACTGGCGCTGTCAGAAAAGGAATGGAAACAAAATGCCCTGCTTCTGGCTTTTTTTTTTCAATGTGTGCTTCAAGATCATACTGTAATACTTATTTTTCTTCCCCAAAGAAACTAGAACAAGCTGTGTTTGCAAAGGAAAGATCTTACAGGTTTCTGTTGCTGTGTTTAACTGCAGAGCGCTGGCATTGTGGAATGAAAGCACTCGTGGGTGGTTCTTGTACGCAAATCTTAGCGCCCGAGGTGACTTGAATTGTGAACCTCGTGTCTTGGGGTTGAAATGTTTGTTAATGTTGTAGCCATTAAAGCTGGTAAAACAAACTTTTCTCACTGGTACGCCTTACTTTTCTGATTTCTTGTTGCTGCTTGTGTATCAGTGTCCAGGTAGAAAGTTCAGAGGGAAAAGAAAAGGATATTAGTGAGAGAAGTAAGAACCAAGGGAAGCAAAAAGTCACAGTTAAAACAGATGGCTGGCCGCTGTAGCTGCCTTTTCTTCCTAGACACTGTTTTCTCTAGGCAAATGAGTTGTTATGAAACTGCTAAAACTCGAAAGTGTATCCTGCTCAAATCCTTCAGAATATTTTCCCAGAGACTTCTGCCAGGACTTCACCCATGAGGATCACCGGACATTTTACAAGAATGTTGTTGTTCACCGTTGTCCATAGCCTGTGTGCAGAACTTGCAGTCTCTGCCGGTACGATGCCAGGATACGCCACCTGTATCTTCTGTAGTAAATTCTGAAGCACTGCTAGGTTATGCCACTGATGTAGTTGATTTTATTGTGAAATAAGCAGCTAAGAATAACCCTTTCAGATCTGACTTGCTCGTAAATTTTTTTGGCAGTCAGCTCCTTTGTTGCATCTCCCTCAAACAACTTCCTTGACCTAAAGTCGTGCTTTGATAACACCCACATCTAGAGTTTAACTATTGTATCTGCCTTTGTCCTGAAGGCAACGTGTTGCTCCTTTGTAAGTCTTGTTTGTATTCAAGCTTGTGGCAAAAGATAATGACTTTCTGTGAGGGTAATCACAAAAAGCATTCAGTGCGGGGGACAATCGGAACTGATTTGTAGTTCCCCGGTTCTGATCTCTGCAGCTACAAGACCGGTGAATGTGAGTAGTGCCATTGCTGTTACAAAGCACGACTGGTTTTACTTAGGCTGTTTGAAATTGGAATGCATGCACAGGTTCCCTGTGACTGGCAGCGGTGAGCAGGACACGGGGAAAAGGTTATGGGATATACAGTTGAACAAATGCGTGATTGAAGACCATGGGAATACACAAAAACGTTAACTTGTGGCTCTCTAGAAGAAATAATTGTACTGTGAGCTCCTTTTGGACCAAAGAGAGTGACAGGGATAAACGGACCAAATTGTTCCCCTTGCATGCCTGTGGCTGCTAGTGAAGGAAGTACTGTGCACAGTGACTACAGCTCCAGCTGCTTCAAAAAAATTTATCCTTTCTAATCTCTGTTCAAGCTACTGCTAATATTCCTTGCATGTCAGGCTCTTTCAGAGATGACTCAAAAGAAGAATGTGTCTCAGGTTAGTTAAAAAAACCATTCTGTTCTTCCTGCAAGCTCCCGTGGCTGAAGTTATTGGCAGAGTTCCCTGAAATGGAGGTTTACATTCAGAAGACAAAAAGCTGTGCTGAAGAAGGGGAAAAAGATACTGGTAGAAGGTTAGAAATTATCTGAACATCATCTTTCTTTTGCTAACCTTCCCTTTATTACTATTATTATTATTATTTTTTTTTTTTTTTTTCAGCAACAAAGACCAGAACTTGTAGACGCAGAGAATGACCGTGTTTATGTTTTTCTTAGATGTAGGTTCAGGCAGTTAGGGATGGAGCTGCTGGTGGTTGTTCTTGTTGTTTTTAATCCTAAAGGGGAACTTTGGTTATGGCATTGTTATAGATGGCTCATATGAGCATGCCTGTGGTTGGGATGGGTATTGTTAGGCAGTTCTTCAGATCTCGTTTCCAGCAATGTATGCCTCTGACAAATGAACCATTCAGACTGGAAATTCCTGTATTAGGCTTTCAGCTGCAAACTGAATGTTTTTGTTATATTTCGACAAAAAAATATTCAAATTAAGTCCTGACTATGAGATAAAGGAAATTTTGTGGCCATGGTAAATATGCTTTTTTTTTCCCCTTAAGTGTTTCAGTGGGAAAATTGCTTCAGAGTAAAAACCTGTAACTGACCTTTCTGTGGCTTTAGCGGGATAGCTGCAAATTGGTACTTAAAAAAAAAAAAAAAAAGAAAAAAGAAAAACCTGTAGTAACCAGTGTATAAGCATCTGTACAATAGTAAATGGTAGCTTAGTGGAGACCATAAGATACGTTCTTTGGAGTAGATCTGCACTCAGCAGCTTTCACATAAGGAACAGATTGCATGTGCCTCAGTGAGAGTAACCTGCACTGTATCCTTCAAACTTTGTCACAGGCGGGAGTTTGACAGACATCAGTCTGCTACCGTGTAAACACAGGCCATTCCCTGAACACCAGGCTACCTTAAGCATAACTTCCAGGGTTTGAAAACCAGGCTTTGAATTCTCTGTCTGCTGTCATGAGGTTGCTAAAAGGCAGATCTTGCCAGTTGGGTATCTTTGTGCTGTGTTCACATTTCTTCCAAAGCATGAAAAGTTACCGAGAACTCAAATAATGAACAAATGTTTTTCCTAACTTTGTTTAGGAGAGAACATTTGTTTTGGCTGAAACCTTCCAGAGCAACTTAAATTGACACCAGCACGGGAAAATTAGTAAAAATGCGCAGTAGATTGTAGTGCTTGGGCAGCTTACAATGTTATAGTGGAATGAGAAGGAAAAGAACAACGTAAACTGCTCTTAACCTTGCCAAGGTCAAAATTGTTAGTGCTTCAAAGTGCACTTCAAAGGTGAGCAGAACTGTTCATGTACAGAACTTCTCAGTTTTGCTGTGATGAATCGTACACCCAGACAAGACGTCAGTCCTGGGGAGCAGTTTGGTGACTTTGTGGTATGGGTGTTGTGACCAGCAGGGCTCTCACTAGTGGAACCCAGTGACTCTGATGCTATTTTTTTTCTCTGAATTCTAAACACCCTGATTATTCGTGATGGCAAAAAGATGGAGATGCCTCTGCCCTCTCCATATTCTGTTCCTTAAACCTTTTTGTCTTACTCCATCTTAGAAGAATTTTCCTGTATTGCCAACACAGATTTAGCCTTGCAGTATGTTTCCTTGAGGACCACTGCCCTAAACGTTGAATTGGTAAATAGTTTAATAGTGGTTTTGCAGCCTTCTAGCAACTTGCTTGCAAGTGGACATGTGCTATTGTTTTGTCTTACAATTATTTTCCTTTAGAAGCCTTGATTTGTTTTTCTTAAATTGTAAAACATCACACAGATGACTTCATCCTCTAACAGGCATGCTCTAATGTGAGAATATATTCTATAAAGATTTTTTTTTTACCTTTGAAGTTTTATCTAATGAAGGAACTGTTCTTGGGGAGACTATTAAACTGTGTTTATATCTAGTTATCTTATCCTTACTATTTTTACTGCTTTTTTGTTCATTGCTGGAATCCCTAGTTACATAATGCTAAATCCAAGTTAATGTTGTGCTTACAGCTACAAAGGGATGTCAGAAGTGTAGTGTCCTGAGATCTCTATCCAGTCGTGCTTTTACTGTAGGAAGGAGTCGCGCTGGAGTGGTTATTTATTTACTTTTGTGGTTCTGCCTGGGCTTTCTTCGTTCCTGGAAGAATACTGAGCAACAACAATAACAAAAAAGGATGAAGAAGGACCTAGAGTTAATCCTTCGCTCTCTCTTGGGGGAAGATCATTTACAATATTCTTGACAGATGCTCGTCTAATCTCTTAATTGCTGGGAATGCCACTGCGTTTCTTAAGCAGCTTATTCCAGTGCTTTATATTCTTGCTGCTTGATGTTTTCTTAAGGTTTAACTGACAACCTTTGTAGTAAGCGTTGCTTTCTACGTTCTCATGTCTAGCAATTACTGATGTACCTGGCTGTATTTGAGCTGTCATTTTTTCCCTTGATCTTTTCTCTAACACTGGTTGTGTGCCTTTAATTTCCAGTTCTCCAGTGTTTCCTCACAGATCTTGTTCCCTTGTCTTCTGATGCTACTCACTGCTTTGTAGACTCTCCCCTATTGGTTCTTGTCTTGAAGACTGGAACCCCAAACGGGGCATCCTGCTTTAATGCTGAAGGCTTACTAGTGCTAGGTGGATTGCTCCCCGCTTATTTATTTCTGAAGTGTTCTGCACGAGGCTCCGCTGCTCGGTTGTGTTTCTTTTGTTCGCCCTTTGGTGTAAGGCTTTGCAAGCAATCCAAGTTTGAGGTTCTGCTTAGCCTGTACTTGGCTGCATGTCTGGGTTCGCTGTTGGTTTCTGTCACTCAGAAGGGCATATTCACCCTCCTCCCAAACGGGGGAGTGAAAGGCAGGGTGGGAACCGGCGTGGAAAACAATAGTCACCAAAACAAATGGGTGTTTGCCCCTCTGCGGAAGCAGCTTCCCCATTGTGGTTAGCAAGATGTACAATGTAAGTGATTTCTTGGCTTCTTGGCTGATGTGTTTGATCAAACAGGAGCTGTGGCTTTCTTCCTTGCTCTTGTCTAGAGCATTAGGACTTGCCTTTTTGATGCTGTTGCCTGATGCAGTTGTCTGTTGTCATTTGATTAGCTGCAGTCTTCAATATTCATGAAGAGTAGTGAAGAAAGAGGCTGCCTTGTTTGTTCGGTGTTAAGCTGTTGAAAGTGTACGTGAACATTGGTTTCTCTACATCCTTTGATTTCAAATGCTGTTTTTTGTTGCTATAAAGTGGTACAAATCCTTATGACTACCTCTGACAGTACAGAAAGAAGATTTACTATTTTGTGGTAAAAGTATAATAGCAGCTTTAACAGGAAAAGAAGAAAAGATGGGAAAGTAAGAAAATGTATGCCAAAAAACTGTAAAAGTGATATGTTTAATGTGAATGTAATTTCTGGCTTTTAGTTTTCCTCTAAAATTTGCCCCATCAACAACTATCTTCCAGTACTGAGTGTATTTGCAACTTTGGTTTCTTTCAGGCTGTAGGTATACTTTTGTTCCAAGAGGTATGTTTTGGGCCTTGAGACTAATCTTTTAATTATCATCTAATTAGCAACAATTATGAAATTACTGTTTGGATCCCAGCTTCTTCAAATAACAGTATTTGTATCCTGTCAACATGTAATCTTCAAAGATTTAGTTCAGATGTAGATCTGAGTTGGTACCACACAGTATCACGTGCATGATGATTTTGAGGCACATTTCATTCCTTTGTGCTTATTTTTGAAACTGTCTGTTACTGTGTTTTACCAGCTCATTTTTCTTGGGACTATTGGTAGAGGTGGAATGAAAACTTAGAATTGCAATGAGGCTGTCTTGTGGTTTTTAGGCTTTACTGAATTTTGTTCATTCAGTAGCTGTATACAGATTAACGTGCGTGAGGGTTTTTTGGTGCATTTTTGTTCTCGATTAGTGTTGTCCCACCTCTTTTTTTTGTAGGTGACAATCACTTCTATCACCTCTGCTGCCCTCCTGTCATCCCTAAGTGTCCGCTTTTGACTGATGAGCCTCCGTTCCTTGCACCCTCGTTGCTGCTGCCTCCACAAGCAGTTCGGCTCCTGCTTGGAGCACAAGGTCATCTGCCTGGCAGGGCTGAGGGGTTGTTCCAGGCCATGCCTCCGGTGGGGAACAGGTGCTCTGTACAGCTCTCCTAACAGAATGGGTGATACTGCTTGTTTCACCTTGCTGCTACGATGCTGTCTGTGTGTGCTGAATTGTTAGTAGCCACTACGCTGGCTCTGTTTTTCTGGAAACACTTGGAATGAATTTGAGATTCATTAGCATTTGGTTTGTCAGCAGATGAACAAGTCTTCCAGTGGTGGAAAATCTAAGGTGGCAGTGATTGAAGAAGCTTCCTCTTCCTGTGTCTGTCCTCTGTGTACTGAACTACAGCTCCCTGGCTGTGCTAGCTGCATTTTGTTCTACTTTGTGTTTGGTGGTGACTGTTAGTAAAGGCATGTAGCAAGACAGGTATCTCTGTGCAAGTCAGGGAGTAGCCTGTGGTCTTATGTATAATAATTGTGATACTGAGGTTTTCTCTGGAGCTAGAAAAGGAGCTGGCACTTTGCTCCTGTACTTCTGTAGCAACCACATTCTTACTGCGGCTGTCTGCATAATGGAGCCTGCTTTCTTCTGTAATTGAGCATTTTACTAGGTGTAACAGCGTATAGTGCAGATGGTTTCTCAAACAAATGGTTTCTCAACTCACCTGGTTAGTTTTCTGTGAATATTGATTTCTTCCCTGCTGATGTGACTGGGAGACCGGCAGTACTTTATTCTTCAAAAGTATTACCTCGTACCACCCACAGTTATATCACTTACCTTGCCGATATATTGCCCCTTTTCATAGGTTATAGGAAGAACCTTTGAGAAGGTCAATCTCTTATCCACCTTCCCTTCTAAGAGTCCTCAAATATCCACGTCAAAACAAAGTCAGCTGCTTTCCAGTGCCTTGAGAGAGTGGTGTTGGATGTGTGTGAGGTGCCTGAGCTCTACATGTTTACTTCAAAATCCATTCAGTCACTGCCGCCTTTGCTCTGGTTTCACGATTTTCACAATTCTGCCAGTTTCTGTTCTACTCTGTTCAGACCAAGTACGGTTTTGAAGACTGTTCCTTGTTCAAGTTCCAAACCCGTTTCCTGCTCCTCCATAGCAGTCAAGGAGTTTTCCGAAGTGGCTGTATATGAACAGACAAGAGAATTGCTAGGATTTTGTTTAGTTCTAAAGCACAAAACAAACAAACCAACCTTTTGTTCATGTCATTGATTTCACTAACTTGTAACTCTTCTTTAGCTAAAACAAGTAAGATATTAAGAAAAAGAAAAGCTGGAATAGAGTGGAACAAGAGCCAGTTGGAAGCGGAAGCTAAAAGACTACAATGGGGTATAGCAGCTTGCATCAGGATTTCTTGCCTTTGACAGCAAAGAACTGGATGCTTTGGTGTTAGGAGTGAGTCTCACCAGCTAGCCAACAAACTGATTTGCCCTTAGAGTGCCTACTCACAGCATTAATTTCTTTTGGACATGAGGGATTTGTTTTCCCCCATGACTTGGGGTGGGGTTGTTTGACAAAGACACACAGACTCTGCTCAGAAAAGAGATCACAGACTTTAAATGCTGATTTTGATACTACCTTGTAATGACCATAGCTTGTGGATTTCAGGAAACTATTTTATACCTGCAGGCCAAAATTTACTATACGTATCTTTTTCTATTCCTTCTCCCTCTAAGGCAGCCTAACTTTAGCCAAGTCATCATCAGTCCGAGACTTTGCATGTAGATTAAAAATTAAATGTTGTGTTAGGGAACAGTCAATAACAAACATCCTCTTACATATTCCAATTTCAATAAAAATAAGTTTTATTTGCCTCCTAGTAAAAAGATAAATACCTTACCTCCTTTGTTGTATTTACCTCCTTGTTAGAAAAAAAAACAAAAACAAAAAACATGTAAGATGTGTTCAGGTTCCTATTTTTCCAGTGTATTAGTCTCATTCAGTTTTCTTCTTTCTTCCTTTGGCAATTAATCTGATAATCTCTTTCTCCTAGATGATTCTCCTGGTGTTTGAGTAAGGTCAATAGCTACTTAAAATGACAACCTTTTTTCAAGTGTGTCTGCCAAATTGCATTTTAATGTTCAGGAAGAAAATGCCTTCAAAGAAAACAGGGATGCTCCTCTCACAGCAATGCTAACTGTTCCATTTCTGCTCTCTGGTTTTAAGGAATCAGTGCTCTCTCCTTCGCAGAATAAATGCAAACCAGTGGAAGAGGTTTTTGTACCCATTGGTAATGAAACTTTTAAAGCTTAAATACAGGAATTTCTTAGCTTTACTCTCAATGCTGGTGAGATGTTTTTAGCTTCAGTATGGGAAATTTTGACATAACTAAAAACTGGCTCATTTTGCTTTCTCTTAATCTTTCCAGTATATCTGAAACTGGAAGATAGCTGTGTTGACAAGCAATTAATCTGGGTGAAACATGGGGACTAAAGTGCTGAAGAGTTCCCTGAATTCTGTCTGCAAAGGAAGATTTGTGTTGGGGGTGCTTTGCATTGTTGGACTTCGCTAGCATTGTTCAGATGGTTGGCATTAAAACGGATTTTTCTTTAAAAGCTGCAGCAACCACAAGTTCTATCGCACTGAAACAAGCCTTTGAAAATGCTAATCTTGGGTCAATTGATGTTTCTGTGGTGACTGCCTGTGTCTTCTGCAGGCAAAGAAGCGAGCACAGTCTTAATACAGCAGAGTAGCAACCTAATTACATTGCTTTAATGTGAGCTGGTGAATGTACTAGAAAAGATTATGAAGTTTGTAATAGTAGCATCCTTTTTTCCCAACCAGTTATCTAATTGTTAGTTGGTATGGTATGAGTTGTGGTGCTGTGAGGTTTGGCTGTTCCTGTGACCCAATACAGGTAGAAGACTTCAATTGCAGCCCTGTAGGGGAGGGAGAACTGAATCTATTTTAAACCAGGGTTGTGTGTTAGATGTCATCAACTTGTAGCACAAAGCCTGTAAGAAAACTAGTTATGTATATTAATGAAACGAGCCAGCTTAATAAAATGCTGTCAGATCTAAAATTTTAGTTTACACCATCGAAGATACCAGATGTACTACAATTGCATATCATGTCAGACCTGCTGATGGTACTCCTGCCTACAAGGTTATGTCCTAATGCTATTTTTGAAAGGTGCCTGCAAAAATAAAAGGCTTTAGAAATTAACTTCATACCTCTTTATCAAAAGGGAGAAAAGGCATAGTAAGAAAGCTCAAATGCAGTAAAACCTAGTAGATTTTTTTTTTTAAGTGTATCAAATGGGCAGTTAACCGCATGTTCTGTGGGAGTTCTGTGTTCAGGAGTTCTTATTTCTTAGGAAGGGTGTGCTATTTTCAACATACGTATTTTGGAACACTGAACACTTGCTTTTGGCATAAAAAAAGTCCAGGTTTCATGCTGCGGGTAAGACAGGTGTCTTCCTGAAAGACTGGAAGTGCAGAAGTGATTCCAGAGTTCTTGGAAAAGAGCAAGAAACCTCTGGGGGTTCATTCAGAAAGGTAATTTGTTCCATTTTCTGTCTGTAGCGATAATAAGATCAGACTTAGGAACACTTTTGATGAACCTAAAAATCGTTAATGGAAATTGCTCTAGAGTTGCACAGCTTCTGAAGCACCCATTTCTCTCGTTTCTTCTTCCAGCCAGGCATGAGAAGGCTGCTGGGCAATTCTAGCGCATGTGTTCTGGTTTGGACGTGTCTGGAGGCTTTAGTTGGGTTGGTAACGTGTTTTGCTAGAGGTTTTATAAAGGCCTGTTAAAGAGGCATATCCATACTGAAAACCATTATTTAGCAGGCAAGGTATGACATAAGGGAAGAATACTGTAATAATGGTAGAAAAGGCTCTGCTAGTTAAAGAATGAAAGGTGTGATTTCTTACCTTTCCTCCCAGTCGTGGACTCAGAATCGATTAGGGCAGTACTAGATGTGAAGTGTGTAATTAATGATGAAAATGGCCTCAAGCAGATTGGGTGGTGTTGAACAAGAATGTATCCTGAAGCAGGGAGGTGAGCTCAAGCACATTAAACGGGAGAGAACCTGTCACCTCTGCAGTTTTAAGCTGTTTTAGCATTAGAAAGCTCTGAAAACTCTGCAGTGGTGGCATACTCCAATTTAGAGTACTTAGCATAAAAATTTTGAATGAACCAATTAAGGGTGTTAAAATGCCTGCAATAAAATTTGAATATTGAAAGTTTATAAAAGCTCTAAGCAGTAATTAAGGATACTATTTTAATTTATAAAACCCATTAAAGTTGAGCGAGGAAAAATCCTGCCGCAGCCCATGAGGGTATGTGTAAAAGGAGAATCTGCTTTGAAATTCTTATTATAGCCTCTGTTGGATTTAGTTAAATAGCTGTGAAACACGAAGCTAGACGATTCTCTTCTCATATGTGGTATAATTTGTGATATTCCCATGTCCTTTCTGAAACTGGAGAAGATCGTCCTTGGCATGTTTATCTAATTTTATACTTCAGTTGATAAGGGATAAGAAACTAGATTTTTTTGTCTGCTCTGTATCTTCTGAGATTTTTTTCAATTTTAGAGCTGCAGAGATCACAGCTGAAGTAAAAATTATGCTTTTCTGCCTAATCAAGCAGCTTCCTTGTTTTTAGCTGATGAAAGCTTTTTGGCACCTTGTTCTCAAGCTATCCTTGCTATAGCTGTCAGGTTACTGTTGTATAGTGGCAGCTCCCCGAAGGAAACGAAGAGAAACTTGGTGTTTGTAGGAGCTGACTCCAGGTGTACCTCTGGTGCCTGGACCTGCTCAGCCAAGCAGCGGGAGAAGGCCCAAGCTGCTTCCTGTTCTGATCAACCCGCAAACCTTCGGGTAAGCTCCGGCAGTAGCCAAGGAGCTACAGGGAAATGAGGAAAGCACTTGGCAAAAAGTTCCCTAGTTGCACAAATGTCTTCAAAAGTTCATCAGAACCTGTAGCGGATTATTTTGAGTATTGAGTTGCATCATGTCACCTGGAAAGATATTTCTCCAAAAATGATTTATACCTGTGGTTTTGAGCCACCTACCTCCTCTCATTCCTTGCAGTAAGGCAATTATTGTCTTGTGTGGTGGTGAGTTAAGTAGAACAGGGCCTTTCAGGTTTGTCACCAGCTGCTTCTTAACTGCTTTTTACTATTCCATTGGTCATAATCAGGATTTTTCATTTATTTCTTACCGGGATGGGCCCTTTTCTGCTAAATTGACAATGCTCTGTGTATACCAAGCGCATGCTTACACCGTTCAGAATTGGGGCTGCCGCAGTAGAGACGTACGTGGGCAAGCAAGTTTGAAGGGTAAGACTAAGGCAGATTATGGTAGCTAAGTTTAGCTGAGTAGTTGGTTTAAGCACTGTTACCTTTGCCAATAATGAGAAGTAACTGAAGTTCTCTATCAAGCTCTGAGCTGTTGTAGCTCACTGTTAAAGTCAGGTGCATTTCCTAAATGGATTTTTGAGCATGCCCATTCCCTCCTGTTGAAACCCAAAGCAGGAGAATTGTTGTTCTGTCATTGAACAAATAATTCTGGAAACGTTTTCATTTGCTTTCAATGTAAACTCTGAAGTTTACACTCACTGCATTTTCCTTGAGGTATTTCTGAAAAATAAGGCTATTAATTTAGTTGGCTTTCCCTCAAATTATATGGAAAGGGCTTTTTCTTGTTACATGTAGCTGTGTAAGTGCATGGTTATTACCTTAACTACTCAAATTCTTCACAAAATAGTACCAGTGCTCTTAGAGCACCTTTTTTGTACATATGATTGCATTGATGTGATCTTTAGTGTTTCTCTTAGGAGAAATGCAGTCAATAGGATACTTCAAGATTTCTCAGAATAGACTCAGATTCAGATAGAATGTGAATATTAATATGTAAGAAAAAAAAATCTGTAAAAATTGAAACTTTTTCTCTGGAAGTGATTGTGCTGTTGGCTCATTTGGGAGACAAACAACTTGTGCTGGACCAGGAGGCTGCCTCTCGTCCCGCATCCTTACAGTTGTTCGTTAAGCTGACTGCGTTGATCGATGCTCTCTGCTCGTACCAGTGCTTTTCAAGTGCGTATCAAGGAAGTCATAAACAGCTTCCTTTTCTGAGATTATTTTCTAGGTTCATAAAAGCCACTTATCATTCAAAGTTTATTTAAACAGCAAACCAATTCTAAACGCCCTGGTTACAGAAGGTCAGCTGGGAAAAGGACTGAAGTTAAGTATGGTTTGTTACTGTGGGTGAGGTAGAATAGA
Organism: Nettapus auritus; assembly: GCA_011076525.1. NCBI lineage: Eukaryota > Metazoa > Chordata > Aves > Anseriformes > Anatidae > Nettapus > Nettapus auritus. The sequence continues at coordinate 9,522,393 of CM021773.1, forward strand.
GTGGGGTGTTCTCTGCATACGCAGCTGTCCTAGGTTCTTGGTACTTGAGGGAGCCTCTAAACCTATGCTGTTGAGCTGTGCTTTTCTTGTGGGAAGTCCAAGCATTTGCTTTTAAGGGATGTGGTCTCTCAAGTACTGGAAAATAGGAAGGAGTTGGTTTAAAAACTCTCTCTGGGAGGAGTAACTGCATTTATCGTAGCAATTTATTATTTTTCTATTATAAGACACTCACTGAGAGATGTATTGTAACTTCCCAACTGCCCCCTATTGAGGGATCATAGTTTTGTGGGGTTTGACATTTCTAGGTACAGTTTGCTAGGTAAAAAGATACAAAATCTCTCTGATGGTTTTCATGGATATTAGATGTGTTTGCAGTAGTCTTTAGATTTATCAGGTAGATTTTGAATTGATACCAGCTGAGGTAGTGAAGTGCTTTTTGGTCTTAAACTTCTTGAAGAGTTATCGTATCCTGTTTCATAACATATAACCTCATAACTTTTCCTGAGGTTGTAAGGTAGTACGCTTACAGGAAAAAAAAATGCTTGTCAACTGGAAACAATTGTTTGTAGTGTCTCCCTTTGCTTGTTTTTGAGCCCTTCCTCTCCTCTACTAAAAATAAAAAGGCTAATAACTCAGAAGGGTAGAGTGATAAGCACTAAATCCTGTGCTACTAAAGCTCTGGATATTTGAAATTGTTTCTTTTTGACCCGTGTTGAAGTCTGGGAGATAGTGAAACAAGCATTTGAAGTGAGGATCATCCATTAGTTCGTGCACGGAGCAATCAATCCTTTAAAATAACCCTTCAGTACACATCTAATCATCCATGTGTATTCCAAATGCTTTTAAAGTAGCAATGGAGCCTGGAGATTTTGGGTGAATAATATGCTGCTTGGATGGAAAAACAAGATGTTTGCGTGTTGTTTTCTGGGGAATTTCTTGGCTTTTCTTGGTCTACGTGATTTATATATCTATATAGGCAGTCTGATGTCCCGTTTGGAAGATTCATGCTGCTGAGTTTGGTTTTCTAAGGCAGTGAGGGTTTGCAACTGTGTCAGGCACTGATGTCCTTGTCAGAGAGCAGGGTGTGCGGCCAGGGGTGGACAGACGGACAAGCAGAGGGGCGTTGGGAGGGCTGTTACAGGAGCAGTACAAGAAGCATTGCTGTTCAGGTTGCTTTTTATATTGTTAATTTTTAGTCTGGAGTTATTTTGAAATAGGGCAGGGTTCAGATTTTTATGGTAAGGCATCACATGGTATGTTAATGGATGAAAAGACCGAGTTGCTGCGTACGTCTTTTGAACGCAGTGGCCAATTTTGATGGAAATTTGAAGGGGTGAGGTGAGGAAAGAAATTCCTGTGGTTTTCGTGAGGGTTAGATATCTGGCTAGAGTTACTTTGTTAATATTAATCTCCCTTTCCTATCCCTCTCCTACCTGCTGCCCCTAAATAAAAGCAGCAGCAGGATCTAAATTATGTTGTGCACCCTGACTAGAATTCGTGCTGCTATAGGACCGCAATCCATTGAGAACCAGGCATCGTTGTTTCCACTGCTTATGAAACTGCTGGAAAAGACAAACACAAGGAAAGCATAAGTACACAGAAGTCTCAGTTGGACAAACACTAAAAAGAGAACTCAAATGAGTCAGGATGGCAATGTGGATTTTTGAGTCCCTAATTCCTGAGAGCAGTAATAATGTTCTTACTCGTGAAGGAAATCTTGAACACAGGTTAATACGGACCAATTAAGTTCTTGGGAAAGGGAGCAGGAAAAAAACAATGCATCGATACCTTCTCTGATCCCTGTGAAGCGGTTCATCAGGTTTAGGATCCCACTTTATGGCTGAAGATGTGTGCTCTTGCAAATTCATTTATTTAAAGTAGGACTGTGCTTGCCTGTTCCAAAGCCACATAAGCCACTTAGGGCCTTGACAGAGAGAAATCCATGAACAGGAGCAAAATACTGTTAGATGAGATTTTCCTGTTGTCTGGGGGAGGCGGGTTTCCCTGTTCACTCTTTTTCACCAGTGGTTAAGATAATTCTCTAAAGCGAAGGGGGTGGTATGCTCGCCCTGTCACGCCGGGGCAGCAGGCGGTTGCGGGATGGGAATGCATGTTGATCGGTGCACTGGGGAATAAGGTTTTATTCAATTTAATGCATTAAAAATATGAAATGTTACGGAAAAATATTTAAATTTAGGAAGCCTTTTGTTTGCTTTAACTTTTTTTTAGTTAGGTGACTTCTTGAGGGCAGTGATCCATTTGCTGGGGAAAAAATCAGCTTGCTTGAGGCTTCAGGTCAAATTGGACACCTGTACCCTTCAGTTTTCTTCATTGCCAGTGACAAGCAGGGAATTATTGCTAGACTGCTGGTAAATATCGCTTTATGCAGTTTAATGTTTGAAAAGGAAAAAAAAAGCAAAACATAACCCTCAAATAAAATGGAAAGCCTGGTGAGTCCTGCAGCCTTATTACTAGTACCTTTTAAGAAGGAAAGAAAAAGTGTGAGAATGATGTTCATGATGAATAGGTTATTGGAAAAGAGCCATGTAGTCTTCATTTAAACAATCAGTTTTTCATGATGGTGTTAATTTATTAATTTAGTAAGAAATGATTATGTTCCAGGAATCCTGATAACAAAACTGGTATTAATGTGGCCTCTTGACTTTGATCTGAAGAAAAAAGTCAGAAGATGACTTGAATTTTCACTCATAATTATCATAGTTCAGATATTTAATTATAATGGGAGATCTATGTAGAAAGAAAACAGTGGACTTTGTAAAAATGCGTCTTGTTTCTGTGAATGCTAGCACTGCAGCTCCTCCAAATACGAAGACAGAAGCAGAGTGCATGATCAATGTAGAGGCTCATTTGGGGCAGGGGGAGAACCCAAGAAGTGCTTGGATTTAAATGTTTGGGGTCAACAAACGAATTCTAGAGGGTTTTATGGAAGGTGGGAAAGAATGCAGTTAAACAGTATTTTTCTCAAAACTGCAGGCTGCTGCCAAAAAGTGTATCCAGTTTCTCCTCCATCCCTTTTCCCTTGTTTTCTGAACCAACTTTTTGCTCTTGTCGGCACAACCTGCATCACAGCAATGGAGAGCTTCTCTGAGGGACGTGGTTGACATTTGTGAACGCATCAGGTTTTCACTGGAAATATTTCCAACTTAGAGGGGGAGGCTTGGAGAGATAGAGGAGGTATTTGAGGCTGAAGGAGAGAAGCAGGCTTTCAGAGGTGATCCTGCTGGCAGACCTGAGCCCACAGGCAGGAGCGTAAAGAGGGACAGACTCTCCAGGACTAGGGAGGGGATGGGGCCTGCAGGGGCCCTCACCTGGGCGGGTGGGAGAGGTGGGGAGGGGAGCTGGCTGCTGGCACGGGGCTGGTTTGCTTCTGGCCAGATCTGTGGGACTTCTGTTGTGGTCACTGAAGGAGAGGAAACTGCACCAAGATCAGTGCCATCAGTGTTCCTTCATCGGGAACACTTGGAGAAAGCCTCCCTAATGGTGCGGAAGGGACACGGAGCTGGGCATGGTCGTGGTGCTGGGACCGCGACGGGGAAACCCAGCATTGCTTCTCCAAATTCCAGCTGATGTCTGGAGGTCACAGGGAGGGTGACAGAAAGGCAGGTGGGGGGTACTGGATAAGGGGAGAGGAAGATTTGGAAAGCAAATGGGAGCAGCTACAGCATGGAGATGGTAATGAAAGATAACTTGGCTTGCTGCTTCTTAGAGGGGTGTGTTCAGGTGGGACATGCCTGCCTTTCTGAATAAGAAAAAACAAATATCAGGGAGTGGAAAGGATCGAGTTCAAGGGTAGCGTTGATAAAAAATATCTAATATATGTAAATGCAAGTAGTCAGAAAGATCTGAGTTTTGAAATTATTCTAGGGGAGTGGTTACGTGCCTGTAGGTGCCTTGTGCCCTGCTTTTGGCCTCAGTCGAAATACCAGTCTTGGCAAATCTCTTTCTGCCTGGTGTGGTGTCTTTATTATTATTGATGTATTTATACTGGTGTTTAAAAACAATTCATATGTGAATGGGCATCTCTTTTTGAATAACTTTGAAGGTTAAGACACATTGTCTCTTTCTCAGTTACATAAAGGTTTGATCCAGGAAACTGGTCAACTACAATCTGGAATTAAAGTTGGTTACAATTTAAAACTCCGGATACAAAACTGAGAGTTGTGTTTAATGCTATCTTATTGAAAAGGCTAAAGGAAACTTGATTGTCAAATTCAAACAATATTGTTTAATCAGTCCTGTGCCCCATGAGTGCTGCCAGTTGTCCACAGGCAGCAGGAAATAAATTGTGCTCATCCTGATGTAAAGTTGGCTTTGTAATGCAGTGCTTTTCTCACTGTTCTTCAGTGTTAGATGGTCTATAACTGGAAATGAAACATTGGCAATAACTGTGTGTGATTTGTGCTCTTGCTGTGTGTCAGAGGGAGCCGTCCCTGGGCTGCCCCGTGGTGGTGAGCCCAGCACCAGTGCTGCTGGGTGCTGAGAGCTTGGTGTTTATCCTGAAGCAGCAAGTATAACGGGAAAGTGATTTTTTTTTCCTCTTTAACTATGAGTAAATGATCTGAACTGGATTTGGGGGATGTGAGAAAGTGAAACACTTTTCAAGGTTACATTACAGCTGAGAAACCACTGCTGTGTTTCTGTATCTTTGACAGAGGCGGGTGGCTCTTGATCATCCAGAGCCCTTACAAAACTCTCAGATAAGCCTCTGTGTTTTATAGGGGAAATATTCTCCACTTCAACATGCGCTTAGCTTGCAAAAGGTCAGAAAGGACAGTCCAGGAACAGAACATATGTCATAGCCGAGATGGTAGGTAAGACAAAAACTTGGCATTTAGTACATGCGCTTCCATGAAAACCTGCTAGTGCGAGGTGAGGGTTTCAGGAAACAGTACTAAATAAGCTACTCTTGGTAGTTTTACAATACTGCCAAGATTTTAAATTGTGATAGTTGAATTTTCCTGAAGTTTTCTTTTGTTAGTAACTAGCTGGCATTTTTGATGTGTGTTTCTGAACTGTAGTTAAGCTCTGTGCATCATAGCTAGCACACAGTAAGACAAAAGACATCCAACCGAAAACTGATAGATATCCAGGTCCAGGGGAAGTCGGTACTATTCACTTAGCTTGAGTGTTAATTAAGAAAGACTTTACTAGGTGATTTTGTGAAGTCCGGTGAGCTTGAAACTGCATACTTGATTTTTGCTTTAATCGATATATCTTGAAGTACCACGTTTTTTCCTATTTCAGGGTTTTTACCCTAATAATAATAATAATCTCCAATTACTTTGTGTGTGTTCCTACATTTTGATTTTACAAGTGGCTTAAACCATTAATGGTACATGAATGATTCCCCCCTTATGATTGCAGTGTTTTTTCCATAATTAATGATTTTTTTTCCCATACATAGCAATGCAGGAATTGAGTCTTGCTGCTGAATGTGTCATCATTTTTTTTGGTAGTGAGTCTAAACCTGTAATGGTTTTCCAGCTATTTCATTTCAAAGACATAAAGCTATACTATTTTTGTGTTTGTTTGTTTTTTTCTTTTTCTGTAATTTTTTTGGGGTATGTTATGTGTTATCCTGAGCCCTGGTTATTAATTGACAGATGAGTTACACTATGATGGCACTTAAAATGCACAACATGTATTTCTGAAAGCAGTCGTTGCTATAGCAACTTTCTAGTAGGTCACTGGCAGTGTTGCGTGAGTGTGTGCGTATGATTTGGCTGTTAATGCAGACTAATACCGATAGAAAAATGAGAAATGTAAGAATGAGGAAGAAGGTAGCCCTTCCCCCCTCCCTGTTCACTCCCCTCCAAAACAGGGTAAGATCATCTTGTGGGGAAAAATGCTTAGTTAGGATATTGTGTGAATTGGCAAGAAATTGGCTATCATCTGCCATAATTAGATGCTTCTTTCTATTTATGCAAAGATTGTAAGATCAAATTGCCTTAATCTCATTCTGCTTTTCTTTCGGCATCTTTGAAGTTTGTTTAGGAAAGGAGTGTATGTTCAATTATCAGACAGCAATACCTGGTATTTATTGAGCATGAGGATCTATTCTTAAAGACAAAGAGCTGCGTTGTACAATGAAAATTTTGAAAAAAACAAAACAACAACAACAAAAAAAAACACATTTTTTTCCTCATCTGGAAGACATTTCAGCAAGGTACCCGCATTTCCATAGCAGTGCAGCCCATCTGTGTGCCCTGGTGGTCCAGTTCCCCCTGGCCATGCGGCCGCTCCGTAGCCTTCCTAGTGCTGGTCCTGCGCTCATGTGAACGGGGGATGAGCCGGTTTAGGGTGCTGATTCAGACACAAACAACTTGGAAACAAGTTTAGAAATTGCTGGGTGATTGTCTGGATTGTGTAAATGGGCGGAAAGCCAAATGTCAGTACAGCCACAGGAGCTGCAGTTCGGGTCGGTGTGCGTGGTAGTGACTGCGGGGCTTTTCAGAGGGGCTGAAGATGATATGCCTTGCTGACCTACGGTTTTAGTTTGCTCTGAAACTTAACTAATAATATTGCACAAATACATTTTTTCTTGCATTTGTATTTTTCTTTGAAATAGATTTCTAATAGGGTCTCTTCTGGTTTTGGTGTTTTGTTTCATAATAGCAATGTACTGCTTTAAGTAGAGATGATTCATGTATCTTTTAGAGAGGTCACGTTATAGGCAGGGTATTATTTCCAGTCTCAAATTAACAGTGCCTTAAGGTATTAGAGAACTTAAGATTTCATGTAACACATTCTAGAAATGATAAAAACAATGTCAAGTGTAGCAAGTGTTCTATGATAGTGTAATCCATCATAATTTTGTCAAATTATAGAGCTGATTAAAAAGAAACATATATAACAATTTGAATTTTGTTGTGCGTTGACTCTGTTGTTTTCCAGAAGAAACCAACAAGTCACACTTCATTTACAATTGAACCAGTCAGGTAGAATTGGTCTGCTCTATGGACAGAAGCAGTGAGAGATGATGGTAAGGAGCGGAGGGAGAGGGCTGCAGGGCTTGGGCTGCCTGCCACCTTTTTTTTTCCCCCCCGTGTCTCCTGTCTCTCCATTCACTGGTGCACCGCCAGTCAGTCCAGTGTTGAGGTTGTTGTAAGGGCAGAAGCAGGAACATGAGATCAGGAGGAGGAAGGAGCAGGGACTGTGTGCAACTGTTGCATGAAACCTCATCTCAGGACTAGTGACAAAGAAAATCTTTGCTCCATGTATTTTATACTGATGTGTAACCATGCTCTTTGTGTTTTGAGAAGTTGATTTGCTGGAAGTGCAAAGTGTTGATTTAACCCCTGAAAAAATCTTCCTTGGTACTTTTGTATTATTTAAATGATTGTTGAATGCTTTATTAAATGTCCTGATTGTGGATACTGTGTACTCTGGAAAAGCTTGCTCTAACTTTGCCTCAGGGGTGAAGGCAATGCTAAGAGACTAATGTTTAAATTTGTTTGGATGTTTTGTAGGGAGATGGGTACAAGGAACAGGTACAAGAGAAAAGGAAAGCTTATCCTCTTTGTATCTTCTGTAAGAATTGTTCCCAGAGGAAGTGTTCCCTTATTTAACTCCTGGGGTTAGAGCTTTTGGGTAGAACTTGTTCTTATCTCATGGGAGTTGAAAATCTGTTTAAGGAAATGCTTCAAAATATTTCTGCTGTTGCTCTCACAGCCTGACAGCTTCGAATGCCAATTACAGTATGTATTTTCACTTCGTGTAGCTGTGTAGAAGATGCTGAAAATTTACTTCCTTACTTTCCAAAGTGCAGAAGAAAGTGTCTGCAACATGTAAAACTGCAGGCTCTGATCCCTTCTCTGCGAAAACAAAAGCCAAGAAGTCTTCCAGGGGAAAATAACCTCTTGGGTGGATCAGCTGCTGGAATTTCCTCTTTCACTGGAGGCCCTGAGCTGCTGGTGATGGCAGTTTTTCTCGTCAGGGGCTTCTGTTATATTTCACACAGTTTCACCAGCAGTGTTTAGAGAGCTTTTTTCATTTACAGTGTCTTCTACTTCATGATGAGAAGACGATTCTCTTCTAGGCAGGAATTTTTTCCCCTCAATCCGTTGCTTCTCTCATTGACTGGGAGGAGCTTTGTAAGCAGAAGGCTTGGTGTCAGCAGGCCTGTTGCAGACCTTCATTATAATTAAGCAGAGCTCTGTGAGGAGCAGATACTTTGTGCCATCCGTACTCTGCTGACCTTAACCAACCAGATACCCCTAGGCACCCCGTACCTTTACATTTTTTTTTTAATTTTTATTTTTTACAAGTTCAGTTTGTATTGGGATAGCCTCAGGATTCTGGGCTGCTCTTGCTCCCTGTTCTGGGTTCCTCAGAGGAGCTGGTTTGTGCAGCATGGCTTGTGTCCATTCCTGATCTCAAGTTAGCCTGTGTGCTGTAAGGCAGCTCACTGCAGCTGCTCTATTTCTAGCTGAGGGGAAGTTAATCCTGTGTTTCCCATCTCAGTTCACAGTGTAATTTAATAATCTGTAGAGATCAGGATAGGGATTCTTTTTTCCCTGATGGAGGAGGAAAAGCTTGCTGTTTGTGTTGCCAAAAAAAAGCCCCCTGTTCTACCTTTCTAGTACCGCAAGGTTTCCTCTCTGTTCAGGTATCTTCAGCAAAGCAGAGCGCTGTGCCAGTTCATACTGCAACCTTGATGGCTTCACTGTCAACACCATGAAGCAGCTTTCGTCTGATGAAAGATGAGGCAGGATCTCTTCTTTCTTCTGTCTCTCTTTAAGTGGTCTGTTCTGACTAAGCAAGTCATTTTACTAAGCCCCCCAGCTGCGTTGGTCCAACAAATTGTTTTGGTACCTATCTTCTAGGTCAAAAAAAATTCTTTCTTCTCCAGGAGGATGGAGTGCTGTCGGTGTTACTGGGAGAAAGCACATGGGACTCGTCTTCAAAGCTCCCAGAGCAACAGCACAAAAATAAATAAGCGATGTGTGCTCAGCCACACTTTGCAGTTTGTCATCTGCTTTTCTAAGTAACTTCAGAAATAAGAAACAGGTGTTCCCATATTTCCTTCAGCAGCGCAAAATGCAGTAAAAAAAAAAAAAGTTTGCAAATACAGTCTGGATATCCAAGTAAATTGGTGACGGTTTCAGAGCTTGAGTTGTTGTCAGATATTCAAATAAACATGTTTGTACAGACTAAGGAGGAAAAGCAATTTTCAATAGAGGCAAAGCGGAGGAAGGTGAGAAACATGAAGTTGTTCTGTGGTCAGTGGAATTAGTGAAGCCTATGTTGGCCACCCTGTTATATTCCCTACTGCAGCGAATCCACAGCCTTCCCCGTGTCCTCGAAGGCTCCCCATGCTGTGCGTAACGCCTCTGTGTAGCATCGTGCGCTGCTGCACCTTCGGCTTTGCGCGCCTTGCCTTGCGCCGAGCAGGACACGCAGGTGGCTCTGAGCTGCAGTTGTATGGAGTCCTTAGGAAGAGAGACCGGATCAGCTGCTTGTCTGGCTTGCGTGTTGACTTCTCTGTCCTCGCCGCCTCCTCTGTATTTCAGATAAAGCTTGTCTGGTTTTAGTTTGTCTGGTCTGGAGCTGGGCTCTCAGCTGGTTTCACATAGTATGATTATCTTCTGCCATCTCTACAGTCGTCATTCCTATATCCGAGCCAATTACTGAGCAGTGAAAGAGGCAGTCTTTGCAAACATAATTTCCCAAGAAAGTTTCCCTTTACTGGATTTATTGCTGTGTGGAAGACATTTTTAAGCAGCAAAGAATAGGCAGTTTCACCCCCTACTGATTCTTCCTGGGGCTCTTGACTGACTTAGATTCATTTCATCGCTGCATGATAGAAGCTTTTCTTCAGGATTGTTTACTAAGCTAAAATAAATGTTGTCCCCAGGTGCTAATTTGTCTTTTCCCTGGTGATATTTCCACTTTGGACTACTGCAGAACTATTTCCAATTTTGTGTAGTACTTGACAATAACTTCTCTCGTATTCAGTATTATCATTGCATTGATTCCCTATGCCTGGTGTGTCGGAGCGGTCATTAGGGAACAAGGCTGGGTAGCAACCCCTTTCAGCGCATCTGTAATGTCTCGAATCCTTACATTCCTCTTTTCCTCCAGAGTGCCCTTGTGTTGGAATCCAAGTCAGAAGGTTTGTAGGTGCGGGTGGAGTATTTGGAGGTCAGATGATAGTGCCGATAGTACCAAACACCTTCAGTGTGAAGTGAGATCACAGCCCTCGGTGCAGGTGGGAAGCAATTGCTGTGAGGTCTGTTGCACTGGGGGGAGAACATTAAAATTATTTCCTGTGGGGCAGCGAGACAAGTTACCTTCACCATTGAATGTGGACATAGCATAACCACAGGGATGGAGGAAACTAATGGGTAATAAAGCCACGTTCACTTTTGAGTCAATTATTTTAAATGATTGCCAACTTTTAATTGCCAGACGTGCTTCAGTAATGCTTAGGATCATGAGCAAGAACTTAACTGGAACAGTTTTGCTCTGTGAAAAGTGTTCTGCTGGTAAATAGTTATTGAGTTGATGCTGCTAGTGCTGCTGGTTTCAACGGTGTAGCTTTGGGCAAGTCATCTTCAGGCTTCGGTGACTTAGATTAGCCTGGAATATGCCTTTGTGAGATCTGTGGATTTGGGTTTGCATTTTGATCGCAGTCTGAAACATCTATTGTGGTCACTGGGGAAACATGTTCACAGGTTGGTTTTCTTATTTTTAGCTCCAGCATGGTTACCCGTGTCCATGGAAAAATGTGCTTCTGCTCACAGGTTTGTGACAGCCGGGTTGTTTGGAGAATGGGAGATGAGAGGAGAGTGTTGCAAGGTATGATTTTCCAGTAGAGGTTTTAACTGTGTGCTGGTGTAAGTCATCGGCTCTGTGCCACTTGTAAAAACCAAGGACACGACCTGAGGCAGGGGCTGTCAGAGCATGGTTTAGTGATGTTTCAGAACGTTGATATCCTGTCGTGTAGCGGTGGCTTTGGGGAGAGTTCTGTTCAGATCAGCGAACGAGCAGTGCGAGGTGCTCTCGCAGCAGCTGCTGCGGCTCCTGGTGCCTTGCAGCCTGTCTGGGCTCCCGCGGGCCTCGTGCCATCAGCTGGGGGGTCCAAAGAGCGGTCGGATAGAAACGTGGCTGAGATCCTGGTTTCTCAGGAAATGGTTGGGATTGGGAGATAAGGTTTGATTCTGTAATTGGAAGATGGTTTTTATAGTTTTAATGGCCAATATTATCTTATCTACCTCTGCTGTGCTTTTTGGCTTGTTCAGTTTTCACAGACTCCTTGGAAGTTCAGGTGTTAGTAGTTCAGGTACTCTGATGCGCTTTCTGTTAGCAGCTATGTGAACTTAGGGGAGGTTTTATTTTAGGGAGGTTACCATTTTACTGACCTTTTCTTGAGCATTTGTGTGCTCCCCTAAAGGTCATGCAAGTACCAGAATCAGTCACTTCCCAGAGTTTTCCGTTTATATGTGACCTCAAAATGCTCGTGTTCTTTGATAATCTGGACAAATTGTTCTTCGATTCCTCATTAGTCCTGTATGGAGGGGAGTAATACAAAACAAAGAAATGCTCCAAGAGCAAAAACCTGAATCGTTTTGAGATTTCTCCTCTCCTCTACTGTTCTGCGTGTCAGGCTTTGCTGCCTTTTTTTTTTTTGTGAAAATTGGTTTTATTGTTGGCAATTTTCCAGACTCAATGCATAATAGAACACCAGATGTCCACTGCATAGAAAAATTACAGATGAGTAAACACTCTTCTAAGGTAGCATAAAAATCTATTAACACTGCTTCTGGTGTGCCTGTAGCCTGTCTGCAGTCTTGGCTCATTGTGCTTTGTGCTGTTTGGAGATGAAAATCCCAAGCTTTTGTGTCTAAGTGTGACTACATGAGGGACCCGTGCCCTCCCCAGGATGGGGATTATTTTGCAGGAATAAGCACTCATTCAGTGAAGTGCTTGAGTGTGAATTTAATCACTGGATTTAATTTTGATTATTGCCACATACAGATTTCGTTGAGGATAAAAATCATGCTGAAAAAGTAGTTGTCCTCCTTTGGTCTCACCTGCTCCCAGCTTTCCCCTCCCGTTGTCTTCCTGTGCACAGGTGGTTTTGTGCCTCCTGCAGCCCTGGCTTGGCTCACTGAAACTAACCATGCAAAAACCTGAAAGCGTTATTGCTGCTTTAGTGAGCTAAGAAACCAAATGAGCAGGGTGGCCCTTTTTGGAGAGAAGCATTGCATGTCACGATAACTATTTTCTGAAACCTTAGCCAAGGCTATATTGAACATTCATGCTCTCCATATCATCATTCATTCTATTTCTGGGTTCTCATTGCTCAGTCATTTGTGTAGAGGATGATTCCAGTTTCATTTCTGTGTGCTAGGAAAGTAGGAAAGATCTCTTTACTTGGAGGTTATCCAGTGTTTTTTTTTTGTGTGTGACTCTCGATGCCCTTGCATCTCCTTAAAAAAACATGACTGAATTGATCTTATCAAGGCTTCTTCTGAGTCTTGGAAATACAGGTGCAGAGAAGCAGAAGACTTCAAGGATTTGTCTATTTATGCTCACAGTCTGAGGACAGCAGAACCTAACTTTTTAGAGCCTTTTTTATTACATGTATTTTATGTTCAAGGCAGGCAGGGAAGAGGCCGGTAGATAACAAATCCTAATGGATGGAAAGGGGAAAACTATTAATTTAAACTTTAATAATCCAGATATTGGCCTAAGATTAGAACTCAGTGCCATAACTCTTAGTCTTGAGCAATCAGACCGTAATTATTTGCTTATGAGGGATGGCGTGTCTGGAGCCCCCGGTGATCTCGGTCACAGTTGTGAATGCTCAGTGCTGCAGAAAATCAGGTCAAGTGTCTTGCTGGGTGTCCACAGAGCGAGGAGCAGTTATGGCTAAGAGTTTGTAAGAATAACAAAAGAAAAGCAAGCCTGTTTCATATGTTCAGTCCATCAAATCTACTTTGATTTTGAAATAATAATCTAGAAAACGAAAAAGGAGATTTCTGTTCTTGAGAAAGCTGTCTCTTCCAGGCAATCATCTGCTTTGGGGCAAATTATTAATTTCCTTAGTATTAGCCCTCCTAGGTGTTACAAGAAAGCAGTACACAATAACTGAAGACTACTGAAATCTAAACACTGGACAGGATGAAATAAAATTGAATGATGTGTGTCTTTGGAATGAACTACGCTGTTAAAAGCTGTGGCTAAAAGATATCAGCTTTCCTGGCCAAAGTTGGTAGTGTCAGTGCCTCAGTACAGGAATTAGCTTATACTTTTTGGAAATAGTAGTAGAAGATACAGAGAAATGGATTGGTTTTGGCAGTTCACACGTTTTTTGAAACAGAAAACTAAGTATAGAAATGTGATAGTATAACTTAATGCTTGGAGGTTTTTGTCATTTAAGAATTTTATTCCCAGCTCTGCAAGCAGTGATTTGCGTAACCTTTCAGTGTGAGGTCTTGCATTTGTAATTGTGGAGTGCGTGGAGTAATATTGCACGGTAGAAAGTGAGACTTGAGATGATATTTCTGGCTGGCTGGGCAGGACATCTCCAGGCTAAAAGCATTTGGTGAGAGGAAGCAGCAGCAGCTGTTCTGCACGTTGTTTACAGTCAGTTCTACACGTTGGTGAAACTGTAGATAAACTGAGGAGACAACGGAAATTGAAAGCAAAGTTAAATGGACAGCTAGGGGTTGCCACTAGATTTTTTTGTTCCTGCATTTGTGTGTAACACATCTGGAAATGTCTTTAAAGAAGGAAGGGGGAGTAAGAAATCTTAGTCAATGGTAATGGACATCTACTAAACACTTTAATTTTGTGTTGTTTTTGGCTTCCTTTTCTCGGCTGTCCATTAACTTTTTGAGCCCACTTCCATTTTTTCATTTTATTCATTAATTTCCTATTGAAGTTATCCAAGGAAAAACAAATTATCTGCCTTCAACTTGTGTTTGGATGTTGCCCTCCTGAAAGACCTATAACCAGACTGTATACTATACTCTTCAAAGCTGTTCCTTTACTGCTAAACCAAATGTCCCTGTCTCTGTTGTACCGGAGAGCACAGTGCTGGATGTGGGGCTGCACATTGGTCTCCCTGGCTCTGGTAAGAGCAGAAGGATCACCACCCATGAGGTGCTGGCAGCGCTCGGCACAGTGCAGCCCAGGACATGCTGTCGGCCTTTGCAGCAAGGGCACATCACTGGTTTGCGTTCGAGTTGCGGTCCGCCAGGACCCCCTGGTCTCGTTTTGGGAAAACTGCTTCAGAAGGTCGCAGACCACACGTCAGCTGAGCTTGCTGTGTGCTTTGAATACTGAAAGAACTTGCTGGTGCTTGGTGTTTTTCTATCACTTAGACTTTTGGTCTTTGGCATACACTTAGAAAGTACTTAAAGTGAAATACGGTTTATGTCTAAAAAAAACTTCAACGAAATATTCTTAAAGGTAAGCTAAATAAGCATTATGTTGTTTGGCTTTGAATTATAATACTAATTTTCAAAGTCAGGGCTGTAAAAGAGGTCATTTAGTTTCACTTTCAGCTTACGTGGCTGCAGGATTAACAAATTAAAGTTCAAAACCTGCAGCAGAAATCAAGTTTATGCTTTTAGAAATGCATTGGGTTAGTTCTTGTCAACTTTTTTTTTCAGTTCCTCAGGATTTAGAATTTACACTTTCAATTCCTGAATATTATTGTCACTTTGCAGATGGGATAGCTGAGGAGGAAGGATTTAAGTGGTGTGCTCAAGGCCATGCATGGGGCTGGATGAAGCAATAAAAGGCTAGAATTTATCTGCCTGCCTGCAAGATCCTCTTTGCTCTCTCACCTTGTTGATCAAAGCTTTAGGAGTTCTGCTTCAATGTGCAGCATGCTACCTTCTAACAGGATTGTCATTTGCTGCTGATGCAGGCCTTTTACTAGCTGTCAAATGCTGCTGTTGGGTGGGATTACTGAGGGGACAAATCTTGTCTCTGAATATGAAAAATTTGAGTTTAATGGGTCTTGTTTTATGGTGCTATGTCATGGCTTGCCATCATGTATTATAACTTCTCATCTGCACAAGCAAGAAGTTTGGAGCTCTTGAGTTTCCTTTAGACCTTAATAGCATGCAGAAGGGTTCTGCTTTATCAATTTGAAACCTGCAAGAAGAGATGCAACAGGAAGCATTGAGAGAGAAAGCAAAGTCATTTTAAATGGAAAATGAAGTTATGGTCTGGAGACATTACCAATTCAGTAGTAGAAGGTACTGCTCTGTTAGAAGGAGTTTGGATATATTTTGTGCTTGGTTGGGATAAAGTCACTTGGTCAACAAAGGAAAGGGTTTTGAAAAATTGAGTCAATCAAATACCAGTTGTTTTTTATTTTGTGTATCTTCTAGGCAATGGAATAAATAATGATGTAACTCATTACTAAATTTAGTAATTTCTTGTTTGTGTTTTTGTTTCAAGTTTTGGTTTCAGGTGTATGACAAGTAGGTACATAGGTCAGTTGAACTTGCTCCAAGCAACAATCAAATCTATCTGCTTTCAGGTTTGTGTCGGGCAAATAATTTCAAGACCTTGGGGGGGGGGGGGGGGGGTAGCTTTTTATGTTAGAAGGACCTAGAGCAAATGTTTGCAGAGTGCACGTGTCAGACTTGTAAAATTGCAAAGCTTTTCTTAAAACGAAGCTCATTATGAATTATGTATTGAAGAAAAAATAGCATAAAAATGATAACTCACAGGAAAAGGTGGTTTTATTTTTTTCAAAGAAGCAATTCAATATAATGGTCATTGTTTCATCTTTGGTTATTGTACATATATTAAAAAAATAGAAGTGGAAAAGGGGATAGTTTACTTGTTCCCCCAGTGTATGCTTCAGCTGAATGATCTCTTCTACTCTCTGCTTCATACCCTTTTATTGGTCATTTTTAGCTATGCCAGCATAAATTGATGTCATCTTAGAATCCAGATGTGCAGATTTAAAAAGCTGCAAACATGCTTAAAACTGGGATTGAGAGAAAGCATCGCATCTTGAAAAATGCCTCAAATAGAAGCAGTTGGCTGCAATTTATTAGGACTTGTTTAACTGTGTCATGTTTGTGGTAGCTTAAATAACCCCAAAAGCAAAAGTATGATGTGTTCCTCCCCTACTCTTCTCCTCCTCTTCTTCCTTCTGCAATGTGGTAGGAAAAAGGTGACAAAGCAGGAATCTGTTTCAAGCTTTCAAGAGTTTGTATAAATGGCTTTATATGACTGAATAAGACAGAAAGGAGGAGCCTTTATAGTAACTTTCATTAGCCATTATAGTAACTTAAATTTTATTTCCAAATCAACCTGAAGCAGTGTGGGTGATAATTAAAAACTGAATCTTGGAAACAAGTGGTGGTGTTTCTTTGATGTTAGAGGAGTTTTGTCATTGCATGAGGCTGTAAAGCAGACTGTAAGGGTTTCCAGGCTTCAGCTGAGGAAGAAAGACTTAACATCCAGAACAACAGCCAGCACAACTGTATTGGATAGGGATGAAGGATACAGATGACTCAGACTGTGTAATGGGGTGGTGGTATTCCATGCAGTGTCAGACTCCACTTCTGATCAGTCCCATGAAATGGGCAGGATTGTGATGACTCCTTGGTTTGAGCTTTTGGCTCTGAGCCGTTCCTTTCTCAGCTTTTCAGTGCTGACAGTTCTCGTGTTTAGCAGCCTTTGGCTTAACACTTGTTAACTGCTTTTGAAACTTGCCTTTATTCAAACAAAAGATGTTAGAAGGGCAACTTTGTCATTTTCTAGCTGTCAAAGTCTGGATCTACTACGTATGGATGACTTTTTTTCCTGTTCAGCATAAGGACTTTGAGAAAATACCAGAGGACCTTGCAGTTGCCTTGATGTCAGCTCATCTTCTGTTTCCACGGTGTTGAGGCTGTGGGTCCAGCTTTCCGGGTTCTTCGGTTGCTTCTGAGTGAAAGAGCTCACTTCTTCTCCTTGGGGCTTTTTATTCTTCATTCAAAACTTTAAAAAGGATTGTTTCTCATGAAACCAAACGTTTTCCTTTCAAGTTTAGTCTATTGTGTGAGTAGAAAATAGATTCCTTAATTTTTTATTATCCCATGCTTTCTGGCTGCTGATGCTTGTTTATTTAAACTTTCTCAGAGTTCTGTTTGTATTTTTATGTAAGTTACAGTAAATAAATGCATGGTAATACAAATACTTTGTGTAATCAAAAAGAAAAAAAAAATATATAAAAGAACAACTAAAGTTGCCTAAGCAGAATTGTAAGAACTGAATGCAAGAATATCATTAAGGAGTCCTGGGGACATTTATTCAAAATTTCAGGTGGTCTAATAGTGATGACACTTCAAAGTTGAATTCAGAATTTTTGTTTATAGTGTTTTATTCAATGTAAGACTATTTTGGTATTGCAGCTAACACTTTTTTCTTTATTTCTTCTTTTACAGACTGAGCTTTGACATTCTTTTCATGAAAGAGGTTTACAAGTAGTTGTCTTATAATAACTTTGAGAAGAAGTTCTATGTAGCTATTACTTTCAAGAGTGCTGCAAAAATGATTACTTCAGATTTGCCAGTACTACAGTGAGTATTCTTTTCTTTATGTATTTGAATTTTTCAACTTTCAAAAGATAAGATTGAGTAGGAAGCTTGAGTATGAGGATAAAGCATCAGCTTGAGGAGAGCAGATTAATGTGACTGTTCCAGGTCTTCTGTGTTGTATGCTGACAAACTGTGTAAAAAAAATAAACACTTCCATTAAAAGATGTTTCCTTACATGGAGATTTTACTTTGTGAAAAGCAAAAACAAGTATTTGCTATTTCTATGCTTCCGAATGTTGTAAGATTTTGAAAATAGGATTTTTTTGGTCATAATTGATCATATTTGTGTATTCCAGTTGTGTGCTTTCTTACAATAGGCTGTACTTACTGTGGAAGAAGTCTTTGGCTTCTGCAGTTGGAGAGAGCAAGCAGTGTTAGCATGTGTTAGTCATGTTAGGAAATGAGAGGCTTATACACACACATGGGAATGTCACCATACCTGGATGAAGTGAACTGCTGGGGAGCATGGAGTGGCAGTCAATCATGAGAGCAGCGTGGCTGAGAAAATAATTTTAGAAAGGAACAAAATGGAGCTTCATGTGGTGTGGTGGGTTGGCCTTTGCCACCCGTGCTTTCACACTCCTCAGCCTTCCCTCAGGATGCAGAGAAAAGATGTCAAAGCCTAGAGATTGAGAGGGAGATCACTTAGCAGGTAATGACATGAGCAAAACAGACTCAACTTGGGGAAAAATCATTTGTCAGTTAAAATAGCTTTGGATGGTGAGTATCGGCCACTCCTTGTGCCTTGCCCCTGGCCCAGTGCCACAGCACTTTTTCCCTTCTGTTTGCACTTTCCTGCCCTTTTTGAACCCCGCTCCCTCAGTGGTGCCATTGGCCTCACTAGCTGGTGGAGCCGCGGGGCAGCCATTACAGAACTGGCCTCTCCTCACAGCGCTGCCGCCCCACAGCTGGTAACTCTGTAATGTTAACCGTACTTTCATAAGAATGAACTATGAAAATGGCAATTACAGAGTGTAAAAGAGATGAGATTTTGTTGAGTGATGTGCCAGACCTTCAAGTCCCTTTCTGTAATTCCTGTAAGAATCCGAACGTTTATACAATTGTAAAGTTATTTCTCTGCCCTTAATAATAGCATGCACAGTATTGCCTTAATTTCCAGTGTCTTTAAAACTCTTTTCTGAGAGAAGTTAATTCCTGTGGCTGAGCAGGTGGCTAAAAATGGGGGTGACTGGGATGGATATTTCTGTTGGGGGGGGGCAGCTGCTGGTGAGCTTGTAGGATAGTCTGAGAAAACATTTTTGCAGTTAATATTTCCTAGATGTTCTGTGTTAAAAGAGTAAAAGTGTGCTCATGAAATGTGCCAAGGACAAAAAGCTGTTAGTTTCTGTCATCGTAATGGTGGGAAAGGGATATTCCCGTTCCCACTTCAAGAATCCAGATGGCTTTAAGAAGTGAATGAAATTTTGTGGAATTTTAAGTTATAAAATGCATATTAATGTATCCCATAACTCAACATAACAGCTGAAAAACATGAGGGAGTTTGGCATTTTCTTCAATCAGAAGATTGTAAGCCCACCAATATTATGCAACTTAAAAACAAACAAAACCTTTAAGGCTATCCCATTTAAACAGTCTTTATGTCAATTTGTTATTAATACGCTTTGCTTAGAACTGTATCACTTATTCCTTCCCATATTCTTTCCTTTGAGGGAACACAAAAGGAGAAATGTTCCATTTTTCTGGATTTGTAGAAGTGGCTTCAGAATGCCATGAGGACAGAGTTATACATAACAGAATTATTGGTGTTTCAGATACAGGAGAAGAAAACCCACAACTGTCTGGTTTATTTGACCTGGGTGACTGACTGTTATGAGTCTTGTCTCAGTGGGATGAATCATTTGCTGTGAGGCATGTTCTTTAGATTTTGAAGATCAACCATGAGAGCTGATTCATCCATGATTCATGAGCCTGTGCATTTAGCCATTTTTCTTCATGAATACTTTTCTTCACAGGGCTGAGTCTGGTAGTAGCAATTTATGAATTTATCTCTGCCAGAACCTTGAGACACCTCAACAACACATAAAAGGCTTATAAAACTGTTTTTATTTCCTAAAACTGGTATAAGTTTTTGGCGTGATTTTTTTTTTTAAGGTCATGGTATGAGTTCTATAAAAAAGGCTTTAAGAAGGTAAATTACTTCAATTGATTTATTTTGTAGAGACGTGACATTTTACTGTGTCAATGGGAATATGTTTTTCAGAAGCATGACAGCAAGGGCCTGCCCAGTAACCTGTTAATTCTTCATTACCATACAGTCAGTTTCAACTACTCGCTATTACAACTTAAGAATAATACTTGAAGGATTTAGGGGGAATCCTGGAGTTACAGCCAGCTGTTCTAGGATCCCTGAACCACTGCAGAAACCAGAAAGAAAAGCAGAGTATACTTGAGTTCCTAAAAGAAGTTATGATGTGTCTGCTTTCTCTGCTCACCTTCTTCTTGTAGGTCTCCTTACACTCTTGAAAGTTCTCTACCATGTTCTAAGGTGTTTTGGAGAGGAAGGGCTTAGCCTTTGGCACTACCACCTCTCCTCCTCTTTATGGTGCAGGTCTCCTTAGGCCAAGTTTACTTTCACAGAATCATAGAGGTTAGAAAAGACCTCCAAGATCATCTGGTCCAACCATCACCCTACCACCAATATCACCCACTAAACCATGTGCCTAAGTGCCAGGTCCTTGAACGTCCCCAGGGACAGTGACGCCACCACCTCCCTCGGCAACCCGTTCCAATGCCTGACTACTCTTTCTGAGAATGTCTCCTCATTTCCAACCTGAACCTCCCCTGGCACAGCTTGAGGCCATTCCCTCTGGTCCTATCACTGGTTACCTGTGAGAAGAGGCCAACCCCCAGCTCCCCACAGCTTCCTTTCAGGTAGCTGTAGAGAGCAATGAGGTCTCCCCGAGTCTCCTCTTCTCCAGACTAGACACCCCCAGTTCCCTCAGCTGCTCCTCACAGGACTTGTGTCCCAGGCCCTTCACCAGCTTTGTAGCCCTTCTCCGGACACACTCCAGGGCCTCAATGTCCTTCTTGTAGTGAGGGACCCAAAGCTGAACACAGCACTTGAGGTGCGGCCTCAACAGAGCAGAGTACAGGGGGGCGCTCACTTCCCTGGTCCTGCTGGCTACACTTTTCCTGACACAAGCCAGGATGCTGTTGGCCTTCTTGGCTACCTGGGCACACTGTCGGCTCATGTTCAGATGAGAAATGATTAACACGCCCAGATCCTTTTCCGCTGCACAGCTTTCCAGCTACTTTGCCCTAGGCCTGTAGTACTGCATGGGGTTATTGTGACAAAGTGCAGGACCCAGCACTTAGCCATGTTGAACCTCATCCCATTGGCCTCTGACTATTGACCCATCTGGTCCAGGACCCTCTGCAGGGCCTCCCTACCCTCCAGCAAATCGACGCTTCCCCCCAATTTGGTGTTGTGTGCAAACTTACTGAGGGTGCACTCAATTCCCTCCTCCAAGTCATCATTAAAGATATTAAAGAGAATGGGCCCCAACACCGACCCCTGGGGAACACCACTGGTTACCAGCCAGATTTCACTCTGTTTACCACCACTCTCTTGGGGCCTGGCCATCCAGCCAGTTTTTAACCCAGCAAAGAGTGTAAATTTCCATCCCAACAGCTCTAGGAAAGATAAAGGATAAATTGTGGTGAGACCTAAGTTTTCCTCTCAGGTTACTAGTCACACACATGAAATAAGGATAGGATAATTCTGGTCTATTAAGATGTGGATGACTGCCATCAGAAAAATTGCTTCCTAGCAGCCTTATAAGATGTGTAGGGAATGAGGGAGATGGATGCTGGCCAGATGCTCTTCTCAGTAAGTGTTAAAAACCTGACAGAACTGCAAGCAGTTAGGAGATGCTTCGTTCCGCCCCTGAATTCAGAAATAAGAAGAAAGGGGCCTGCCTGTGTGTATCCAGTGCAGCTGTAAGGCTTTGACAGGAGCAAGAAGCAATTGCTCCCATACCAAAGGAACTCAGCCTCAGTGCAAGGGCCTTTTTGCCCAGGAGCTGCATGGTTCAAGCAGAACTCCCTGCTTCTTGAAATGCTGCAGGTGTTTTAGTGTTAAGTCAACCAAGGACTGTAGATTGTCCTTATCCTCTCTCCTCCCCCCACATAATGTGATATGCTTATTTTGTAAGGAGGAAAGGGAGAACAAACCTGCACTTTGCAAGAAGAGGTGACCTCTCTGCCTCACGTATTATTAGGGTGAGATTAAGCTTGATTCATTTTGGACATTGATATTTGAGATGCTTGACTAGATCAACTTACTATCAATGGAGAGGAAAGAAAATTTTAAAAGCATAAACTGTCTGACCTATTTTGGACACTGACCTTAGCATGAGATATATTGTACCTTTTCTGTTACGTGCATTGTATATGTGTAAAAGTTAGATGACGTGAACCTTACCCATAGTGATTTATTGAGCCTTTCCAAAGGGGCTTCCAGCAAACCAGAGGTGTTTTGACAGGAAAACTAGAGAAGTCTGCTTATTGGGTTTAAGACAACACTCTGCTTAAGAAAAAGAAGAGAAGGTTGTTAATTATTCAAATGTTCCTTCCCTATGCAGTGTTCTGAAGTGATTGAAATTTCAACTGCTAAGTATACAAATCTCAGTAGATTGTGCAAGATCTACACACGTGGCGTAGCAAAATCAAGCTGTCCGTGGACTAGAAGCAGGCAAAGTAGTATGGTTTGATTAATTTGTTTATATAACTCAGAGTTGCAGGGGAAGCGTTACAGCCATTTGTTGAGGTAACCTGCCGAATCTGGTTTTAATAGAGAAAGATACTTGTCTTGATGATATTAGGGGTGTGATTTTACAAGCTAACAAAGCTACGACGTTTCCACAGAAATGTGAATATTGCTGGGACTGCACCATGCCTGAAACTTTTGCAGTAGGGTTCTCTGTAGATCAGAGAGCAGTTTGTTTTTTTTTTTCTACAGAGAGCAAGAGTGAATGTTTTAATTTATCTGCAGCAGTAGAAAGCAGCAGATATTTTTATAGGGGTTCCTCACGTATGTATTGAGAAGGATTTTTGTTTGTTTTTTAGAAAAAGCTGTCATTGTGAGGCAATATGTGTTTTTGTCAAATCGAGATGGCTGATCTTTGAGCAAAGGCTGAATACATTCATCCACGTAGACATCTTTGCTGCATTGCTTTTCATCAATGTGACACTATTTAAGCAAGTCATTTTGAACTTTTTGGTATTTTATTTAATCTGGTTTCATTCATTTTTTAAATTCATAGTTCAGTATTGAATTTTCCAGATTTCATATATTTGAAGCAGTAAAATTACTTCTCTAAAAATCATCGCAACCAAGCTACATCTTAAGTATTTTGTAGAAATGCTGTTGTAAAAGCATATAGCTTGGGAACTCCAATGTACTTGAATACTGTTTGTTTTTAATCTAGGGTGCATGAACTTCTGGGATATGTAGAGCATTTTGAGGTATTCTGTGGATGTTACGTTCAGAAAAGCAGATCATTGCATTTTAGCTTTTGTGAAGGGTTATGTACACACCTTGGTGTTTATGTACTTGCAAATTGGAAAAGGTTGGAAAATAACGCCTTAAAATGTTAGGACACCTAGAAGAATACAGTAATGTCACTAAAGAGAAATTTCAGAAGATTCTTGATTCTAATATAATAATGTTTGCATCTTTCTGCGTTACTAAATAGCTTTCTTGGCGGTGCAGCGAACTTGTGAAGTATTCCTCCTTTATGTATTTAAAGAAAAAGTGGAAGATGTGTGTAGATCATGGCTTGCTCAAGCTTCTCAGTTTCTGTAAACGAGATTAGCCAGTGCCCTCTGTTAAATTTAAGGCTACACAATATAATGGAATAGGCATGATTTTTTCCCCCTTTCCCTTGCACAAGTTTTAAAGCAATT
Organism: Nettapus auritus; assembly: GCA_011076525.1. Lineage (NCBI taxonomy): Eukaryota > Metazoa > Chordata > Aves > Anseriformes > Anatidae > Nettapus > Nettapus auritus. The sequence goes on from CM021773.1 coordinate 9,545,903, forward strand.
TAACCCTTTTTAGTTCAAAGAAATGATACTGGCTTTAAGGAGTTCTATGATGAGAACTAGACTTCACCAGTCTTTGAGTAAGCTTGTACATTATTACAGTTATTCTTCCATTTACGGAGATCTCATGAATCTAGCAGTGGTCTCTCATGGTCTGGCAAACTAAAAATAAAGCACAACAGTAACAAATGGTTTTGCTTGTGGGCTCATCTTGGGCAAAATTTAATGCCTCAGAAGATCACTTAAAGACTGGGATTCTTCAAGCAGCCAAATACGTTTTGGATCTGGCTTATAGGGGGAAAACTGAAAAAATTTGAGGTAACGTTTCTCCCCTACTTTTAGTATGGCCTTAGTCTAAAACAGGAGTGATTAAAAAAGTCATATGGGTTTCTCTGCTAATAGCCTGAATATTGTGATTTTTTTTTTTTTATCATTGTACAAGTGAAAATGTTTTTCTAATTACAAGAATCTTAAATGTCTTAAGATAGAAGTGAGTTTTCTGGTTTGAGCCTCCTGGTCACTGTTAATCCTTTCTTTATTAACAGCTGCACAATGGCGCTGTCTTCAAGTGTGACTAAAACCACAATTTAACCCTAGTGGGAACCTGTGTAACTGTTCTAATGGTGTGGAAGCTGGATCAGACTCCAATTGCTTTCTCATGACCTTAAAGCAGCTCAAAAGTAGTTAACAAGAGTAAGAGAAAGTTAATACTAGTGAATACGTTATGTGGGATGGGTATGTTGAGTTTGCTGTTTAATATAGCCAGTTTTTGAAGTGCAACTTGGTTTCAAAAGAAGCTGTTAATTTAATAACTTTCAGTCCATAAAATGACATTCCAGCCTATAAAAAGGTAAGGCTTTTTGCCAGGGCTAGCATTGCTTAGTTCCTTTGCTTGTAGAATAAATGTGGCAAAACTTTTAATGCTGACTTTTTTTCTTTTTTTTTTTTCCTGGCTTAGGACTAAATATTTAATCTGTTAGTTATAAATTACTTGTTGATTTCAAATCATTTTAATTTATCTAGTATTTTTTCCCCCTAGGGATTCTACAAATGAAACTACTGCACATTCAGATGCTGGCAGTGAGCTTGAAGAAGCAGAAGTCAAAGGAAAAAGAAAAAGGGGCCGTCCTGGCAGGCCTCCAGTATGTGTAATTTAGTTTTTTGTTATGCATCTATTTAAAATTGACTGCAAACTGTTTTTCATCTAATCATCTTGTGGTCACACAAATAGGCTTTTAATGAGTCCTATGTCAAACTTTATGAAGACTTGTTATATGAAATATTTATCAGATTGAAATATAACTGTTTGAAGTGATTAAAAAGGGACATAAAATGAGATCATAGTAGCTTTTTTCTTCTACTAGGTATGTACATGAACATTGCAATTTTTTTGTTGTTATCATATTACAACATTCTTCCAGACATGAGAAGAATCTCAGTGAACATGACCACTTTGTTTTGGAAGTTTTAATGGATTTCTTCAAGTGACAAATGACCCTTGAGCTACCCTCTTTGTAACTGATAATCTCTCAATGGGAATGGAAGAGTTTCGGTATAGTACTAACACAATGTCTCAGAAGATCCATTAACACATCTTAATAATTTATGTAATTGACATGCGTGATGTCCTGCGTATAGATGGGGAGCTTCAACTTTTTATCTAACATAAAACGGGAGTTAATCTGCAATTCCGCTAAGATTTACTAACAGATTGCTTTTCTTCAGTTATCTTTGTCTGTTGCTGGCCCATGAATGGGAGCCTAGTATGCATAGTATTAAGGTGGATTTGTCTTCTATTTTCATTTATTTTATAAAATGTTACCTAATTGGAAAATACAGAAGTTGTGTTGTGTCTTGTGCTCATTTGTTTCAGTTCAAGGTCATGAGATGCAGTTCTTGTTTGATTGTATCACTGGAAGTACACAATGTGGAATGAGATTTTTGGTGGGGATTTGTGTGTTTGCTGTTAATTGTTTTGATTCTCTTCACGGTGTTTGTCTACAGGTATACCCCCAATATGAACGTCTAGATACACAGCACTTAGAGATTGTTTGTATGTGTTTGGTTTTTATCCTTAGAGCATCCATCTAAATTCCTAAGCATGGGGTAGTGACACTGTAGGAATGGACAGAAGCATGTGTTCCTCTCAAGCAATCTGGCCAAGCTGGAGCAAGTTTCTCCATCATATTGGCTTCCAATTTGGTGCTTCACAGTTTCTGGAATGTGGTGACATTTTTAAATGCCGGTCTTTTCCATGCAAGTTTTATTCCTTTCTGAAGGCTTTTGAGCAGGGTTTCCCATGGGGCCCTGTATTCTTCATCAGATGGACATACATGCTCACTTTGTCTTAGCAAGAAAGATGTAAAGAGAACAGGTTCTGTTTACGCACCCTGTAAGCAAAGGGTGAAATCAGAAATTGTGAAGAATATCTCACTAGTAAACTTAAAATTTTTGATGGTCCAATTGAAGAATTGAAGGAGGGAAAAGAGAAAAAAAAAAAAAAAAAAAGAAAAAGACAGTGCTGTGACTCGATTGCTAACCTGGAAGGTTGTTAGTCTAGGAATTAAAGCAAGGTGGGTAGTATTTTATACCCCTTTCATATTCACTGGAACTAGAAGATGAATGTTACAAAAGGCATTCCTCATCCTTCTCTTTGAGCTTATTAATTGCTCCTCTGGGAATAGTCTCTGAAGCACTCTCCTGGTCCAGTTATCAAGTTTCTACAGGAGCCTTTGCTTATTACGTGTAGAACAACTCCAGGCTCATTAAGTGTACATGATTGTTAAGTGTTGAAAATAAAGGGGAAACAGTCATTACTCACCCAGAATGATGAGCTGTGAGCTGACTTTTACTGCCAGGGAGCAAGATGACACAAAACCATCATCTTAATGTTTAATCTGAGTCGAAAAAGCAAATCCAATGTTAAAGCCAAGGAAGACAGTAGAAAATAAATGCTGCATCCTTTTTATAACTCTGGCTTGCCAAAACGTGGAATACTTACCCTAATCCTGCTTTCTTTATTCCCCCCCTTCTACCTCAAACCCCAAATCTCAAGAAGAGTATACTGGGGCTGGAAGAGGTTCAGAGGAGAGGAGCTGTGATGGTCAATCATGGAAATCATTCAGGGTGGGAGGGAGCTTTCTAACCTGCTCAAAGCAGGATCAGCGGGATCAGAACACACTGCCTGGACCTCTTCTGGTCTGGTTTTGTAAACCTCCAGGGCTGCATACTGTACAGCCTCTCTGAGCACCATTTTGTTTCTTGACTTTCCTCGTGGTGAAAAGCCTCCTTTTAGCTGGTCAGAAACTTTCTTGTTTCAGTTCTTGACTGTTGTCCTCTCACCGTATACTGCTGCAATAAAGCCTCATGGGGAAGTGTCCTCAGCCCCCTGCCCGTGTTGACAGCCTGCTGCTGAACTTACTCTAGTTCATCAACGTTTCTCTTGCATGAGGCTGAAACTGGTTGCAGTATTCCAGCTATGGGCCAACAAGTGCAGAGTAAAAGGGGACAGTCCCTTTCCTTGGCGTCCTGGCTATGTTCCCATTTGTGCAGCCCAGGATGCTAATGGCCTTTGCTTGCCAGGGCACGCTGCTGTGTCCTGTCTGCCATGAACCCACTGTCATTTTCCACAGAGCTGTTCCCCAACTAGTCAGTCCCCAGCCTGTGTTGGTGCAAAGATTTGTTCTTCTGCCAGGGGCAGGTCTTGGTCCATGCTGAATTTTGAGTGCCCTATTGGCTTAGCCCTCCAGGCTGGACCTTGCTATCAGTGAGAGGTCTTCCTGACAGTTCCCTGCCATCTGCACACTTGACAGGAGAATATTTTTCACCCCCTTTGGCTATTTGATAAAGATGTGAATTGAGGCGCATTCCAGCACAGACTTGTGTTGTACTCCCTTATCACCAGCATCTGGGTAGAGGTTGACCTGTTAGTCTCTGAGCCCAGCAGTTAACCAGTTGTCCACCCATCTAGTTGTCTTGTCTGCCCATCTGGATCACAACTTCGCAACTTTAATACAAGAATGTTGTCAGAGACTGTTAAAAGCATTGCTAAAATTGAGATAATTGACATCTACTGCTCTCCCCTCATCCATAAATTCAGTATTTTTGTTATTTTTTTGGGTGGCTTGACAGTAGATGCATATGCTTGGATCCACAATCGCATCCTGCCTCCATAGATGATACTGCGGCAATGGAAAAGAATAAATAAGAACCTACTATAAAAAAAAAAGGCTGAAAAGGAATAAGCCACTCAATCTCTGCTATCCTTGAGGAGAAATGCAGGTACCTTTGAAAGACTAGTTCCAGAAATTTACTTTTATAACATTGAATACTGAAAATCACAGACTTAGATGGAGCGTTGGTTTTGCAAACGATGTATTTTCACTTTTCCTCCTCCACGTTGCTAACCCATCCTTGTTGCGATCCTGTCCGCATTCCACAGGTGAATTTGTCGCAGGAGGTACAGCTCTAACATTTCTCCCCACTCCTCCATCCGCTAACATCACTTTTATTTCCTCCATAGATATTACCCACCTTTACTCTTAGGTGTACAACAAATTATTTAGAGCTGTTCTTCTCAGCTGATACTGAGCTTTGTTCTTCATTTTTGTAACGGTAAAGATTTTTGTGCCCGAATGTGCTAATGGGTTTTGTGTTTTTTTTTTTGTTTGTTTTGTTTTTCGCCTCTAAAATATGATGGTCGAATAAGATTATTTAATCTCTTCACACAGCTGTTGACTTGCTTATGTCCTTAGGCCATTGCAGCTACAGTAATACGTCTGCCATAAATGTATTGACCTCTTTTGGAAAGAGAGTTTAGTCTTCTGTGCCATTTTCCCTAGCTGTGTTGTTCTGTTACAGAGATGCACACGATGTACTCTGTCAATAATCTATCTATGTATTTATTTTAAAAAGATTTAGGTGGTAGTGTTGCAGAACGGACTTGGCTGTTATTAGAAAGATGGAGCTTTTTAACAGACTTCTTTTTCCAGAGAAAGAGATTTTCTCATTGCAAATGTGAGACTTCTGTAAATAGGTAGACCTCATTTGAGAATTCACCATTCGTAGCAAAGATCTTTCCAGTTCAGAGAGAACCTTAATGAATTGGGGAACCTTTCCTTCCTGAAAACGCTGCTTTCCGTGTTGCCCCCTAGTTCTCTAGAGAGTCTGCTCTGTTCCAATGAGTCTAGTCTACTTCACTGGGTGTAGAGATGAAGCATCTTGGTCCTTCAGAGTAACTCTAATGTACCTGATTGTCCAAATTCACCAAACCATGCAGTGAACGCAGCAGGAGTTGCACCGTGTCCTCTTCTAGTACTGATGGTGGCTGGGGCCAGCCTCCCCCTTGCACATGTCTGCTTCTAAACACCCAAGCATGTAGAGCAGATGCTTGTGGAGCAATTGGCTGGGAGGTGAACCTGTCCAGTCAGTGGGATGTATTGGTGCATGTATTTACATGACCTTGTATGTGAGCATACCATCTGGATACATATTTAGCGAGTCGTGTGTTGTGTGTTCAGGGAGTGATGTATGGCAGCCCTCTGCTTGGAGTTGCTGAGTAACATCAGCTAAAGAATGTCTTTTCTGGCTGCTGCATTGAAATACACGGGCATGGATGCTCTCTTCTAGGTAGGGGATTTGAAACTCCAGTGCTTCTTTCACAGTAGTGAGCCGAGGATCAAATCAGTTACTCGTTTATCCTTTTTTGCCTCCTCTCTTGGATCAGTGCTCTCTTAGAGGGCTGGCCAATTTCATTGCCATGTTTTATATTGCTTTATATTAACCTACCTGGTCTTACCTCCCCAGGACCTCAGAATAGCTCTTGGAGGTTGGAGGGAGTGAGAGAGATCCGTGACTGTATTTCAGCTATTGTATTTTGCAGAAGGAGTAGCTAGAGATTAGCCTGTCTGACTTAGAGACTAAGAAGAAACGTCAGTCTGTCACAGAGGGGTCAATTCTGAGATCTCTGCTGGTGTGTGTGGCTCATCTCACAGTCATGGAAGCTTCTGCATGCCTTTATCCAGCTAAATCCTCTTCTCGTGCTCCTTTCTGAGGCAAGGTGGAGCAAGGCACGTTTGATGCTTTTGTCCCCAGCACAGACTGTACGGTTTTGCTTTCATGTTCTGTTTTTTGTTGTTGTTTTTGTTTTGTTTTTTGGCATGGAGGAGAGGGACTACAATACCTTATATTTGTTTTCATATGTAAAATTTTAACTTTGCAGCAGACGCAGCGTTATTGAGTCTTGTGTTATGGATGATAAATGCCCCAGAGGATTGACTTTTCCCTCCTAGTTCCAAATCACACACATCCTGATTAATAGTAGGAAGGAATATTCTTAGAAGAGGTTATTTTCACAGTAATCAAGGTTTGTAGTTTAGTGTGATGTATATCAGTCTTGTTTCAGCTTGCTTGCCTGATATTTTAGGTCTGTCCCTTAAAACTGGAGTTGAATAGATCTGCCTGTGTGGCTGAAGGAGCTCTGAGTGCGCTGGGTGTTAGGAGCCCTGGATCTGTTTTTATTTGCAGGATGAGGTTTTTCACAGAGAACACCTTGTTTGTTTCTGTGATGAAGATGTTCAAAGGGCTGACTGCTTGAATCCAGTAACTTCTTCCTGGATAACGGTGACAATGTTATGAAATGTTCATGAGCTGCCTTTTATTTATCAGTATTCATTTGGAATGAGCTCAGACATTACCGGAGATTCTTCTGCTTAGTACTGTGTTACAGTGCAGAGGCCTCTCAAGATGATGGTGCCTTTGAGAGGCAAGTTCTTCTGTCTTACTCAAGTGGAGGGTTAAAAAGTTTCTTCCAGCTATCTTAAGAAATGGGGTGTTGCTTTAAATGACTTATTACACACTATGTAATTATGTGAATGCACATACAGGCCATTACTGGAGGGGGAAGACAGGTGAAATTAATGACCTGCAGCGCTTTAACTGTCTTTATTTCTTCCTGAAGTACATCAGATCAACTTGGGCACTGTAAATGGAAAATGTCAAACCACTGTTTGTTGGTTTTATTTAGTGTATAAGTTAACGTTCACTCTATTACTTGTTTTTACAAATGTGGATCACTTTTTTCCCTTCAGAATCATTTTAAAGACATTAAATGAAAGGTATTATCTAGATAATGTATTACACAATTCTGAATTTTCACAATATCAGTTTAATTACAGTCTAGATAAGCATTTTGTTTCTTCTTCCTTTAGTTTATACCATAAAACAACAGTTAAGCTCTGTGGTCGTCAGAATGGTCATTTTAGAGTTTCTTCTTGCACATTCTGGAACTTCTGAATTTCCTAATGCTTATGTGGTTAATTATCAGCCTTATCTACTGTCAGTTGAGTCTAATTTACAGATCTGAAAAATAATAACTTCTGTTTTCATGTGGCTGTAACTTGGAGGCTTTCACCTATTTGAGGCTGATCTCTGACAACAATTACTTGGAACAATGTCCTGGTTGTGAGCATGAACAGAGTCACTTCAACTGAATTGTCTGAAAATGAAACTAATGTCCATGTTCCTGGAGATTGTTTTGGCAGAATAATGGACATTACAATGTGAAGTACTCTGTGTAGGTTGAGCTGTAGAACTTGGTCTTCGAATAGTTCAAATAAGTTAGAAAAGAACAAGACGAAGATAGGATTTCTTCTGGTCTTCGTGGGGAGACCCTAGTTCAGATCTCACACACACACAGTCCACTTGGACCCTGCCACTGGTCTGACTCTGACCTGGATCTCAGAGTGAAAGCAGGGATATAATGCCCCCCAGCAGCACATTGCTCAGTGCTTCAATTCAAGCCTCCAGCTTGCTCTCCTTGCGCTGCTTCTTTATCCCTCCTCCCCCTGGAAGTCTTAATTCATTTCAGCAGATGCCTGGAATATGAAAATCATTGGAAGGATTTATTAATGCACTTAGATACAGTGCAGCTAACCAGCTTGCCTTTTCCATGACTTTTTCAGGGATCCCTGTCATAAACAGATAACAATTTTGAGTCTGGGGAGCAATCAGATCTTACTTATTTTGGGATTCTGACAGATACTTAAAATGAAAAAGCATGCAGCCAACCAACTAACAACAAAACATTGTGGGTGACTGTGAGCTTAAGAGGGCTTTAGGTAGAAGCCAGCAATTTCTGGCTTCTCACAGGGGCTGGAAGGGTGAGAAGTGGCAAGCAGTAAGCAGCATTGTTGCTCCTACTAGAAAGCACAGAGCTCTGTTTTTCCTGTGTCTTGAGGACCGTTTGGTGGATCCTCAGGAGAGGGGACTTAATACAAATTCACTTTTGTTTGTTTGATCTTATGAAATGCCGTATTTTATACCTTTCAGTGATAGTCTTGACAGGTTAACTGGAGCCAGGCTTACCTTTGTGCAGGGCTGTTTCTGCGTGGAAACTCTTCATGGCATTCGAGATCTGTCTTTTTTGGGTTGAGCTGAAGGACCACCCTAACCTGTGAATGCAAGGGTCTCTCTCTTTTGAGATGCAGGACTACCTGTGTTTGGCATCCTCAGTGTGTGCATTTCACATATCCTTCACTCTCCTATTTGTTTTTCCTTAATCCTTGAAGTATTTAATGTCACCCTCTGAATTTTATGTTGAGGGGAACTGAGTACAGAGGGGACCTGTTCTGGCTTACATTAGCATCTGAAGAGGGCATCATCTTGTCTTCCTGCTTTCCTTTAGCAGTGCTTCTAGCTAGTTTAAGTGCTTATAGCTTTTTGTCACACACATTGAGTTTTTTATTATTATTTTTTTTTATTAAATAGTGATCATGTGTCTCTTCAGAGCTGGGTAGAGCTCAAACATTCCATGTATTTCTTGATAGCTTTCTTGCAAAAAGGCAGCTTTGCAAAACAATAATTGGCAGAGATCTCATATTCTTCTACTCATAAATGCAGATGTTATCCAAGAAACTTTTCATAGAGATTCTCCCATTATCTTAAGCTTTCCATCTTGCATTTGTATGCAAATCCTTAATTGAGTATTTGCAAGAAGCAGTTGTGCTCCACCTTGCCCTTTTCTTTATCTCCCTGTCCCCACCAGCAGTGACAGTTTTAGAGCAAGGAGAAGGCTAGGGTACCTCTCTGTCTTCTACCGACTGCCTTGCAGAAATGAGATTGCTTTCCTCTGCAGGAAAATTTCTTAATGTGTCTGCAGTTGGAAGATGCAACCAAAAATGCGGACTTCACATTCTTTTCTAAAAGCTTTAATGGAAACTGGGTGCCAGTGTGGTCAAGGTAAACGGTACCATGAGGATACTGTACAATTGTAGAGTTGCTTGCATGTTTTCTTTAACAGAATTATTCAAATTAGCTTCGTTGTTCTGTGGCATCTTTTGCTTTTGTCTGCCTTGCAGTTGGAGAAAAAAAGATTTTAGACATAAGATTGTAGCAGGACTCTCACCTCGCCCCCCCCCCCCCCCCACAAAAAAAAAAATTTTTTTTTTTTTTTTTTTTTTTGCATACAGTGACTTAAATTCAAAATAAAACGTTCACTGTGTGACTTATCACAAGTGGGATCTATAGCATCTGATTATGAGCTCGAAGAATCTGGAGAAAATTACATTGAATAATTTAGTTTCACAAGGAAAATGTTTAACTCAAAATTTTAAAGCAAGAAAGGGGCTATTATTATGATCTGCTAAATCTGATTATAAGTTTAGTTTATTTAATTTTATTGGAATTGAGGAGTTGAATCTTTGTGGTTTTTTATAAAATTTCTATATCTACTTAAATACAGAAATAGACTGTTAACCGGACCAGTGTATATTTCATAAATTATTTGTTGTCTTCCAAAGTTAATGATGTATTCTGAAAATTTACTTTGCCAACAGAAAACACTTCTTCTGTCCTGTCTGTAATTTGCTGCCATTCATATATATATATATGTAGTCATGCTGTTTGTGTTGATTAATACTAATATGGGTATTGATGTGAACTGGTACTTCAACACTGGAAGTTCAGCAGTGTTGAATTCCTTGACTGTGGCTTTAAACTTGTTTCTCAGTGAGTACTGATAATTAAAAATACATGTACCTGACTGGATAAAGGCCTAATCAACATGGTTGAATTTCATAGCTGACATTGCTTTGACCTTGCCAGAGATCAGACTGGAGACCTGAGATCCTTTTCAGACTGACTTGTTCTGTGATATTCGCATGTATTCACATGTGTGAGCATATAAATATATGTGTAATATATGTATATGATTTATAGAGACACTTTTGAGTGATGTCAGATGTCATGGCTATAATAAATTTTTTTTTTCACTCTGCTGGTTTTCTTTGCCCAGTCTGCCACTAAGAAACCTCGGAAGTCTCCCGGGGACAAAGGTCGTTTGGAGGCTGGAGCCAGAGGAGCAAGTCGTGGAAGAGCTAATGGCCACCCTCAGCAGAATGGAGAAGGGGACCCTGTCACTTTGTTTGAGGTGGTTAAGCTGGGGAAGAGTGCTATGCAGGTAAAATAACTGTGTTACACTTTTCATCATTCAGTGTACCCTGACTGTAGAAGTTCATTCTGAGTTATGCTTTTGTAAACAGTTGGCTTTTTTCACAAGCTGTATTGGTCCAGTCGACTTTCATGTTTAACATTATCTTAGTCTGTATATGATAAAGAACAGGATGTGCTGTCATTGAGTTGGGGACTGCCACGTATTTCTGAAAAATGAGACAGATCAGAAAAGCCATGTATTTCAGTTGAATTCTCCATTATTTTGTCCATTGCTTTCAAATTGTAAATACACATTGGTATTAAGCAGTCCATTAAATAATAACCTGTAATAAGTTTTACAAGAAGAAAAAGTATAAGATGATCCTATTGATGGATACAAAGCTTGCTTTCTTTTTTCCCCCTTTTTTCTTTTTTCTTTTTTTTTTTTTTTTTCCCAAAATAGCTGCTGGCTGAAGCACTTTTGAGTACTTCACACTGCAGCTTGCATTCTTGCTGTCCCCACCAGAGCTACAGATGAAGGCTAAACAAGTTGCCTAGACTTCCTCTGTGGCTGAGGGACAAAGATGGACACACCCTGAGGGTGAATTTTTCATTATAAGATATCTAAGATAGCTATATTAAACTGCCTCTGGAGGTGTTTCTTACTCGTTTTAAGTTTTTATCAGTTACTGAGGTCTTAAAGCATTTATTGGGCCAGATGAGTCCTGTCTCAAGAACCTGTATAGATGATTGTTTCTGACAGTATTTGTATGCTTTTTCTAAGTTACTATGCTTCAGCTATTTGTTTTTGGCACTCAAAGGAGAAACATGGGCCCAGAATACCAATAGCCCATTGCAGTTAAAAGCCAACAGTGGTTCCCGCTGAAGGGTTGTTTAAACAAACTTCCTTTACTTAGCATTTCAACAAAAGGGAATCATGCAACATTAGTATGTTTTGATTACGTGGTGCCAACTGACGTGAGCAAAATTATAAATTAGGAAAATTAGGATCAAAGTGCCATTCTTAACATTGCTTTTGGTGTAGCATAAAACCTAGCACCAATGTAGTCTTCCACATGAGTTCAAGCTACGGAATATTTTCGCTGAGCCTCAAATCTGAGATGTAGTTTTAAAGTACTAATAAATAGGAAGAAAATATCAGTATTTTTGTTCTTTATAGTGGCTGTTTTTACAGTTACACAGGATTGACCCTTCTTATCTAGTAGGTGAAGACAGAACAAATTTACTGCTAACAAAGCTACAGATTCTTTGGGCCTCTTCTTCCGACATGTTTTATATCGGGGTTTCCAACTTTCCTTGGTTTTCGACACATTTTCAAATTTTATTTTTGGCAGGATTTGAGGAAACATCTGGAGTCTATTTTCTGGTTTTACTGCGGTACCGAACATATATTATGCTTTACGTAGTATGTTTGTCTTAGAGTTATTGATATTTGCAGGCGCCAAATGAGAAGGAATGTGTGATTGCTTTGATATTTGATGACTGAGTGCATGTGTGGAATTGACTTTGATACATTTCATCTATTTCAAAAGAGATGCCAACAGAAGTCTTCCACAAATGAATTTCTAAAAAGAAATAGTCTGCATGTTTGTAGTAAGAAACCTTTGGAATTCAAATTGAACTGAATTCAAAGGAATTGTTTTGAAAAAAAGTACTATTTGTGTACAGATATATACATAAACACACACACCCCTTTATATACATGTGCACGCACATACTTAAAATGCACTTAGCCTACATCTTGCCCAGATGAGAAAGAAGTAAATAGCTCGTTGGAAGCCGTTCCTAACATGTAAACATATAGTAAAAGAGTAGGCAAGTCTGTTTGAAGGCCTGGGGCATAAATGGCCCATTTTTTAGGGCCATATTTGGAAACCATAATCCTAAGTTCAAGAGTATGTGCCACTTGGGTACCTTCAAAAAATTTATTATTGATAAAAATTAAAGAAATTGACAGACCCGCGTAGTGGGAAGCAAGATGCAATTATAATGTAATTAAATTATTTTTAACTTGAACTTCTGGATGAGAATCCCACATTGAAACAAAGGTTCAATAAGCCAAGTTTATCAGCATCTTTATATTTTTTGTTTTCCTTAGTTTAGGGACTTTTATTTAACAATTAGGAATGCTTGGCATTTTTCTTACTCATAGTTTTGATGCAGGTTTTTTCTGGCCAATTTTAGCAATTTTGTCAGTATTGCCAATTTTCAGATAAATTACATATATTTGCATTTGTTAGAACCTCTTTTTTGTTGATATTCAGTTATTTCCCTGTAACATGAACCTACTTTTTTCTGTAGTGCTCTTAAGTTTGCTTCCAGCAATGAAAAACAGAAAAGTTCAATTAATATATTTTGAGACTATGTGGAAATTTTACTTAATGTGCTTTCATTCCTGACCTATCTGCTCCAGCTGCGTGCTCTCAGAATATATTTTAGTTGTTAGATTTTTCTTTGTATTGCCAGGTTATGGAAGCCTGTAGCTGAATGCAACTCTCATTTCTTTGTTTCTCCTCTATTCTGGTTCTTATCGCAGGGTTCATTTACCTCTCTTCAGGCTTACTGCTGGTTGGATTCTTCTAGGGAAATAAAGTAATGTTAATATTTTGTTTTTCAAGTACACATAACTTCAAAGCTGCTCTTTGCATGTAAATCTTAGCTTCTGTTATGAAGTGTTAGTTGTATCCAAGCTAAGTCTCACTTGAACTCTGTAAATCAGTTTGATACCCATGATAACCAAGTATTGGATTGTTGGCACTTTTAAAAAAATCTGTAACCTATCGTGTGGTTAGTTGCTTCAGAAGATTTTCTGTTGGCAGCTCTCTCCGTATGTAGTGCAATATGACCTACCTACCTTCCTGTTTTCTGCTGGTACAGTTCTTTAGTCCATTAAGATTGTTTGCAGAGCTTTTTAGGCACACATTTTTCTTCGTTAGGGAATTAATGACACTTCTCTGCTTTTTGTCATTTGTCTCTTTTTTTCACCTTGAATGTTTTTATGGACACAGCTATAGCCAGTATATTTCCCCACTCTAAACTTCCGCAGGCAGAACAGACTGTATCATCATTTCTCATGTGCTGAACTGCCTGAGCTTACCCTGGTGGGAATGAAGGGCATGGATGAATCTCCACTCCTGCAGCTGAGCCCCAGTGCAGAGGCTGACTCCTAGCTTAAGCCTTCGTAGGCGCTTCTGTACTGGTCTCTGCCCCTGGTGCTAAGGCAGCAGTGAAGTAAAGAGCATGTGATGGTTGCAGATTTTGTTTAGGCTTCGATCTGAAAATTTCTTGAGAGTTAATTATGTCCAATTAGCTGTAATAAAGTTTGTACTTCTGTGTTGGTCAAAACAAGCGTAATAGCATTTCGCTTTCTTGTGTGCAAAGGAGATTAGTGCCTCCCCCAGAAAACTGGAGATAATCATCAGTAATCATACAAGATATTTGATACCCAAACCTGAACAGATCTGTGCCGAGATTACTCTGTATTATGTGCATAGCCAGTTGTCCTTATCTGCAGTGAACTGCAAACGTCAATTTAGATGTTGATTTTTCAAGTACTTGAACCATCTGCTTATGCTCAGCTAATAAAAGATACCATGGTTTAGAGTTAGACATTGTTCAGAGTAAATACAGCTCCATTCTATGGCACTGTGCATTTAGGATCTGTATCCAAAGAGAGCTTTCTGGCACACTGAAATGGAATTTTTCATTGTGCTACTGGTTCTTCTTTGTCTCGCCAGAAGTCAAGAATATACCTCAGTCCTCGCTCCTCTTGTCTGCCCATCTGGGCACACTAGTACTTTGAGATGCCCTTCCTGTTCACGTTTAGCTCCATTTGTAGCGGCGTAAGCTTACCCTGTCCCATGAGGAAGTTCTCGTTTCCTAGTTTCAGTTCCTCACACATTATTTCTTTCTCGCACCTGCTGGGCTCAAGCTGGCTAACTGGTGTTCATTCATGGTACCACACTGCCTAGAAAGTTCATGAGCATGAACTTTCATGGGCAGGAGGAACATCATGAGACCTTTTTGTTCCATTCAGTTGCTTATCTGCAAGGATTAAAACTTGTCATTAATATAATTTTAAAATATTTCTTAAACGTTAACAGTACTTTTGATACAATACTGATTTTCACCATTTATCCACCTGCCTTTGTTGCAGACTGTGGACTTCAAAATCAATACCTGCAAAAATAAAGGGTATGCATCCCTTACAATTACATGTTTGATCTGTTGGAAATAATAAGAGAGAGGGAAAACAGACGCAGCCTTTAGCAGTGCTTTTTTTGTTGTTCTGTACGTATTGGCATCATACTGCATGATTGCCGGTTCCTTTTAACGTAAAGTATTAGGTTTAGATCAGGTTCAGTTACCAACATCTGTATCCACAATAGTTTTCTGATGGGAATTCCCAGTACCTCCAGTACCTTCTCCTATCACTTTTAGATTTGATGACTTGTACGAGGTTGGTAAGGTAATCAGTTCTTCCAGAAAGCTGATGTGGCTTATATATCTTGTTAACATGGCATATCCTCTACTGTTTAAATAGTTTTGGATATGCATAACATTTGGGGCAGAAATAGACCACTACGGTCTGTAAACTACCTCCTTGCATAGGTCAGGCTGTGGAATTGCACTCGTTCCTGTGTTAAGTCAACAGATTCTTCTACAACCCCTTTTTTCTCTAGTAATAATAATCTTAGTTTCATTTAAGTACAAATTAGGGTGGGCCAACCTTAGCAGCTGCAGAGAATCAAAGGGTTGAACCTTACCCTTTCCCCTCAGGTCTCGCTGCAGAAGGTGCTGGTGGTGGCAGGCACCTCGGCTGTTGAGTGGGGAGCAGGAGGGAGCACTGCCTCGAGGCAGAGGCCCCCAGCACCACCCCGCAGAGCCAGGCTGCTCCTCAGATGTGCTTTCTCCACGGGAAGGAGGCTGACAGCAGGGCAACTGACTGCACAGCTTAATCAGCTGCTTCCCAGCGCATTCAGCATGAATTAGACTTCGCTTTGCTTACTTCTCAACTCCCTGGAATTTCATCACACGGTTATTTTAATTACATAATTATTATGCAATATAGATAATCTCTATGCTCCTTAGTCCTCCCAGTGGTTCTAGTTAAGAAGAATTGTTATGTGCCTGCTTTAATCTTGCATGAACTGAGGCTGCTGTTGAACAGATTGGCCCCACCTTCTCTCACACCTACAGCTGTTGTTTTTTTACACCTTTCTTGTGTGCTTTGTAGTCACACCAAGAAATAAATTTAATTAGAACATGACACCTTGATGGATTTTTTTTCAGCTGGATCAGCTCCCTGATTCAGCTCATCTCTGGCAGCAGCTCAGACTTATTCTTGATTGAAGTGACTGTATAACCATGACAATAGCTACCTTCTATGGCAGGGATTGTTTTACGTATATGCCTTGTTACTTGAGCTTAAAAATTAAAGCCTGCTGGGTCTAACTGGATCATACCAGAAGTCCAATATCCTGTCTCTGACAAAGGCAGATAAGCAAGAGGGTAGATAAGAAGGTAAAATATAGTTCAGGAGTTCTCCCTACCTCTGCCTGTTTGCATCTCAGCGTGAATATGGTTTCTGTATAAACATTAGCCTTAATGGCTTTCTTTTTCTTGAATTTGTCTGTTCTCCCTACTAAAAGTCCTCTTCAATGCATCGTGCCTCTGCATCTACCTTGGCTATTTCAGTAAAGGTCTTTGCAGAAGGTGTAATAGTGTACAAACATATGATATAAATTATCATCCACATTTTTTATGTTGAAGGCATTTTTTAGTTTAATTATCCTCTGTTGAATTCTAACAGTGCTGTATTCTCTGACTTGAAGGATGAATAATGACCTTGGGTTTCACCAGCCTCTCTCAGAAACTCCTCAGGAGTTTTAAGTACGCATCCTGTAAAGCTTACAGGGTACAATAACTGCAAGTATTATTGTCATTTGTATTTAGTTTTGATATTGATAGATGGATTTCTTCTGCAGCCTAATCTTGCTTTGCTTTTGGTTATATGCTACTGATTTAAAAGGAAAAATCAAAGCTAAGTACACGTTCTCATGGTTGTTACACTAGCAACAATTTCGCCACCAGATAAAACGTGAACTAATTAAAGGGGCTTCCCTTAATACCAAATTAGTTTTTCTGCTGCTTCTCCCTTGTGTAATTCACAATTGATGATTTCACTGCTAAGGCATGCTGCTTGTATGCCAGTGTGCAGCATGTGAAGACATTTATGCCTGAAAATCCCCATTACAGTTAAAGCCAGAGAAGTTTTTTATTCTCCAAACTGCAGTCATTTTTTGAATTATCTGGGGTGATCCACGAACTCTTTCCAAATTAGGCTAGCAAAAGAATTTGAAGTATGGCTTTTAATAAATTTATGGGTCTCTTATTGGTATAACTGATCTTTTTTCTGCACTCCCTAAGGATTTTCAGTGCTCATGTACAGTGTATAGAACTGTTTTTTTTGTGCTTTGAAGTATCTCAGAACCATTCATGCCTGTGATTGGCTCAGGTTAAGCAGACACAACCCTTAAGAAATTGCGTAGTAAGTAAATTTGAGAGATCAGCAGCTAACACCAAATCTGTACCATTGCAGGAAACTGACTTCGTATGAGGCCTTTGCAAATTCCACACCTTTTCAGAGGACTCGGGTGAGGAAGTGCAGTTCTGAGTAGCGCAGATGCTCTGTAACAAGAGCATCAGTAGTTCTTCTAATCTTAATCCATCTGCAAGGATAATTTTTCCAGTACCTTTTGTGCACGAAAGACTAATGCCACTTAAATCATGCCATTGCAGCACTCTGAGAACTAAATATTTGTATCTTTCCAAAGTGTATTTTTTCACCCAAATGTTTCCATGTAATGTGTTACAGGGATTTCCCTGCATAATGGTAGTTCATACCCATTCTACTGCACAGGACTAAGTATTTATGGGAAATGCCAAACACAGATAGGTCTGTATGGAGAGCATGGATTTCTTAGTTTTATCGGGAATAAATTACTTGAAGATTTTATTCCTTCCCACTCTATGCTTCAGGAAAAAGCTATATAGATAGACTATATTAAGCAGATTTTCTTGTCTCTGCTTATGAAAAAGAGAAACAAGACACAGGTACTGACTGTTACATTGAAGTCAGATTTACAATAAAGAATCATTTTCAGAAAATGCTTGCTAGGAGTTAGCAAAGCATGAACTCTCATAATTTAAAATGACCATCTTTAGAGGAAAAAGGATAAATTGCAGATTTTCAATCTACAGTTCTGTTTTATTAAGTTTACATTAGTTTTTTCAGTGGGTGTGTATTATACTCGCTGTCTGCAATTTGGAATGCCACCAGTCATCTTGAGGTCTAATGCAGAACGTGAAACTGCATATACTTGTACATGCTAGGGACTACCTTCTCCCCAGTAACTGTCTGTGTGATTACCTCAGTCTTCACAAAATTTGACCTTAAAAGATTTTTATTATTATAATTAAAAAAAAAAAAAAAAAAAAAAAAAACACGTAAATTAACTTAAATAATTTTACACAGAGCATTACAAGTCTTTTGGTACTTCCATTTCTTACCTCATGTTGTTATTTTCACTGTTTTCTAAGTTATTCTCACCACCTGTTAAAGCATGTTTTTTAGCTTTTGTCTTCTCTTCAGGCTGCTCTTTATACAGATAGTGGAAACTTTGAATTTCCCTGTGCTTTCCTTTCTTGTTTCAGTAAGCTTGAAACTTCATATGAGTAACTATTGGCAGAAGACATTAGTATGCCTTATATACTTTTATTTTGATTTTTTGGGGTAACTTTTATATAAACACACTGTGCGCCCATCCCAGTCATTTTTTGTCTGTTGTTTTCACTAAGTGAAGCATGTCCATGAGCAGTTGTATGAAACGGCAAATTATTTAAAGGTTCCTTAGCCTCGATTTGCCTTAGTTTACAGTTGACTCAGATCTTACGCTTGAGCATATAGTGTCATTTGTTTTACTTTGTTTTAGTCGCACTGCTGCCAAATTGTTACTTAATTTAAATTGTGAAATAGCTTTATGAAATGAACTTTCATTAATATTTAGCGAGACTGTGCTAATTTACATGAGCTGGCAAAGTATCCTCTGCAGTTAGTCCCTGTGGTTCCTCCAGCACTTAACGCTCAGAACTGTACTAATGTTCTTGCACTGAAGGAATATGAAATGGATTCATAGCTGAAAAGCCTCCAGGAGGTAATAAGATAACCAGTTTCATTATTTCATTCATTGCATCAGCCTTCTGCTTTTACTGGCAATTCAGGCTGCTGTTTCTCTTCAATACTAAAAAAAATTCTGATTTATCTTTTGGCAGACTTGAGATGTGAAGGTCAGTATATCTGTAGAGTTTCCATGATTGGTTTTAAGCTGTTTATTCAGACTGTGGATCTATTTTGCTACTTCCTCAACTTTCTTTAAGCTTCTCATTTCTTGCCTATTAGGCATGTTAGATTTTGTCTTCCTACTGTGCTACATGGTAGTTTTTGAAGCATAGTCATTGCAGAGTAAATTTCTGCGAGATTCTCTTGAAAGCTGTTATGGGCTCTTGAAAATCCCTGTGCTGACTACATATTTGTACTATCTGTCATCTGTCATTTGCAGAAGATCTTGATTTTTCACTCAATTCTCATAAGAATAGAAGCATTTTTCAAATTTGAAAAAATACTGAATCTCATTTATGTAGAATGTACTTGTACAGGCTTGTCACAATGACTGACTCAGAGATGTGGTGCATTTCCGTATATATATGTATATCTATAGCTTATATAGATGGACATGCATGTATATATGTATCTACGTGCATATATATATGTAGCTGCTTTCTGTTGTCTTTTCTGAGCAGGGAGTGAGAGGGAGTCATGGATGTTACTGGAGCAATTTTCATCTCTGTAATCGAGCTAGATAGTTTTTGACTTTTCTTAAAATTTAGTTACCGTATTCCTTGTCTTACTCCAAGCTGGTAATGACAATGAGAAGCTCATGTAATTTCTCATTTGTTGTACTTCATAACCTTGTCGAGGCCCTTCCCTTGTGCACACTCACTGAATTTGGTGAATCCTGAAAGTGCTGGTTTCCTGCACCTGGGTAGAATACTGCAGCACGTGCTTCCTAGGAATGCTGAATTTACCACCTCTGTCATGCAGAGCTTGTGAAGTGCCTGGTTCCGTATGGTAGATCCATGTTCCCGACTGCATCTGAAGGTAGAAACATCTGGCAGCAGATGGGCACCACCAGAACAACCTGTGCAACCTAAGCGTGCCATCTTCCAGAAGCGTTTTGTAGCAGTAGGCGAGGAGCCTCTCATTGGGATTAATTCTTCTGGATGGAGCTGGCTTGTAGCTCTCTCCTTTCCTCCTCCTGTCGCTACATGTGCCTTCACTGCAGTGTCCATCCTGCGTTTGGGACAGATGACAGGGAGCGGCCAGGGCAGAGTGATGACCAAATGTGGGCCATTGTTGGGAGAATTACTAAGGGAGTTTGCTGCTTGCTTGTGCCTGAGAATCTCGTGAACATGGGGTGACTGGAAGGAGGGTTCTCACAAGATGAAATCATCTGGCAGGGTTTGTAGTAATCTGTGGACTGTTGGCTAGATACCCTTGTTTTTAACAGGAGTCTTTTTCTCTATGCAAGTTTATGCAAAATTGGCCTTTTCTGGCCATGATTCCTCGCTGCACCCTTTGCTCTACTGTTGCCTGCCTGATTTCTTTTTCTCTTGTATTCAGCCTTTTTCCTGGTTTTTGGATTACTGCTGGATTTTTTGGTTCAGTTGATAGTTGTCTCTATTTTTGGTCTGATGTGTATCTTTTTATTTTTTCATCCTAATGTTTTCAGTTTTTATAGCTCTTTTCTGTTGCATCAAAAGTTAACAGTTTGATTAAGTTCCAACTGTTGTAGCATATGTAGTCTGGCTTCATTATCTCCTGTTGCCTTAAACTGTAATCTCTTTTAAAAAAATTACCAACAAGCATGCCAAATGTGCATGAGAGGTTGAATTCTGCAGAGGTGTGGGTGTTTGATTTTAATACACTGAAAATCCCCCCCTCGTGCTGAGGGGTTAGCAAATGGGATTTGTGTGGCTGGGTGGTGATGCCTGCAGGTTGGGTGCCTCTGTGCCTTGTCACCCCCATCCCCCTGAGATGCAGTGGATTCTACCTGGTGTAATCATGAGCAGGTGTAGGCAGGAGTTACCTTACCTTGCAGTGCAAACGTGCTCTGGACAGATGAATTACGCCGTCAACTCCACTGGATATTGGCTATATATATGCATGTATGTATAGCACACACAGACTGTTCAGTGTAAAGGGAGCGACTGGCTGGCTGTGACTGTGTGGGCTATGCGTGTAAAGCTAGGTGAGATGAATCGTACCCAAATATTAAAAATGTTAGCTAAAAGTTTCTGTCAGTCCTCTGCTAGGTGCAGACAATACAGGAGGCAGTCTTTGCCTGCTGTCCCTGCTCCAAACCTAAACTCTGGTTTTGCTGTTTTTATCTACTGCTGGTGCTAAACACTCTGCAGTGCCTCGGGTCTTGAGATCAGCTGCTTGTCTTTGTTCTTCTGTGAATTGTATCGGGGTTCTGGCTTGGAAAAACAAGGACTGTACTGGGTAGGATGGAGTGGACGCTTCTTGCTCAAGGACATAGCATGTCCCTCACAAATTCTTTGTATATAAAGAGACCAAAAAATAGCAGAAGGTAGATGGGCTGAACTAGTGCTATGGTTTTGAGGTAGTACTGCAGAAAGCAATTAAATAACTGTTTAAAGGAAGAATCAAAATGGAAAGATCTTCATACAGGTCTTCCCTCTGATCCTCCTCTTTTAAATCCAGACGGGTTCATTGACATAATTTATAGCACAGTCCAGAATCACTTGCAGTGAGCAAAACAGAATTTGGAAAGGAATCTCTAAGGCTAGCCTTATTTCTACAAGGAGTGCTTTATGTGAAACAAGTCTATGGGGAGAGCACAGACACTGGCAGAGAACTAGTTACTAACATGTAGAAAAGACATTTGAGATTTTCCAGGCTCGAATAATATAATGAACTTCAGAAAATGTTAAGAGATGTGTGACAAGGATGAGCAAAGATAAGGACATGAAAGTATTTCTGTGCAAGCCACAACAGCACAGAGTAGGATTCTTGTGCCTGAGATGCCAAGTGGAGAATATTGTGGAAACATGGAAAATGGAAATAGGTGCTGGAGGTTTGTGTTCTCTTTTTCCTTAAGAATTAGGTAGCATCAGATAGAACTAGCTATTGGCAAGTTCAAAACAAAAGTTGCAGTGAGTATTTAACCCTTGAGACATACTGCTACAAGATGCTGTAGATGGTGACATTTTCTGGTTCACAGACACATTCATGAAAGGAAATATAGTGTCTGTTGAGCCATATTCACACTCAGGAAGCTTCTGAGCTGCAAATTAAGAGCCTGGGAGAGTAACTGGGAAGTATTGGTATATTCTTGCCCTATTACCTTTTTCCCCACATGAAGCCCTGTGGGGTGGGAGAACCTGTGGTCTGACCCAGCACAGCTGCTGGTTTTTAGAGTGAAAAAATTAGCTGCTGGCAATTGAATGTTGCTCTGATATCTACGCTAATAAAGCTGTTCAAACAAATGTTTTAAGTTGTCAGTACACCAGCAGGCTGGTCATTAAGCTTTGTCAATATTAATTTTAGTAAATAATTTTTACATTTGGTTAAGTTCGGTTTTATGTGCTGTGGTGAATTCTGTGAATGATGCTGACAGGAAGAGGGCTAAATTCATGATGAAAAAATAGTGAAGCATTCTGGATAGTCAGTTTTGTGCTACTGCTTTATGTTTTCTCAACAAGATTAATTTGAGGCCAAGACTTTCCTTTTGATTTCTTCTAAGTAGCAGATGGACAGTGTTTTATAAGATTCCTTCTCCTACTGTGAATGTGAGTGTATTCGTAGACAAAACCTCTAAAATCTTTTTTTTTTTTTGGTAATTTGAATGTGTAGAGATTCATGCTGGTTGTTGAATAACATGAGAATGCTGATAGTCTCATCCTGACTTGGGTTAGGAACAAGTATAGTGACCTGTGTTAAAGACGGAGCATGTTGGCTCATTTCACAGAGGCTGTCATTCCTAGTACGTACAAAACTGTTTTCTCGCTGCTTCCCTCTTCCAAACACTTGCTGAGGTCCTACTGGCAGTCAGGGGAGATTTCATTTGGATAAGCTGGGAACTGCAGAGGGATGTTTCCAGAACCTATCCTTAGGTCTGCCAGTTCAGAAAGAGGCAAAGTTTTTCCAAGAGGCTGAATTATTTGAATTCTTACCTTCCATTCATCCTTTTTCCAGCTTGGATGAGAAGCTGATTGAGGGGGATAGGGATTTTTAAATTTAATTTTATAGAAATACATTATAAACGTAAACTCCCCCAAAACAATCCATTTGCAAGGTGTGCTCCAATAGTATAGTCAGGCTAATCAAGCTTCTCTTAATTAATGCTATCACATACATGGGATGGTAAAGATTTTTTTTTCTCCTAGTAAAGTAAGTAAAATATATTATTTGGTTACATTAAATATGTACAATTCATTACCTTTATTGTGTATGTAATTGAGGAGGTCCAAATAGAGAGGTTTACTAATGCTGTACGTTAGTGACACGGAAGGAGGTCATACTTGTATTCCTTAAGCCTGAATCGGGCTGAAGAGGGACCTCGTCAAACCCTCTTGCTCTTCTAGAACAGTTCTTAAAGCATTTCCACAGTTATTTGTTTGCTTTGTCCCCATTGCTCCATCGTACTTACATCAGGAGTTTTAAAAATCCTGAGTCCCCCCACACTGATGGGGTTCAATAGTCAGAATGTGTCTGTAAGGGAAGCAGCTACAGGCTTTGCCATTCGCTGTGTGGCTCCACATTCCTTTCGGCTGATGTACATCTGCCATTAATTCTTCCCAGTGCCGTGACGTGATTGCACTGTTATGTTGACTGGCAAAATTCATTGAGTGTCATTTCTCATCAAGCCACTGAAGCATGTGCTGTGTCGCCAGAGATTAATACATGACAAATGACAAACCTTGACACCTGTATGCTTTCTGTCCTCCTCCCTGCTATCCTTCATAATAATCACTGCATGCTACGCCTGCTTATCAGTGATTATAAAAATATCTCCTGACTGTAAATAGTTCTGAGTGCAGTTTGAAACTGACTCCACTTCATATACAGTGATTCAGGTGATTTATCTATTCCCAAACACTGTAAGACCAATTTCTTTGTTTTGTATTCACAACATAGTCTTCATTGCATTCTGTCTTCTTGAACTCTGTACAGTGTTTATGAAGGATTGATATACTGCTTAGACCTTTAGAAATACTGAGGTGTTCATTATGCATTGTGAATTCAGTTTTTATCCCCAAATGTTTCTACTCATTAGTTTTCTGGGAGTGTATGCTATTCATTACGTATGGAATTATAGCATTTGTTTTTTCAACACAACTGTGAAACTGTATAAATACTGTGAGTTTTGAGAAATTAAAGTGATTTGAATTTGAATCTGTGTTTATACGATTACAATACCAGAAAACAATGCATATAGTTCTGTTCTCTAACAGTATTTGTTCTGTCTCCACCTTAAGAGAAGGTGTATAGATTTCTGCATTTGCACACACAAGTTATGCAAAATAAATTCTCAGTTATAAAATTATATTCTGAAAAGAATAGTGATTGCCTTTAATAAAACACTTTTTAAGAGTGTCTGATAAGTATTCTTTTTTTCTTGACAGTCTGTGGTGGACGACTGGATTGAATCATATAAACAAGACAGGGACATAGCACTTCTGGATTTAATCAACTTCTTTATCCAGTGTTCAGGATGTCGAGGTACAGAACGTTGGATACAAGTTGTATAGAATAAATCTGACAGTCATACAAACGTTAGTGCAAATGCTGGTAAAGATGTGGGAGGCACATGGATTGGTACTCCTCATATGCATGGTTGATATAGAAATATTGTCTGCATTCAGGAATAATTTATTTAAAGCTTGTTTGTCAAGGGCATACCCTTTCTTTTTTTCACTTTCCTGCCATCATCCTAAAGTGTACAAATCCTCCCAGAGATACTCTACTCATCAGCAAAAGGAGACCAAAGATCTGTTAATCAAGGTAGGCGTATCTTTACTTCCCCTTTCTCTTTCTTCCCAAATATTTTCTTATTGCAAGAATTAGTAGGTGTAGCTATACTTCAACTGCTTTTTTATTCCTGTCTCTTTAGGAAAACAAGATTTTTTTCATCTGAAGAGGAGGGCGTCAAGCTTCAGTTGCCTTCAATTAGCAAGAGAAGATTTTTTTTGGATAAAGCACCAATTTTACGTCTTCCTCTGTAATACTTTTATCAAGTCAGCGGCGTGGACAGTCTTTTATAACCTATTTAATCAGCCTCCATTACCTGGAATTGGGCACTATTTCTAGCATTCCTTTGCCACATTTGCTTTCTAATGAGTTTTTCATGTGTTGTTTTTTTTTTACAGTTAACCTTGAAAACTGAGAGAGACAAAACTCTACTCCCTCTGTAGCATCCAGAACCAAACTGTTGTTTGTTTCCTGATGCTTCCTATAATTTGCTTTGAGTAACTGAAAATAACCTATAATTCAAAAATGCTTTTTCCCCATTTTGTAACTGATGTGCAAATGCACTGTTAGATCATCAAATGATTTGGGTACAAGTCCCTTTTCTTCCTTAACTGTAAGGAGAAGTCCCAAGTACAGTTAAAAGCATCAGAGAAAAATAAATATAAGCCATCAGTAGGAGCTTCAGCAAGCTTTTTTTTGTAGCTTAAGGAAATAAATTTATTTTATGGATTATAGGAAAGACTGGAGCTGTGGAAGCATTCTGTGAAAGGGCTAAAGCTTAGGGTTTAGGTTACCAACCTCTGTCGATGTCTATACTGTTCACACAGATTGCCTAAAATATTTTTCAGACTTGTTTTGCAGCTTGTGTGAAGATGGTTGCATTGTTTGCCCTTTTTAAACATTGTCTTTTAAAGATGTACATGAAAAAAAAAAATTAAAACAAAGTGGATCCATGGCCATATGTTTTTATTCTTAATGGAAGCTTTTGGTGTAGTAATGTCATAAGTATATCTTCATTCCCTTGCTGTTCTGTAATTTCTACTTCCTTTCTTTCTCCTCATTGGAGAAAGCAGCACTTGTAAAATGTCAGAAGAATTGTATTTTTTAACTTCTTGTTTCTGGTTGACACAGGCTGAATGCCAACTGTCAACCATATGCTATTGGAGCCATTGCTTCCCAGAAAAGCTTTCTATTATTGGCTACAAAGCACAGCACTTTAAGTGGCTGATGTTATTTACTTTTTTTCTTGGTGGTAGTTTCATGTTTTGTTGTGTTTTTTGTTTATTTGTTTTGTTTTGTTTTTTATAGTGACTTTCTATCTGTTTTCAGTATTCTGTTTTGCACCCACAGGAATATCTCTCTGCCAAGCTCACGTTAGTGGTCCTCCAATTCTAACAGCAACAATAGGAAAAAGAAAGCAAAAATGACTTGTCCCTTGACTTTACAGTGTGTTTTGAAGGATTTATTTCTGTGATAGAATTTTTGCAGTGAGTATGGTCACAGCTGTAAACAGGGTTAAAATCCTGGCAAACGGCTTTGTTCTTTCCTGTTCTCAGTTGTGACTTTTCCCCTTCCCATTCTAGTAAACATGCCTGCTCACTAGAATAAGTAAAAGCTTTTTCAGAAGAGAGTGGATAGGGTGAAATGCATAATAAGCTATCCTTAATTAAAATGAGGTATGGAAATTTGGGGATTTCCTCTGTTTTGTGAGGAAGACCAAAGTTTATTTTTCATGGCAAGAATATATGCTTTAATATATCACAGATAAAATTCCTCAGGGAACTTTGAAAGTGATGCTAGGTTTGATAAATCTAGTGCTTTGATAGTGCTTAGAAGCATTTAATATCTAAATCTGTGTAAAATGCACTTAGCCTGACATTTATTGCAACAGTTGTAAAAAGGCGAAGAGCCTGTGCCTGTTTTCTGACTTCAGTTAGGTATTTTAGGCACAAAACTTAATAGCTTTACTTAGCAATAGTATTGACCCTGACAAAAATATCTTTATATTTAGAGAAATACAGATCTTTATGTATTTATCCCATTCTATTGGGCAGTGCATACACTTGAATGAACCTCTTGTCATCCTCCGGTTTTGCTTAGAGATTTTCCTGAAATTAGAAGTGATCTGTTGTGAATATAAATAAGCAGGCATGTTACATAAAGTATTTAAAAACGGAAAATTAATGTATTTTGCAGGTTAATGTACAACATCTGTGCAACTTTGAATAAATATTAACCACATATTCAAGCATCTGTCTGTTCTTTGTTAGCTCTTCTGAGTATTTAATTAGTTACTCTCTATGTAATGTGTTCTGGTTCATACAATGACAATTAAAACACAAGAGATGTATTTTTAGCATGACTTCAGAATTCTTTCTTGTATTCTACGGATCATTTAATGTAAATAATAAGGTTGTACTATTGAACTACCAAAAGCATCTCTGCTCAATAACTGGATTTGCACTGGGGTTAAAATCACTTTTTATACCGTCTTTCCACTAGTTTTCCCACTCAGTCCGTATGTTTGTTGCCTTTACTGATTTTGATTACCAAAAAAGTGAAAATAGTTAAATTTTCGTTTATCCTGCCTTTTTTTTTTTTTTTTTCTTTAAGAATACCTGCCTTTCACAGTTTATTGTAGTTTTCTTTGTGATGTGACATGGTGTTTCTGTGAGAGAATGGCTGACAAGGGCTGGTAAACTGACTAAAAATAAATTATGTTTTGTTTGTTTCATACCATTTTAAAATGCATTGCATTTTCTAGAAGGAGGATCTTGTATTAGATAATGCCTTAGAAAGATGAAAAAGTTAGTGTTCAGTTTTAAAATAGCTTTTATTTTTGGAAAAAGAGCAAATAAATGCTGTTTACCATTACAGGAAAAAGGTTTGTTTGTTTAGTAGGAGGTATTTATTTTTCAGAGTATTCACAATCCATAAAGAAGGTGGTGTTGTATTTGCCGCCTTCTTTGTCTGCCAGAAAATCAATTTAGAGTTATGTATTTTTAGTTAACAGGGAACTTTCTTGAATTTAGGCTGTCATAATGATAAATGTATTTTTTAATTAACTTTCACTTGGCTGGAAGGAGAAAGTGTATCCATATGACTGAGCTTTCCATTTCAAACTTTGTAGCTTGGTCTGTAGCAGTGCAGATACAGGCATCCTCCCCTCCTGCAGACAATTTGCTGATCAGTGTTCAGTTTTCTGTGATTTTTTTTTTGGCACTCTATTCCAGTGCTTTCTTATTTGAAGGATTTTTATTTTTTTGAATACTTGCATAAAGCACAGCGTAGTGTGCTTAGATCTCTGAGCTAGTTGCAAGCAAGCTGAAATGTCTAATCAGCAATATGCGTGCCCAGGTCCCAGAAGCATTATAACTGTGTCAGTATGATGCTGCATCTGGGCTAATTAGCTGTGCCTCTCAGCCTGAGTAATTAGCTCAGGTATCATGCTCTGCTGCTATGACAACCAGGCTGTTTCCATTTCTGGAACTCCATGCATTTAGAGCTGCTTTGGGGATCTGCATTACTGTCTGCTTTTGCCTTCTGTTATTGATATAAAACAAACAGAAAACTCCACAAGCACTCTGACCTTTCTGGATTTTAAAGGCTGAGAGCCATGCTTGTGGAATAAATATATATATTTTTTCCAAACTGTAAGCAATTAGTGGTTGAAACAGCCTCTTAAGCTGTGAAGGACAAACCAACCTATCGAGTTCATGTACAAAAAGAAGCTTTCTTTTGCAGGGGAAAAGGGTCTCTCACATGTTGAAGAGAACTACTTCAGTACTTCAACTACATAGTGAAATTATTTCCATTCTTTCTCTCGCTTCCCTGTAATTTCTTTTCTCATAGGTAAGTCAGAAACCTGTAACTTCTTAGGATTTTCAGAAGTGTTTTGAGCTCTGCATCGTCTGCTAGCCTTGCCCTGTATTGGACAGCTTTAAGACACTAGTCACTGGAGAAATAAAATCGGTGAAACTTCCTCACTGTTAAGTTCTTAGCCTGATAGCCTTCTCTGGATTTTAAAGGGCTCTCCCTTAGAAAGCTTTGTGATATGGCATGCTCAAGTTGATTTTAGGAATAGTACTGTTGATCAAGGAAATGGGTGAATTTCCTTTATATGAAGATTTTCTCACGTCACAAAATCTTCACACCTCAAAATCTTCACTATTATTTTTGTTGCTTGTTTGTTTTGTTTTGAGGAATTAAATGTTAATGAGTAAATATTCAAACTGTCCTCAGTCAGCTATGATTGCTGCTGTTGTTTAGTGTTACTTTTTTAATAGCAAGTAAGCAGGAATCTGTGTAAGAACTTTGTACACAATATTGAATGCAGAATGTTTTTTATTGACATTTTCCTTGTGAATCGGGCAGTTAGGAGTCCACACTCTTTCAGCTTGAGCTTTGAATCTCTAGTTGTGCCTGACACATTCTTGTAAGATGCTCTGAAAAATTCTGTGGTCAAATGGTACAGACAGAGCCAACAAGTGCAGGATTTATGAGCTAGCTTGCTTGAACACGAGACGTGCGCTCATTTTGATTTTTATTAATGTTCTGTGCCCTTAATTGAGGGCATGGAGCAAGCTAATAGATTTATGTTTTACCTAAGGAAATTGAAGGCTAAAACCAGGAATAAGCACTGTGAAGTGGCCATTGTATGACTGGCAAAAGAAATGAACAAACAACTGCTTGCTTTGCTGTTGGGCAGGATTTCAGAAAGCAAATTAGCAAGGAAATAGTATTATTTACTTTGATTAATAATGTTTTAATAGGGGAATAATGTTGTAAATATAATAACATTTTGGTTTAAGAAGGACAGTAATTTATTGTTTACTTGAACACAGTTTTGTTTGTGGTCAGTGGAATGATATTATTCTTACAGACAAATGCTGTTGAGCTTTGAAAGAAGACTGAATGACAAACGTAATTTCCTGCAAATGGTCCTTACATGAGGAACTGCAAAATTGTTTGTGAGAATGTTGCTGCCTTTGGCATGTGGTAAAATGCTTCCTCTCTTCAGTCATTCATGTATTATTAAGTAATTGATAGCTTGAACGTATTTAATATTTTTAACAACTTAGAAAATAAAGTTATTCATTGTGTTAGAATGAATAGAACACACTTTCAGTTTTTTCAATAAAACCCCTTTTTAGTGTGTGAGTAGAGGGGAGAATTTGCAAAGTAAATGACTAGTGCACATTAAAGAAAAAATAATGCTTACCCGTGCATGATTTAAATCCTAGAAATGACAAGGTTTTATAAAATATTCTGTATGCATAGTGTATAGAAATAAATATACGTCCCCAATACCTCTATGAAGTATTAAAAAGATACCGCTAACCACATTCAAAAACTGTCAGCTAAAACTGAAGGATAAAAATGACTTAATTTTCTTCTTAATTTCATGTGTGGTGAAGATAAACCAGATCTGAACTTTGTACTTCTTGATTCTGAGCCTCGAGGTCATTTTTACAATGTGTTTATTTTGAAGTGAAAGCTTATAACATTCAAAGTGAAAATAAGATGCAAATTACTAACTGGCTTGGGTGGAAAATAAATTAGGTTACCAGAGCTGCATTAAATGTTTCATCAGTTCAGTTCTTTAAGTGAAGATAGATAAAGTTGTCATATCAAACATTTGACAAGTAATACGGTTATATCCAAAGTGAATTTTTGTGAAAATTTGCATATGGATTCTTTTTGTTAAATTTCTTGAAGTTCAAGCTTTAGTGTCAATGGCTTTTAAATCAGAAAAGTTTTCCATCTTTCTTCCTGTTTTCTGCAGAATGGCCTCTATACTTTAATCTGATGTACTACTTCCTATCTTTTTCTATTCTTTAGCTCTTCAGAATTAGCCTGTAGGAAGAATAGCTACAAAACTCTGGTTTGTGGGTTTGTTTGTTTGTTTTTAAATTTTCCAACTTCCTGACTTTTCTGGAAGCCTTGAAAAATTAAAAGAATTCAGATATGAGAGTATGGAAAAGGTTTGAAATAGTACATCGCAGACTTACAAACACCTGTGAGCTGATGGCCTCTTTTTCCTAAAAGGTGCATCCTACAGCTTTCAGAAACCAGTAGAAAAAAATGCAGAAATCTGCTGACTGTGCAGTACAGCAAACATGAATGAAGGGCATGCTGGGTCTGTGGTTTCATAAATTGCTGAATGAAATACCTGCTGTTTTGACCTCTGACTTCAGTCCAAGATTTTACCCTAGGAATTGGTAACAGGAGCAACAGTAATTTAAAACAAACATTTACATTTTTTTTATTACTTTCTCCATGAATACATTGAACTATTTGTATAGCAAGTATGACCAAAAATAAGTGGGCTTAAAATCAGATATTAAATGTTTTATTAATGCGAATTAATTTAAAATTTTAAATTATTTAAAACAAGTTTATTCAATTAATTGATGACACTAGTGATACTGGAATGTTTTAGAGCAGTTACATGCATAATGTAAGGAATGGCAAGCTACCTTTGAATTTATAGTGAATAAAAGCAAGGTTTGCACTGCCAGTGCTGTATCATATGTTAAAATCTCTGCTAAAAATGGAAGCACTTGTAAGCATGGAACAAAGTTTGTGTTCTTCTCCTGTGTACTATTTAGTATATTCATAGATTATAACATAATTTTTGGGACTGCTCATTGAAGATAAATTGTGTAAGGCTTTCACATATTACCACTTGTTTTCCAGCGTATTCAGTTAATTACATACATATCAATCAGGAAAATGGTACTACTCATGTGACTGTAAAGGCACTATTTGAGAAGTTTCTATCAGATGCTTTAGTGCTACAATTATTAGAAAACAGAAGACCCCTTTGTGTTAAGGCTTCAGAATAGTTGTGTTACAGGTCATATCTGTATAATTTCCTCTTTAGTTACGCTTGGTTTGTTTTTTTTATGTAATATAAACTGTTGTAGGAGGAACCCCTCTGTACTAAACAGTTAAGGAAAAACATCAGTTTGGTGTTTTTTTTTGACAGTACTGCTCTAAGACTTATGTGCAGATAATGCCTGCTATGAGTTCATCTTTACCTATGCATTAGATAAGGTTTGCTAGATTTTTTTTTTAGATGACTTAAAATGTATTTTCTGTGAAGACTGAAACTAATTATAAAAGGCAATCAAATACCACTAGATCTTTGTGCTTTCTAACTAGGTTACAAATACGACGACTTCTTGCCTCTCTTGCCTTGCCTCTCTTGCCTTTCCAAACATACAAATTCTGCTGGTGTTAGAGTCAGATTTTCCACACCAAGAGTAGGAATTAAATTCTAAAAGTGATTTTTTTTTTTTTATTATTTTTCAGGTAACACTGTAGTTGTGGTTCTCTCTTGCATTAAGGAAACCATACTTAGTTTATTAAGTGTAGTGCTAGTATACACTTCGGTAATTACTTTTGAAGAGAAAAAGTCAGGGATGAATAAGAAGGTTACATTCTAGTGAAACAGCACAAAGAAAGTTGTTAAACCCAGTATTACCTTAATCTGCAAGGATTCAATAGTAGCTGGATATAGAAGAAAAAGAGCAGCTAGGTTTTCAAAGAAGATGCGTCAGAATCGGAAAAAATAAAAAGTGGACTCTTACAGAAGCAGACACAATCCTCTAACATTCCAGTGCTACTTACTTTATTCCCTATTTACATCAGCCTTCAGCCTCAGTCTTCTTCAGCCTGAACCATGACCAGCTGAGCCTTAAAATTTTCCACCTCCTTTTAACTGAAAGTTACAACATTTCATGGTACTGCCAGGATCAAAACTGTTACCGGGCACACTGGTATATATGGCCTTTACATCCATGCTCTCTTCTTTTCCTTTTTTTGCCTCAAGCAAGAAGCATGGTACACATTTCTGGGATACCTGGAAGGGTGGAACAGGGTGTTGCTCAGAAGTACCATCAAATCTTGCAAAAAGAGGTTAGGAGCAACCTTTCCCGTACTCTGTATTTTGGCCTAAGTAAGCAAAGCTTAACCCAGTTCTTGGGTTACTCATCAACTGAGAAGTGGGTACATCAGTAGAAATGTTTGGCTTCTCTTTCAGTTAACATCATTGGCTTAAATGAAACTGGTATTCATATTTTCCATCTGTAGTGTTGGGATTTCAGTTTGAAACCGCCTGATTTCATAAAGGGATTAACTCTACAGTTACAAGGTTAAAACACCTTTAACTTATGAGAGTCTTTTCTCTCAGGAGTAGTCTGCTGAGTTTAATAGGCACCATCTGTTGTGGAAGTAAACCTCTACAAAGTCATAACATGATCTTTCGAAATACCTTTCATATAGTTGTCAGATTTACCACAGTCCCTAATATTTATTTGATTTATTCATTCATTCTTGAAATGAGTCTAGATTGCTTGTAAAATGCTGTGACTTAGGAAAGCATGATCATGGAAAAAGGGCCTAGAAATTTTTGCCACTTTTTGGAATGAATACTTACTGTAGATATATTTAGTTATATAGATCATAATATTGCTGTTCTTGTTGACCATATGTAGATACAGCCAATGATGGTATTTGAAATAACCTTTTATTACAGTCAAGAGATTATCAGATCCCACAGTTCTCAAGGGATTAACCCACTAAAACAAGTTCTGCTTCAGATCTAATTTAGTATGGCAAGAATGCATTTGCTATTGATCTTGCTTATTCTCAGTACAGGCTCTGGATGAAGAATACATAACCAGCTATATGAATTGAACTGTGAAGTAATGCAGTTAGCTCTATGACAAGAGTTAGAGGTCATGCTTTTCTAAAATACTGCTAAAGAATGACATTGTTTTTTAAAAAAGTCATTGACACGATGAAGTGATTTTCTTGAAGCTTGTGCCTGGGTAGTTGTGAATATTTCTGTAACTTACCTGCTGCACCTCAGACAGTTTTATTTTGGAGATTGAATTGGGCTTCTGTTTACACAACTATGCAAGGCAGTAAGTTGGATCACCACAAAGCACCTCTTACCAAAGGTTTTTGTATCATCCAGATGTACAATCAGATAAAATACAGAACCAGCCCTACCTCAAACAACAGAAACAACTGATCTACGATGTACTAGAAGTTGTTTGGAAAGTAGAATTGCAAATCTCAAAAAACGAGATCCTGAAGTAAACTAATGAAGTGAGAATCAAAAACTGATCAGATCACGATCCTAGACTTAGAAACAATTTTGGAATAATATCATTAGACTACCAGAAAATTATGTAGTCTTCAGTTATTCTTCCAGAGAGACGACAGACTGGAGTTTTACATAGGCTTAATTTGTCTCTGGGGACAGAAGTAGGAGTAATACTTCAGAGCTCAGGCAGGTGGATAACAATAACATTAATGAATGAAATAAGAAAGTGGAAGATACCACATTCTATAAAAGAAAGCCACATTGTTTTAGTGTACTGGCATCCCTTAAGCATAAGAACAAAGTAATGTGGAAAAGCAGGTGTGCACAAAAGCTGTTAAGAAAATTAGTATATGGCCATCTATTAAAAGAAAGGGCTAAATTTTCATTTTGGGAGATTAAAACTGATTAGTAAGTACATCACATGGTTATATAGGGAAATGGGAATACATGGAGTGCCTTTAATTATGCTATTGAATAATGAGATTTCTGAGGGACCTAACAGTGCTGCTAAGTAGATTTTCTTTTATTAAACTGAGAACTATTATAGATTATGCATCTATTTGATGATGAAAAAAAAAATAATAATTTTTAAAATAGTTTAGCTGAGAATAGTTTTGCGGATTTTTTGGCGGTAGTGGCACTTTAAATTGTGGTGACGTGAGTGTGTGGCACGTTTCTGTTTGATTGATTCCAGCCATTTTTGCCCACTGTTTTCATCTTGTAGTTTTCAAGTCAGTTTAATTAATTAGCCATTTAGGATGACTTTTTGCTCATTGATGAAGAAGAGGAAGATATATTCAAGAAGAACATCTTTGGAGCTTAACCAAAGATTGCTGTTATTCCTGTGTTCTTACTGGTTGCCTTTTACCTATTTTTTCCTGATGGTGGAGAAGACTAAAAAGGGCAAGATTTAGCACACCAAGCAAGATAAGTTTCCACAGATCCCCATAACAACTTGAGTCATTTCTTCCAGTTAGAGCTGGTTTTACTGAGTCCCATTTTTGTTTGTTATGATCCCAAAGAGATGGAGAATCTTTACTACTGCAGTTTATGTGAATTGAATTCATACTGTACTAAGTGAGCGTGTGTACGACAATGTGTATATAGGGAGCTCCTTTGGTACCAAGGGTAATGTTCGTCTGACTTCTGTTTGAAGTGAACTCAACTCGAGTCATCAAATTCCCTTCAGACTATTTTACAGCCCCAAAAGGCATTGAATCTTGTGTCATCCTAACTGCTTCTGTAAATCAGCCTAAAGGATCATGTGATGTGTCAATTTTGGACTCTGAAACTGTCAGTGAATTATTAGATATTAGGGAACTGACAATGGTTGCTGGGCCAGTCAAGTTACCAAGTGTCCTTTCTACCCTGACACCAAGTCTTGTAACAGAATTCCCAGTGCAGAGGTTTCAGAGTATAGAGCCAGCTGAAGATCTCAGTTCTTGTGAAGCAAACGCCGGTGGGGAATGTAGTAGAAATCATTAAATTCCTTTCTTTCAATTCTTTGAAGACGAGTTACTTCAGATCTGCAGTGAGGTGGTTCTTTTAGAACTGTGATCTAACAAAAAGAGAAAATCTCTCCAAAATAGAAAATCAAATGTACTAAGATTTATTTTTGAAGAGAGAAGAATGTATTATGCCTCACTAGAAAACATGATTTCATACTGCTAGGTCACTATTGGTAAGGCAACAGTAAACCACATTCTTTTCAGCTTCAGAGGAAAGGTGTAAGTTTGTTTTCGTATCTTGCTCTATTATTTGGCCAATGGGTAAATGACTGCTGTCAGAGTAGCTTTTTGCCTTGAATTATAAGAAGATTGATTTATGGATTGAGAGCACTTATTTCCAAGCAACGGTTGAACTGTAAGTCTTTTCAGCCAATTACCACTGACTTTGCCTCCAGAAGATGAAGTCCTTTCCATTAATAGACAGAAGAAAATATATGCTAGTTACTTCCTGGTGCTACTTGTGGGTATTTCTGTAATGGATTGGAATTTTATGGCCTGATTAACGAAGGAAGCATAAGGGATTCAAAATGTCTTGAATTCTTTATCTGAGTTACAAAGGGTTTGATCTTAATGGCAATGGTACAGGAAACATGCATGAGTTAATTTGCTCTTTGTTCTCAAATTATATTTGTCTTTTTTTTTTTTTTTTTTTTTTTTTTTGACTGGACACAGCAGTTTTCCAGTGCTAGTATTACAACCATTATAAGGAAGGTTTATATGTGATCCAGAGATTTGACTTGCTGGTGATGTATGAAAGTATAGCTTATTCTCTGCCAACTTAACTCACGTGATATTTCACTACTGAATATACTTTTTGACAATTTATAACAAAAGTCATGACTGAAGTTTAATTTGCAAAGTGTACATGGAGTTATATTAATGTCAAATTTATTTTTTTTGGGGGGGGGGGGGGGAGGGGGGTGGGAAGGAAGTACATTGGAGCTGTAAAGATTTTCAAACACTCCGAATATCGTACTTCTTTGGGCCAGAACGTAGAAAGCAGACCAATAGGAAAGATACCACCGCAGGCCCGTAACAAGCATTTGCCAGCTGTTTTGTCGAAGAGCAGTGAATGATGTTCTTACTCTCAAATGTGTCTGATACCTAATTTTCAACTCATTTTTATTTCTGGTTTCCATGGTAGCATGCAGCAGGAGGTATTGTACTTCAGCTATCTGGTACATTTTTGCTATCACTATTTTGCTTTCTAATACTTCATTGGCTACTTCCTTTTTTATGTAATGTATAGGTAAAGAGACATACTTTGTATAAATCATTCATAACTTTTGGGTTCCCATGTGGAATTTTGTAGAGACTTCTCATAACCATCTTTTCCCCACCTTTCCCTTTTTATTCCAGTTATTCTTCATATTAAAAATGCATTGGTTGAGATTAAAGAGTGAAACTGTATTCATATAATCTTTATGACCAAACCTTTTGCAGGCTTCTTTGGTACTAACTTGGCTGTCACAGCCAGCTTCTGTCCTAAGTTTATGGGATCTCTGCACTCAAATGAAGCTTAGATGTAAGCAGTCTGCTGATAAGGAGCCGTGGCTGGGTTCAGCAGTTCACAAGGCATTTCCAGAGTACATTTGTAACTGCTGGGTATGGACTTTTCCTTCTTGAGAAGGAAAGGGTGGCTCATGAAAATTGGCAGTTGGTTTAACTTTGTATATTGCTTTATGGTTCTGATTGTCTGATATGCTGGCCAGTATTACTGTGTAGTGTTACTTGGTGTATTATGTATATAACACCACTATTGTTTTTTATACCTCTTTAATTAGGATATAAAATTAAAATTAAATTTAGTGTTGACCTAGTGCTTTTCTGCATGAATGGTAACTTAGTAGATTTAACTCTTTGATTGCAGAGGTGTTTAATACATATTAGGGAGAAAGGGCAAAAATATAATCAGAGGTTGCGGTAGGAGGGAAAAATTTTGACATTCAAAGTTAATAGATCTAAGCTATGTACTAGATTAATTTTAGTTTAGTACGGTGTAAACTAATGCATATAGTATAGTACAGCATTTTAATAGCAAGATGTATTTATTGTAGCATACAATATTAATAGTAGAGATCACTTGCATTGGCTTTGCTCTGACTTTGGTAGGTTATAAAATCAAGAGAGATAATGTGGACCAGGTTCAATATCCAAGCTGTGAAGATGTGAGACAAGTTACAGATAAACTGCAGGGCTTATGTCTAGGAGTGCACAGATGGATATCCTGTAGCTTTCTTTCAGGATAATACTCAAAGAATTGATCTTACTAAGTGGCTAATGTATCCCAGTGCTCTAAAGGGAGACTGAGCAACAAGCTGCTTTGGGGAAAGACGAGCATCTGCACTCCTCACCCCTGGTACTGTTCCTGTCTGCCTACCTGTGTAAAGCAAAGCTTGCAGTTCATTCTGATTAGAAACAGTGAGAGGCATTTCAGTGTTTTGAAAAATGCATTTAACCCTTAGGTATTTTGAGACTTTGATCTCGTGGAAACAGTGTAAGGTGGCAGGCATTCTGAAAATGGGAAATGCTTTGTGCATTTCTTTTTGCTCTTTTCGGCCTGTAATAACAGCAAAAAAGTACTAAAAATCCTAGGGAAAAAATATAATAATGTGCATGAGATCTCATTAATAGGGAAAACTCAAGGAGAAAGGGAAACTGAAACATCTGTTTCATACTTTCTGTAACAGAGGAATGAAGGATGTAGAGGCAAACTTGTGAATTTAAATGCAGGGAAGTATAAAACCAGAGGAAAAAACATTGGACTCCAAAATCTACAAGAAAATAATGTGTTCCCTGAGATGAGTTCACATCCTGGTTGTTTAGCTTTGCTTCAGTGTCCAAAATAGCAGTAAACCCATTTCATTTGATGAGTATGTTGTAGGGCTGCTTTATGCTGCTGCAGAATGGTACAGCCAGAATATACTGCTGAGCAGCACCATAAATTAGAAATGTAACTCAGTTTTTGAATAATCTTATCAAGTGGATGACCCATGATACAACATCCTTTGTTGCTTCTATTATAGATTTCAAGGAAAATTTCATGTAAGAAGAATAACAAAAAAATTGCTAGACATTGTCTATGTTTACACTGAGTTACAGCTGAAAGTGTCATTATACCAAAAAAAAATAATATTTCAGCATTACAGTTGATCTTAAAAATTTGAGTGTATTGTGGTAAAAACACCCTTATGTTAAGATTTACAAACATCTTAAACTGATAGTGGGGAAGAGGGTGCACTGAGAAACCTAAAGGATTGCCTAAAGTGCTGAGAGGCAAAAGGAAAAAAATTACTCTGAGTAGTTTGTTACAAGCTATTGTAAAAAATAAATGCTCTTTGCAAAATCAAACATTAGCTGTAGGTTATGTTAAAATATTTTGCCCGAGCATTGCTTCGTATATTCCCTCTTTAAATATATTTCCACCACTCCATAAGACAGAACCAGTGGCGTAAAGTGACCACTGTGTTCTGTGACTGCATCAGTGCTGTCTTGCTGTCTACAGAGAATTGCACTAGCAGCATAGTAACACTTGCTTATTTTCAGTGCCATTTTTAATTCAAGCCAAACGCACCATTTCAACTAATCCTACTATTAATATTTGTAAGGTAGAGGGTGCAAAGCAGTCTGAAAGGAGATGGTAAATAAGGATTTAAACAATTTTCCAGATTAAACCTGTCACACTTGCTGCGTTCCTTTGTGTTTTTGATCTTTTTCCATAGTGGTACTTGATTAATTTTTCCCCTCGAGTCCACCATCTTTGTGTTAATTAGTGTTCTTCATTTCTTCACTTAAGCTCTCTGTTCCCTCTTGTATTTCATCCTCTATTGCTATAGGTCTTGCAGTACTCTTTCTATTAGTTACTGCTTTATCATGTACAATGCTAGAAAAACAAAACTTCACAGAAATTTACATCAGTCTTACTTTGTCTTCATTTTGCTCTCAAATAGTGAATCCTAGATATCTACTGTTGAGAAACAAGTTCTATGTTGACCTCTCTTGATTTTTTGCACTTCTTCCAAATTCCCACTTAAATTTGTTGTCGATACTGTTGTGATCTCTGTGTGTTTTCCAGTCTTTCCTCAGTTTGCATCTCCAGTTGCCACTCCACGCAGTTTTTGACAACCTCAGATTTGCCCTAGGATTGCTGTTCCTCCAACCTTGTCATGAGAGCTGCCAGCAGTTTGTCTTTTCTCAGTTTAGAGGTGACAGTTCCCTCTTGCTTTGTATTTATCACCAAGCATATCCAGATTTTACTGATTTGTGCTCTGGTATGTGCTCTTTTGTTCTCTTGTCCCTGCCAAAGTGTTTGAGCAACTATTGTTAAGTTCACTTGGTGTTGCTTTAAGCTCACTTTTAATATGATGCTTGCTCTTATTTTTTGATAGTAGCCCAATGCTGATGAGGGGAAAAACAAACAAACAAACTTTTTTTCTCATGGGCTTTTTTTGTTTAGGATTTTAACTGATTTTTATTTTGAAGTCCCTTTTAAATAAAGATACTGCCTCTCTTCTGTAACTGGCTAACACACACTGTCATTGATTAGAAAAAAAAAAGTTTTTGAGACAGCAGATAGGATATCTGTACCACTCCCTGTGGGGAGTTTTTTCCAGATAACATACTAAATGTTTAAAGCATGGCTGTTAGTGACTTCCTACTCCTTATCTTCAAATGGCTTAATGACTGGGCTCAGAGTACCTAGAAGATTTTGTGAAGTTCATGGAATGGAAACTTGAAGTTCTTAAATTTGTGGAAGAGATAGATATTTGCAATAAGAAAAAAGCAGGACTCAGGCCCAGGCCCTTAGAATGTAATCTTCTCCAGTAAGGAAGGGCTAGTGAAAGCTTTTCCTCTTTTTCCTTTTCTTTTTCCTCTTCCTTTTGTTTTTCCTCTTCCTTTTCTTTTTCCTTTTTCCTTTTTTCTTTTTCTTTTTCTTTTTCATACCCAAAGGAAGGTGTTAGTGTACGTGCAGATACAGTTGTTTGTATGCTGCGCTTTGAATTGATCCATGAGACTGCAAAGTAGATGCCTGGAAAATGAAGGATGTGCAGTTATGGACCATTTTGACATAGTTTAGATTGTCCAGACACTCTTGGGAACTCTGAACAGTAAGAGAATAGCAGTCTGCAGTATCCTCATCAATTTCTCTTGTAAGACCACCCTCTTTCATCCTGCATTTGCCTGCCAAGTTTCATTGGTTGTAGCAAGAGCTGCACACAGCCAGGATACAATAATTTCACCTACACAATCCCTGTTCATTTCCAGAACTGTCCTGTTCCCTGTGCCTAATGAAGCTAGACAGTCACAGTGCACACACATGACACTAAATGAAGGTTGCAGAGAGCATCTTAATTCTGCAACGTGCACAGATTATGCATTTTTGCAGGTGGTTTCTCAATTTCTTATTATTTCCTTAGACACGAAACACCTCCTTGCATGTGTTCAGTTTTTCAAAAAGTATTGGAGTGAGCAAACAGATAGTAGAAAATGGAATTTTTTCCTAGCAAAGAAGGAAAAACAGTTACATGAAAAAGGAAAATTTCACCTTGCATAGTTTTAAATGGGGAAAGAGGAAGATAAAGGCATCGCTTTGAGCCAGCTCTGCTGATTTTTGCATTGCATTCTCATAGATCATGGACAGTAAATGCTTTTAATCTTTAATATACTGGAAACAAGTGATTTCAGGAGTAGCAGAGATAATGAAGAGTGATACCTAGTGTATCTGTGTTCATTGTCATCTTCACTGAACTGTACAAAAGCTGTTGAACATACTCATATAGTGTCAGATACTCTTGATGAGAGATGAATTTCTGAATGCCATGTAATTCTCTCAGAAAGTTCTTGAAGCTTAAAACTTTTTGGAAGCCGAATAAGCTATATAACAAACACTAGTGTGGAAGAGGTTGGTGTGGTCCACTTGAAGCTTGTCTTGAAGTAGCAGTAGCATTCACGATGCCAGCATCCCTGTATTTCTTCTGCCTCAGAGGGATTTTTGGTGTCTTACCAGAGACTGAGGTCGTGGTTTGTAGCGTCTTTGGATTCTACTCGACTACCTGCTTTTATAAAATTTGTTGGAACCTTTTATATCTAAGATCTGTCAGATTGGTTGAAAGAAACATTTCAGATTTCATTAAGCAGCATAATTACAGGCAGAAATGCACACATAAGTCTCATCTCCTTTTTCTAGAATAATAAAAAAGCAGAGAAATGCTTTCAGGCAGATGACAACTTTCATTTAACCAGGATAATCAACTATTTTAGACTTAAATTATTTCTAAGACATTTCTGTATCTCCAGTCTTGGCTTGGCTTGTGAAGCAATTACTTTTTATGAAGTTGACTGTTCTTCAGATTTCTGCTGCAAATCTGTTTTGCAGTGGTTACAGTGTCAATTTTACTGTTGTACTTTAACATATCTGCTTTTTTTCTTTTCTTTTTTTTTTTTTTTTTTTTTTTTCAGGTAAATGTTATGATGAGATACCAGCCAGTGTTTGACTGCCTGGTAACTCTCAGAGTGATGAATGAGGAATTCTGAAAAGCAAAGATTGGATCTAGAAAACTGGGAGGTGTTGTGGTCTGTTTGGTGGTGCTCTTGGCAGTACGACTTGTCACCATGTAGATGCTGCAAATACAGACTCGTTTTCCTTATCCTTTTCTTCCATATATTGGAACAGCAAAAGGTTTAAGTAAAATTGTAGAGGATATGTACCAAGTGTATTTCTTCAGAGCCATACTTCAAAAGTTCTCATGCAGTTAAGTACCTTCCTTCTCTAAATAATAAGAGACTATAGAGGCAGTGCAGCCAGATGCTTCTTGCAGATCCATAGCAGTGTGTCGACAATAAAGTGATACAAGTTGAAGCATGGGAAATTTCAGTTTGACATAAAGGAAAACATTTTTGCCATGAGGTAGTCAGGAACTGGAGACGTAAGGGGGAGGTTGTAGGATCCCTGTCCTTGGATATACTCAAAACTCTATGGGTCTAACTGGCCCTGCATTGGGAAGGGTTTGGACTAGCTGACAGCCGGGAATCCTGCCAGCCAAAATTATTCTACGATTCTAGATTTCTCAG
Source organism: Nettapus auritus (assembly GCA_011076525.1). Classification (NCBI taxonomy): domain Eukaryota; kingdom Metazoa; phylum Chordata; class Aves; order Anseriformes; family Anatidae; genus Nettapus; species Nettapus auritus. Next base: position 9,588,162 of record CM021773.1, read on the forward strand.
ACAAATGAGTAGATGTAAGTTTGTCCCTGCATGGAGCAACTTTGGTAAAAATCACAGGAAATAAAACAGGAAAATCAGTCATCATCAGTTGTTAAATAATCATAATCTATTTATTATTTTCCAAATAGGTGGATTAAAACTTTGCAAGCTAAAAGAATGTGTAATAAAGAATCTGTAGTATATGAAGAGTGTTGGAACAAAGGTCTGTTTTTTTTACTTTAAAGAGTATTTTTAAAACTGCTCTGGGGTTTATTGTAATTAGTAGAAAATACTGTAGATGTCACATGCAGAGTACGGTGGTACATTGCAGGTACAGAATACTGGTACAAAGCAATTTATCTTAGCCAAAATCAGTTTATCAGACAGATTCTGTATTTTCAAGGCCTTTGTTATTTATTATCCCACACTTCAACTGCGCATTATAACAGGAGACACCTGGTAGCAGGCTGCAGTTCACACAGCAGGAGCTCCTACCACGTTGGTAACTAGCCTAACAGCACGGGGCTTGTGCGGTTAAGATGCCTGTAACCTGTTGTTAGCAGTGGCAGTAACATTTCTACTCAGCCCTTGGCTACAGGAATGCTTACACAGTTATGCTCTGTTAGTGTGCTCATGTTTGGTTTTCTGAGTCCTCTGTCGCTGGGCACCACAGAGCCAGAGGCTCTGTTGCCATTGCTCTTTCCCACCAGGTATTTGTACTTGCTGCTAAGATCCGCACCCAGGAAGCAAGAGGAGTTCAGGTGCATGTTGTGCCTCTCGGTACAGAGGGAAGCTTATGGGTCTGCATGTTAGCAGTGCAGTTGATGTCCTGGATGTGAAGCCAGCCCTGATAAAAGTACTCTCAGAGAGAGATATACCTAAATGGACTTAATTCAGATAGTTTTGTTGTTGTATCTTATGCTTAACTTTCAGCCCTTCGTCCAGACTGCCGATGTTTCTGTCACTGGATTTGAGTAACTTGTGACAGCATGAATCCAAAGTTTGGTTCTGCATATGAAGAGCTGTTTCGCTCTAGAGCCTGTTGTCATTGTGAATAATTAGGAAATGTAATCTCTTTGCTTGGCAGTGCTTTGAGAGGTGAAGTAAAGAATCGGAAATAAAGGACAAATTTATGTGTATAAACAAAGGAGTCTATCTTATAAATTTGCATCACATCTGCATCTTGAGCATTCAGTGCATTTCTGACCATCCCACTTCCAAAAAAATATACATAACTAGAGAGGAAAAGAACCAAGCAATGGGAAAAAGAATGACAGGTAGAGGAACAATTATTCACTGTTTCTTGGGAAAAAAAAAAAAAAAAAATCCCATGCTTATATCAAATGATCAGGCAGCAGCTCTAAAAATAGAATGAGTTCCTTTCTTACAGAATATAGAGCTAACCTGCACATTTCGTTGATGCACAGTTCTGTGGAGATGAAAAGTACGAACTAATTCAGAGGTGATAGATCCACTAGCAGCATTAAATACAATAGTCACAGTGTGGCTTAACAACCTGCAGCTCAGGTAAACTCTAAACTACTACACAATGCAAGGTTCATTTATACCTAGCCTGAACTTGCACTCCTAACATGTAGTGCCGATTACTGAGTACAAAAGTCCTTATGTTATTTTTTTGTTTCATCAGATCCATGTAGAATGTTTCACTTAACAAGTTTCCTTACAGTACATGAGCAGGACACTGTGAGAATGAGTAGTGCTCACAAAAAATGAATTGCAGAACCAGTGCTAAGTAAGCAGGTGGAGAGTTTCAGAGGAGTTTAAACCCAGGAATACGTTGGAGTCAGCGCTTTCCCTCTCTCCTCAGGCATAAGCATCCTCCTTGATCACAGACTGCTCGTTCAACCATAGTGAAGTGAGGCAGTGCAGGGCAGGATGCAGCTGCTGGAGGTCTGTAATTGTGGATGCTTCCAACAAGTGCGTTAAGACATAATCAGGAACAAAGCACTGCCTTTGGGATAGCAAAGGCTCCAGAGCTTTTACTCATGTTCATGTCATTTGCTGTTGTTCAAGTCTGCAGTTATCTGACAAAAAGGTGGGTGCCTTGTGAGAATTATTACTTCAAGCCATCAAAGCATGAAAGGATCCATTTTGTGAAGTCATTCACTACAAATACTACATTTAGTGGCTTTAGTTATTAATTATATGGCTTCTATTATTCAAAGTCAGTGACATTAACATCAAGATGAAAGCAGCTTACTGTTTCCAAATGCAAATACTGTAGAGTTATACTAAAACAGTATTATCTGATTTAGACTCAGAGTGAAGAGGTTTCCTTTATCAAAATTTTAAGACATAAAGTGTGCTATTTCTGGATGCATTAAATTATGCAGGCCTGCTGCTTTTTCTAGTAGTAGTTTGTGGAATTAGCATGCTTTTTTTTTTTTTTTTTTCTTAAAGAGCATTATTTGCCATTTTATCAGTTTTGTTACTATGAAATCCTTTGGCAGTGGTGACTGTCAGCTTTACTTGTAGCTCTTCTAAATAATTTTGTTACTGCCAAACTGTGCCTGCTCCATTTATTCATCCTTCCTTTCAAAGTATTTATATCTGCTGTTTAGCATGTTTCTATCGAAAGCTGTGTTTAGAAAGATTTATTCCATTCTGAAAACTGACCATTTTTTCCTATTATTGCTTTTTTAATCTTTTAATCTAAAACAAATTTCCTCTGTTACTGCATGACAACTTCTTTAAAAACTAAGATAATGGAGTTCAATATAGAATTTTGAAAATGGATATGTGTTGCATAAATGAATGACTTTTAGCTGCTTATTGATGCTTGTGGAGCTCATAGGGATTTGTGAAGCATTACTTCACAAAAATAACATCAACCTGTGAATAGGCCCAGTGGTTCTATAGTACATAACCTTCTAGTCTGGCACAGTGATCAGATTTAATAGTAGGTAGTTCTTTGTGTCACTGCTGGGTTCTGTATTTTTTCTCTCATTCTTCAGACACTCGGGATACTTGTTTAAAAAGAAGCAAAGTCTAACGCCTAACTAGGAGATAGGAATTTCATAGGATTCAGTTTCTTTAAAATAGACATAAAGTTTCTATCACTTTTTACAGTAAGAATTCATAATTATTTTTTCAGTCAAGGGGAAATAACTGGGTTGGCATTGACACAAATGATTTTCCTCTTTGTAACATTTTCAGGCAGACAGGTGTGTTTCTTCCTGTACCTGTAATGAAGGAATTGTTACCTTCACTGATGTCTTCTGGATCAAATACCATTTCCGTGTTTTTTTTGGAAAGATTTGAATAGAGCATATGAATCACTAGTTGTATGCATGAAGTTACCAGCTTCTTAATCTCATTCAGAACTTTGATCTTAAAAATGTACCATAGAATTGTTCACTTCAAAAATTGTTCACCAGTTATCCTTGAACACGGTTATTGGAAATAGCAAGCATTTGATACTGAAATTCCACTGTTTTGTGCAGTGAACCCTATGGTAATCAAAAGCTTAGAAGTCCTCCCAGCTTTACCGGTCCTTTTGGCCACCTGTATTGACACTGTTTAAAGCTATAGTCACTATTACATTACTGGTTGTTTTGAGTCATTTTCCATTTTAGTAAACTTATGAGGTTTCATACTGGATATCTTCCTTTAGGCGGCATTTGGTTTTGACAGGTCAGCAGTTCAGTGCTTGTGCTAAACGTCTGTAAACCGAAACAGTAACACATTTCTGTGTGTTGTATTCTGGAGGACATAAAATGAGAAATGCTTTAGCAGTGGTCCCTTTAGATGGCCTCTTGCTGTCTCAGTCAATTGCTCCATGTGTTATACGTGCATGCCACTGTTGGACACGTAATGAGCACAGAGTAGGAACTGTAGGTGGCAGTCAGGCATTGGGAGGAGAGAGCACACAAAAGGGCCCAAAGAATGAGGAAGGGACTGTAACAACCAAAGTTTCCTCCATTCCAGAACTTTGATTTTGTTGCAATTTTTTCTCAACTTTAGCATCACATTGGTATGGAAAAGTATGTCTCTCTCCTCAAGTAATCTCATCTCATGACGCAGTGTCTTCATGATGACAAGTTAAAAGTAGTTTACTACTTTCTCTGCTATCACATGGAAGTCTGTTTTATTTATATGTTTCTCATACTGCTTAAGACTCATGGTGGGGCTAATGCAGTTCTCTGTAAAGGCAATTCTGGTCTTTATCTTTTCTTTGCTTATTCATTTAATTCAAAGGAAGAACTGCTTGGAAGAATTTTTAGCAAGAAACAGGATCTGAGCATTCAGGGAAAGAAAGTTGCCCCTAAATCTTTCTCCTATCTAATATTTGTTTTTATTTGTTCTGAAATCTAGAAAAACTTTCTTGAAAATAACTAGGCAGTGATAGAAGGGGAGAGGAGGTGTGAGTTTCTGCTGTAGAAGTTTAGACATAAAAAAGACATAAGTGTAGATGTAGTTTAGACATAGAAGACACAAAAAGCGGAAGGCCATATACAAAAGCTTTACTGTTTTAAAACAGTGTATAGTTCTGTAACGTACAGTATTTGCTGAGATGGAGGGCCTTCAACTAGTGAGGTATCATCAAGGAGTAGGACATAGCAAGTCAAGGGCTGTCAAGGTAGGTCTTATAATGTGGTAGGGACTCTTTGTCGATATGAGAACACAAATGGAAAGCGCTCTATATGAGAGGTAATTCTCATTATCAGGATGGCAAAGTAGTGAGCTTAGTCATTATAAGAATAATATTCCTAGTTCTGCAAGAGCAACGTGAAGAGCACAATAGTGATGATGGTCTTCAAAAGAGGACAAGAGGTGACAGGGAACATAGATACACAAGTCTTCTTGGGAAACACAAGCAAGGGAAAAGAATGAACAGCTCGTTGTTCCTAGAAATGATACTTCAGAGTCAAGTGCAAAATGACCTAAAGCACAGGAAGAACAGGAATTATAGCAAAAGAGCAACCTGAGTCATGTACTCTGCAATGGTCCAAAAATCAAAATGGAAAGTGGAAAATCAAATAATTAAAGATAAATACTCAAGAGTTGTTAAGAGCATGCTGGACAAAATAAGAGCATGTGAATACAATAAGGAAAACAAAATTAAGAATAACAAAATTATATTCTGGTAAGCAAATTAATAAGTGGAAGATCAATCAGAGTTGGACTGCAACAAGAGAATGCACTTTCCCTGAGTGTGTCAGTTGAACGGTAAGGTCATAACATGGCTGGGAGATTTCAAAGAACACATTCAAACCTGTCTGGGGAACTGACATGTTAGATACTTGGTTTCTGTTTTCTTGTAGGAAGACAAATGTAGACAAACTGTTAGAATTCTTTCTAATGATTGCCTATGATTCTCTGGTTGAAAAGATTTTAATTGCATGAAGCTGTGATTTGTTTTTTCCATTGGGATTCTTGCTGATTCATTCATGGTCTGAAGTGGTTCTAAGGATGAATAAGGGCTATGTCTTTTAGGACCATAATAACTTGAATACTGCTTCATTTGTGACAGAAGCAGGGCAACACAGAGTGAATGCAACAGGAATAATTGGGGAATAGGTCAGTAAAAGCACCTTCTATTCCTGGGTCTGCTGGGAAAGTTAAAGTTCAACTATTTAGGGTGTCTTTCTAGAATCCTGACTTCTGGGTTCAGTAGCGTATTCAGTATTAAAGATGAGAAATTAATGGAAGATTAGGAGCCCTGATGGGATTTAGGATGTTCAACACCTGTTTGGATGTTCTTCAACTAGCCCAACACTGTTTCCATTTAGATTAACATCTATTGATTCCAATCAGGTCAGATCTACCTTAATATTTCTATGTGATGGTAAGCAAGTAACAGGACAATATATATATATATATTTAACCAGTGTGTAATTTTTGGTTAATTTCAAGCTGCTCTCTTCTGATAACAGTAAATGAAGTTTTACGGGAGTATTCTATGACCCAGGTTAAGTCATGAGATAATGTTCACTGTATATTCACCTCAGTCTTCGTCACCTCTCATATTGAGTTTCGTCCTTAACACTTTTCAGATGGTTAAAGCTTGCACTTTACGGACATTGTGGAAGTGCATTATTTCTGTTTTAGTTAGTGGGGGAGGAAGTTACAGGAAACATACACGGAATGATGCTGGGGGAAAGAAATGTTGCCCACACAGCAATTCTGTAATCATCATCCATCCTAGCAAGATCTTTGCTAAACTTGCCCTCTCTTGACAATTTCACAGTGCTCTGATCCCAGCTATTGACTTGGAGCTGATGCAAAAGAGTGCATTGCCTTTTTCATATTATACTTTTCAGTGCAAATCTCCTGGTGTCTTCAACTTGATGCCTTTATAAATCTTTCTTCCAGTTACTGTTCTACCAGTTTGTGCGGTTGAGAGCTAATAATCACTCACCATGTATTTAAGGTCCCGCAATTAATCCTTCTTTGGCAGGAGAGTGTGGACTTATTTTATATCCATTGACTTTTTAGTCTTGAGCTGGAATTTTCTCACTTCTCTTTTTGCAGTTTTCTGAGTGGTCAAAAAGAGAAGGGATTATATTGGCTTTGTAGCTTCCATGAATTAAGGTGCCAGAGATTAAAACTGACTATGAATCATAGGATATAATGTGTTACCAACTTTCTGAGTCTCTTTACCAGTGAGCAATTTGTTTTCGTTAGCCCACAGCTGTGGCCTGTTAGAGTAGCACTTCTGCAGTGGCCTTGTTTCTGTCACATAAACTGTCCTTTCTTCTACAAGTACCAGAATTGCCAACTTTTAGAGGTTTTTGTTGTTACTTTCCTTTTGCAGGGCTTTCTCTAATAGCTTGTTATTCTTCCCACAATAAGTATACTTTTTGAAGCCACTGAGTTCACGTTATGCTGTATTTCCTGTAAGTAGTGTGTTTTGTCTTGTACACAGCTTTATTAAATTGTATTCATGCAATCTTGTGTGGGCCTTCTTAGTTCTTCTCTTCTGTAGTTGCAATTATGTTGCGTCATCTGTATGTTTTTTTCTTTTCCCTTCAAAAAGCAACGTTGTCTGACATGATTAATTACCGATGAATTAAATTGATAGCTGTCTTTAGCTGAAAGTTACATTGGAAATTTGTCACTAATGAAATAGACTTATATGTCAGTGAGAAGACTTAAAAACATAATGGTGGGAGAATAAGTTTGAACTGAGAACTCTCAATTTATTAATGGGCTAAGATAATTTAAACAAACTGCATTAAATAGTAAGAGTTAGCTCCACGATAGAGGTAAAATTCAGTTAGAAGACTAGTAGCAACACGGCTAAGGCACAGACTGTAGGAATACAGTCCACACCTTCAGTTAGATTTAGTAGAAATTCTGTTTAAGGATTCACTTTAAAATCAGAGAGTTTAGCTTTTCATTAATTATAAAAACTACCATTTTCAACAGGATTGTGTTTTTCTTTGGGGAGGGGGGGGAAGGTGGCGAGGGGACAGCAGGCAGGCCAAAGCTGTTCCCTGTTGTCCCTAAGGTAGAAATGCTCATTTTGCTTGGCATGACTTCCAGTAAGAGTCGTTTGTCACAGAAAGTGGGAGCAAGAATGAGACGTGACAGTGAACTGATAAATGCCATCAATCATTGCTCCTCCTAACGCTTGCTGATACCTCTGTGAGCTCTTGTCCACACTGGCATCCGCAGGAGATGTCAAGAGCTTGTTCCATCCTGCTCATGCCCCCAGGGAGCTGGGAAAAACGTGTGTGTGGAGTCTGTATGAGCCTCAGCTGGAGCACCTCTGCGTAGCATCAGAAGAAATCCTCAGGTGCCCAGGAGATGGATGATGCTGTCTCAGTTCTGGTCATGGAAGGTAAAAGCTTTTCCATGGTTCAGAGGAGGCTGCCTGGGGTCTGCAGTCCGGTGGCTGCAGCCTCTCCCCTGGGCCAGTGCAGGGGGCATGTTCCAGGTTATGCCCTTGTGGCACAGGATATACAATTTGTTGTCTGTCAGTAACATGGGGAGTGCCTCTGGTACCAGCCATCAGTTTTCTTTGAGCCCTGCTTCTGCATCTGCAAAGCTGCTACAGAAACAGGGGTATACAGACCTAGCCGTAAACAGACTGAATTGCAGTGATGCAATTAAAAAAATGCAGTCCTTTAAGCAGTTACTTCCTGAAACCAATTGCTTTAGAGAAAGCATTTAAAGGAAAATTTTACTTTACTTGACTGTTAAAAAAAAGCAGGAGGTCATTTAAAAAGTAACAATATCTGAGCCACCAAATAGTGCCCACAATATTATTCCATTCTGATACCTCAGGGAGGAAAGGTGCAGAGAACCACAGCAGAATTGCACTAAATCAAAGGGAGGTTTGAATTGAGGCAAATGCATTAACAAGGCGTTTTAGTTGCAGAATTTTTACTTCTTCTGATAAAGTAATGTGGTAATATATTGTAAATATACAAAGTAAATATACAATGTACAATGTAAATATACAAAGTAACATGGTTATATATTGTACACAAGCTATTTAATAAATGAATTAACAAAATTTGAATCAGGACTACAAAAAGAAAACAGTCAATAGGTTCTGTACTCAGTGAGGGTTGTTACTAATCAGAAGAAGAAGAGATGACAGCATGCAATGAGAGGAAGGTATTAACACAGTTGAGACAGATTTCTAGGAATTAGCTGTTCACTTTCCAACATGCTGGGGGAAACTTTCACTATTGGGGGAAACATTTAAAATATATCTACATTCAGAGGTGATTTCAAAGCTGATAAATCAGGTCTTCAGCTGTCATACAGTAGTATTCTTCGGGGTCCTTGTTTTATATCAGTATAGTGCATTACTAATTGCTTATTAAAAATATGTAAATTACCATGCACAGACGTAAATCACCATTGTTAGAACTGAGCTTGAGTGTTAACCTAGTATGAAATAGGTGAGTAAATAGTATTTCATAAAGAAGCACTAACAAGTCAAGCAGTCAAAATTTAAGCTCTGTTATGAAAAAATATTTCTTCTAAGAGATAGAAGCTGTAACTGTGCTTGCATGTTTTGAAATGCATATGTTTCTAATGCTTGTTTTTCAAGGAATAAAATAGTGGAATAAAAACATTCCCACAATGTTTAGTATGCTTAACTTATCTTTATTTATTCTTCGTACAGGAGTTAATGCTGTTAGCTATTAAGTCTCTACTATTCTGGTTCCAATTTTTGAAGCCATGCAGTGGATTACTAATCCAATCAAAATTTTTGCAAAACTAGGGAGATTTACTATTTGTAATGTTAACAAGGTTGGGATGGGAATTGTAGCTCTGCAGTTTGCTTACGTTTTATGTGTTTCCTCCATTAACAGAAGACAGTTGTCAAGTGGCAAAAATGTATGCAGTAACAAAAAAAATATTCCCTATGGTGACTTGCGTTATATGGTTGGAGATTTAGACAATGTTTAGTTGCGAAGGCAGTAATGTGAATGTGTGATTTCATTCAAATTGCATGTATTTTCATTAATTGCTATTGTATTATATTTTCAGTTCTGGTAGCTTTGTACAATTTACAGTGAAAAGTTACTGCTTTAAACTTCATTGTTCAGGTGATGGGGAAATGGTATAATCGAGATGAAGGAGTAACATAGATGCAGTTGCTGCTTTTGGTCCTGAGCTGGCTCACATTTTGACTGAGCCCTTTAGAACCTTTGGTTTTGGAGAGACATCTTGACTATTGCACCACACAATGCAACTGTGGTAGCTCTGGTCTACAGAGCTCCATTCACACAGTGCTGTGCCGTAGTAATAAACCATGCTGGTCCTGAGTTAAGCAGTTTGGAAACCACTCTTGTGTCTCTATGTAGAGGTCATGGTATATCTGTAATCTATAATCATAAAAAGTGGATAAATACTAATAACGGCCATAGAACTGAAAGACTTTTATTTTGCACACAAAATTAAAAACATTTGGTAACTGCAGATATGGTGTGAGTCTTGCGTCAGTTTTTAGTTACTCGTCTACCATGCTTGCTCAGTTGTGAAGAGTAAAAAGGTGGAAAATATTACGAACTTCTGATGGTTTTACTTGTGTCTTCAAGAGTCACTGTTTCTCAGTGTTTTTTGTATAATTGCATTAAATGCTCTTTCATATATATTAGTGAGCTGTAAATTTAGCAGCAGAAAAACACTGAGTTTGTTATTTTGATGTAAAAAATGGGTTGTGTTAATTTCTTTTGTTCCTTTATTATATTACAGGTACTGTAAGAATTGAAATGTTCAGGAACATGCAAAATGCAGAAATCATAAGGAAAATGACAGAAGAATTTGATGAGGTATGTTGTACAAATAGTGCTTTAAACATTATGAAATACATCACAGTATTCTTTTGTTTTAAAATAAACATACAGTGGATAAGAAACCAGTGGATAAGCAATGTCTCAGTATAAGAACTTATACTGACAAGCAAAGCAACAATTTCAGCTATTGGATGAGGATCAACAGGCCAGCATGAGCTTTAGAAAGAATAGTTGAGGAAAAACAGAAGGTAGTGAAATAATTTGAAAGGATGATTACAGTCACTGATCTTGAAAAATCAGTGTTGTGGATTGAGTAGGCCTTGGATGCTGAAATACCGATACTAAAAAGTTTGTGACCTAAGCAGCTGAAGGGCATAAGCGTACTATCACACAAAAGCATGAAGCAAGCTCACATCAAGCAAGCTATAGAATCATAGAATCATTTAGGTTGGAAAAGACCTCTAAGATATCAAGTCCAGCCTTTGACCTAACACTGACAAGTCTAGCACTAAACCTTAGCACCACACCTACATGCCTATGAGAGAGCCTAGCCACATGTGGCTGCAAGAACTAGCTTGGGTCCATTGCTAGTCCTTCATTCAAACTCTTGTACCTTTGAATGATTTTAGGAATATTCTTGTCAGCTCATATCCTGGGAGGTAGAGATGACTGTATTAGAGGGATTAATAAGAGGAAGCAGTAAGAAGAACAGCAGAAAATTTTCTCCTCTAACTTCAGTTGGTGGTGGTATGTTGGACGCTGTAGTTGACCAGTTGACTACTTGAAACTGCCATCATGCGACACAGAACTCTGGATTCTTGAGACAGGACTGCAGGCTTGGCATTTGCAGCATTCCAGTCTGTTTTCTATGTGCTAATTTATGTTTTGTTCATTTGACTTGGCAACTTAAACCAAACTTGACATGGAAGTTATTTTGGAAGTGTTACAAAAAGAAATCTCTCTTTCAAAAGATAGAAACATTTTGTTTGAAACAAACATATTACAGTTCAGATTGGGTATCTTCTGTCAAAATAAAAATTTTCCTAATGAACAGTTTTTAGCTTTGAGATTTTAAAACTGTAATTCCTTTGATTTTTCTTGTATAAAAAATGTTCTGAATGTTCAGTTTGCTTAGTAAGGAAAACGAACATTGAAACACAAATTTTCTGTAGGGCAGCAGTCTTTCTGACCAATTCTATATAGAATGTCAAGGCTGTGATTCAAAAACTTAAGCAAGAAAACTGAAGATATGAACAAGCTCCTACAAAAGCTTTGCTTTGTGTGTTCTGTGAGATACTCTCCATGTAGATGAGACCATCCTGTGGCAGATCTTAGATACTATCAGATAGCTTCTGCCAAATATCACATCAGTTCTGTGTTTTTACAAGTGTTTAATATCTGGTGAAGTTAGAAACACAACTGCAAGTATTTTCCAAGTAAGTATTCAGAACAGAAACATTTCTCAGAGAAGATAAAGAGCTGGATTGGCTTTGCTGGGGCATCCACACCAACAGGGATTGATCTCTGGCCAGGTTTCCTGTTGACAGTTCCTGTACAATTCTGGCTGTTCCCTAGCATCTCTGCATGAAAAGTACAGTTATAAAAAGTCTGATTTTGCTGCTATAGAAAAAGAGGCTCTTTCTTTCAATGAAAATATGCAACTATCTTGGAAAACTTAGGAACAAATGCAGATGAATTTTATTTCTGTGATTAGGATTCAGTCCTTTTTGCCAAGTATGATCATCCTGGGAGGGCAGGAAGAGAGTATGTCAGAAACAAAGAGGGAGGTAGAGAAAAAGTCTCTCCGTTATGTACATATGCATGGTATGAGTGTACACGTAAGCAAAGTGTTGCAAAGAATTACAGCTACTAGTGCATAAACTTCGTTTTTCTATTTCTTAAAACTTTTCTGAACTTCTGCAGTTCTAACAGAAAGCTTCCGTTTAGTCTTCTGCCTTAACATTTGAGTAGATATGTGAAAGAATTTGTGGATTTTAGTATTAAAGCATGAAATTGTTAGTCTTAGACCACAACCCAGTGAACATTTTGAAATCTGGAATAAATACATGCCCCGTTAGCAGCGGAAAACATTTTAAAATTCAGTGTGGCTGGTGATGTTCATATATCCTGTGATCGCAGCACGGTGAGTTTATAATTGTTAAATTAGCCATTTGATCATTTTACTAATCACAGTATTTCAGAACGCTCTCTGCATAGCAGGATATCATATGTCATGAAAAAAGACCAGCCAAAATATAAACTTACAGAACGAGAGCAGCTTACATTACTGTGCAGCGTAAAATGCATAATGAAACAAAAAATCGTTCTCAGCCTTCACCAGATTCTAAAATTACAATTGTGATTAGCTTGGCATTAGTCCACTTCTTGGCCCTTTGGTTTGTATTTACCACTTCATTCTGAACAACAGTCATTTGTTTCTGGGAGAGCTGGATAATAGATAATGGAGTAGTTCAGCTGGAGGGGATCTTTAAAGATCACCTATTCCAACTGCCTGAATAATAGCTAATAAATAGCTGGTGGTTGCAGACACTATTTGCTAGTGACAGTCCTTTGACTAAAGGCAGCTCACGCTAGATTTGGCAGATCGTCTTGATCCTTCCCATCTCCTGGCCCTTCTTTACTTGCTGGAGAAAGAAGAGAGCTTAGGCAGGTCTGCACTTTTGTAGCATATTTTCCTCCCTGTACCTAAAATGCCAGGTCTGGTGTATCAGAATGGAGTTAAAAGGGGCTAATGCTCACTGGTACATGTGTGTAGGTGGTATAAAATGTCTTTTTTGTATTTGTGACTTGATAAATATTTTCTACAAGCCTAGAGTTATAAGGAGAAAGTAGTAATAGTGTAGTAATAGCTAGAGTAAAATTTTGCATTGTGTATTCACTAGCATAGTATGGTGCCCAGAAAATATCTTAATCTCCTTTGAAGATGTTCAGTTTTGCAGCTTCCTTTATTTTTTCTAAGATAGTCACATTGTTTTTCCAGCGCTGCAGTAGTCAGCTGGCTTTTGGTCCTGATTTCTGTATTTACAGCAGGGATTGGACCATTAATTGTTCTGATTATGAACAGAAGAACACTTGTGCAGGACTTGGAAATGATGGAAATAACTTCATTTATTACTGCTACCAGTTCAGATTGAGATGGGGAATTCTGCAGAGAAGACTTTTCTGTTGCACTGTTTGGATGCTTGGCTTATTAGCACAGTCATTTCATAGACAAATTCCCTCATAATTCTTGTGCTACAGTAGCAGATGAGCAATAAATTGGTTTGGTTTCAGTTTTCTAACAGTTGTACCATCAGGTATCACATATATTGGTATCACCAACATGCCACATTTTTATTGGTATTCAGAAATAAATGATCCAGCAAATCAGCTTTACTAGCAATTTATTCTACCAGTTTCAGAAGATGAGATGTTCTCCGTGCAGCCTTCACATACTTTTCAAAAGGACCATCTAATATGTTATTGTGAGTTAAGAATACACCTTACAAATATGAGTAGTTAAGCACAGCACTAGAGATCCTGCAGTTCTGTTCTACAGATTACATATCCATATATCTAGAAAGCATATAATATTTATGTAAGCTCACATACAGAGTTCCCACAGGTACTTGGAATGCAGAGAATTAGTCTGGAGGTTATTTGTGAAGATAAAGGTACAAGAAGGAAGAAGACAAGGGTAAAAGAATTCTGGGGTGTTCATATGGATTACTGCCAGGCAAATTGAAGAGAAGCCTTCAGCATTTTAATTTCAGTCCTAAATTTAAATAATTAAAAGGCTAATACAGGGCTCATATTTACACAGCAAGACACTGTGCCTTGCTGAAATTCACAAATAAGCATTAGGTATAAACAGACTGTTTAAGAAATAAAAAGAACACTTCAAAACACACGACACGGTTAATGATGTTGCTGTTTATCTGGGTTTCTATTATCAAACACTTTGGTCTGATTTACAAAAGTTCTTAGAACTTACAGGTACAATTGAACATGCTAGGAGATCTCTGTATCAGGAGTGTGACAACTCTGAATATTTTTATTTTTTTGAAACAAAGCTCTTGTTTCTCTTCAGTTGGGTATTCAAAGTTAGAAGGAAAAATACTGTTTGTTAAGGTAATGTTATTCAGCATAGTAATGAAAGAGAAACTATGGGTCACTATGATTGCCTTACAATTTAGTATTTTTCTAACATTTGAATGCTTGTCTTGGTATTTTAAATCATTCTAGTATGGTTGGAATGTGTGATTTAGTTAAAACTGGTGTGTTTTTTGGTTTGTGCAAGGGAGTATCTTCTGTTAAGTGTAGGTTAAAGAATATTTGATTAGAGCTCCTCTGCTCTTAAGTTACTGGCTTTACAAGGGTCAACCTGTGCAGTAAGAAAAGACCCAAGGTAATGGAAATACTTGTTCTTCACAAAACCAGAATAAATATGCACAGTTAGATTTAACCTTTATGCTGCTGACTTCCTATTTTGGAGGAGGGATTCAAGATGGAAAATTGCCTTGATATTTTGGATAATCTCGAATTGGCTTGCGTTTTCTAATTGGGGGGGGACAGTCTCACTGATACTGCTTGGTTGCTTGAAGGAAGAATAGTGAGAAATTAGTCTTGGAGAAGAATTAAACTTGAAAAAATTCTATTGCATCTATCAGAAGGTAGGTTTAACCACTAAAAAAAGGTAAGCTTATAAGATCAAAAAAGGGCAATCATTACTTTCTGATAAGATCTCAATTGCAAACTTTAATAAAGCAGAGTTTGGGGGGAGAGGCAGCCATATGATTAGAGTATTAACATGGGATGGAAGGTGGGGAGTGGAAAATGATACAAACCTTCAATCACACAAGAATTTCTTTAGATTTTGATCTTAAATACTTTGAAATGTGCCTTGCTTATCCTTTATCTCCAATTCCTAACCCGGGACATAAGAAAAATAAGTGAGTCTGGATGCATATTTTGGACTATGCAGAGCTAAGAATGCAAGTATAGAAAAGTTACAATCAAATCTCTCAAAAAGGGTTTTCATGCCAACAAGATTCTTTGTTTATTGAAGAATAAATTGTTGTTGTTGCTGGCTGTTTTCCATTAGCTTGGAGGAAAAAGATACTGTTTAATTTAGAAGCTTGATCTGTGTTAACTTAGTATGCTCATTTTTCTCGTTCTGCAGGACAGTGGTGATTACCCACTTACCATGCCTGGGCCACAGTGGAAGAAGTTTCGATCCAATTTTTGTGAGTTCATAGGAGTGCTCATTCGACAGTGTCAGTATAGCATCATCTATGATGAATACATGATGGACACGGTGATTTCTCTTCTGACTGGTTTGTCAGATTCCCAGGTCCGGGCTTTCAGACACACCAGTACATTAGCTGGTAAGTAAACAAGCACAAAGAAGGGAGTTTTCAAAGGAGTTATTACAGGTTAGTTGGTTCAAGAATTACTGCTAATTTTGATATAGGGGGAATTTGGCAAGTCCTGAGAACTCTGGAAAGCTTGATCAAGTCCAATTAACACACATAGTATAACTTCAATGACAATACACTTTTCCGTTTGGAAGGGAGTGTGTTTCAGCCTCACAGGGAATTCCAGTAAATCCTGTGAATAAAATGTGGCATACTTAAGGCATGTGTTTCTTTATTAGTTGTTCATTTGTTGGTTAGCATGCCTTTATGAGTTGGCATTTTAGAGTACAAAACTTATTCTAAGTGTCAATAGAAATCTGTGTCTTCACTCCTGAGAAGCATAAAATTTGGGAACATAGGGCCACTATTCTAGGTCGCTCTGTCTTCTACCTCTGGCCATGCTGCACCTTTCAACACACCTGCCTACATTTAAGTCAGGCACTGATTATATCATCAGATAGAAATAGACTTTTCTAGAGTGTATATTATCTGACCTATATTAGATGTCTCCCATAATATGGATGAATTGCTGTGTAGAAGTAGCTGTCTTTCTCCAATTATAAAGCAATACCAGGATTTCTAGCTTGGATGTAGGTGTATAACACTAGTTCCATCAGGTAATGTCTTTCTACTGACCTCATGCTGAAGTGCATCTTACTGGAAGACTTTTCTCTGGACCATTTGTAGATCATATCAAATATGTGAAGCTTTTATAGGAGATGTTTGTCATCAATCTGAATATTTTTACAGCTGTTATTTTTTACCGATGTAGTTAGTTTTCGCAGTCAGCCCCTTACAGTTTTGTTCAGGTTTCCAAGTGTTCAATACTCAGAGCAGAAATCAGATTTATTTTTTAATTTAATCTCTCAGTAAACTTAAGTAAGAGGTGGATTACCAGTAATTTTGAGAAACCAAGTCCAGATGTGATTGGAGCTTGATTTTCAAACTGAAAATCAAAACCTTCAGCTCAGAGTAACTGAACTCTATTTTGAAATCCCCTTGTGTTCTTCACTTTATTTGGTAACTGGGAATGGTAAAATAAAAAAAATAATATTTTTTTAAAAAAAACCTTGAATAATTCAGACATAATTGATCACATTGAGAGTTTGCCTCTACAAATTCCGTCTTCAAAAGCAAACGCTACTTGAGCTGTAGATAAAGAACCTGTTGGAAATCTGTGCCAGTTACTTAATCAGAGATGGAAACAATTCCTTTCCAGTTTATACTGGTTACTGATCTTCAATTCCAGGTGATTTTGATTTGCTTTTTGCTTAGATTATGATTGATTGTTTTATAGGAAAGAGGTTGTGGAGTGAGGATAATAATAATATCCATTTTGGACCATTATTTTGATTGGTTCACCCGTTTGTGGGACAGATGTTCGAAAAGTATGAGAAGCTTGATTGGAAGGAAGAAACAGCCCCATGCACTAAAGACTTGACCCAGGAACCATGCTTTGTAGAAGAAATAGTTGCTATCATGTAACTAGAAACTGCAAGCAAGGATTAGCAAATGCCAAGGCCTAAGTTTTTCACAACTGGCTTCAGTTACGTAAGGCACTGATGGCTTTTTCCATTGGAGGCATGATCGATTCTTTTGCCATACGCTTACTTATTTATTAACAAACATGAGTGCTTTGCTTTGATTCTGCAAATTTTCTTCAGGCTAGTTTTTGCACATTTCATTATATTGCTACTCTGCAGAGCAGAAGTCAGCATGATGCAAGGAAGATCAGTCTTGATAAAATTATGAAAAACTACTTTTAGAATTGCATCTATTTTGAAGGAGTGTTTCTGAGGTCTTCGTTTTCAGTTTTCATCCATGCTAGACAATTTGAATGAGAAATGATTCATTATAGCAAGAAACTAAGGCAAGAAGACATGTACGTACTTCTAGATTTACAAACTTTAAGCAATAGCAAGATAAGACAGAGTTAACTATAAGAGTAGCTTCCCTTCTCCATTTGTATAATTGTTTTTTGAACTTGAGGACAATGCTACATATTTAGCCAGAGATAATGTGATTGATCGATAAATTTCTTTTGCTGTTTTCAGTGTTGTAAATTGTGATATGCTATGTAATCACACAGGACATGGGAAAGACACTTTAAAATGTTCTTGTAAAACTAAATTAAGACAGAAAAATATGCATAAACAATAGTTAATCCAGAAGGTTTAAAAATGTGTATAAAGAGGCACATGAAGTTCAAATGATATTTTTATGCAATTATACACTTGACTTTAGAGCAGGGTCAGACTTTCTTTCAGAGAAACAATGTTGTGGTCCCTTTCAAATTGATTAATCTTTGGAATTTACTGGTTAAGGGTTACCAGGCATCTATAATGATATTTCTCAACAGAGAAATGTCTTCAACTGCACAGTTCTCTGGAGAGAAGGTTAACTAACACTGCCTGGAGCTCCATGTGGTACGTGTACTCCGATTTTTGATTTTTAGGTCAGCCAAGTAATCTGGGTGTTTTTTGGGTGGGAAGTGGCTTTCCAAGTGGTTCTGTGCCAGGGTCGAGTTGGTTATTTTCTGTGCGTGTGGATCTGTTTCAGGCAGTATTTTTGAGCTCTGACTACAGGTAAAGAGTCATATTCTGTGTTCTGCTTTTGCAGCTATGAAGCTTATGACTGCTCTTGTGAATGTTGCCTTAAACCTGAGCATTCATCAGGATAATACACAGAGGCAGTACGAAGCTGAGAGAAACAAAATGATTGGCAAAAGAGCTAATGAAAGATTGGAGTTGCTGCTTCAGAAAAGAAAAGAGGCAAGTGAAAAGATCTTTTTTTTTCCTGGTACATGTGCACGACCTCCAACAGAAAGTCCAGGGTGGTTTGTGATTTCAGCACCACAGTAAGAAATGAGAGATTACTTCTGCTGTGGTGTTCCTGTGATCTCAAGCATGTTGCTAGGGCTGCATTTTAAAATTTTGTATCATTACATACAGTTGAGTTTGTGTGCTGTTCTGCACAGAAGATAATTACTCTTTTCAGTTTTATATACATGACCAGGCAAGAAGAAAACTAGTCTCAAGTTGTATATGAACACTGTTATGGTTACACAAAATGATTTTGAAAAGAGAGTCTCTTGTAGTCCATCATCATGCTGCCCATTTCTCCCATTGATTGCTGCAGTTACTACTTTGTGTCTCATTAGTACTTCTTTTTGTAGCTACTTTCAAGGAACATGGGAGTAGGGTCTGTAGCACCTGGTCTCAGGGAAAAGAAGCTAGGAAGACATTAAAGTCACTTCTAGAAAGTACCAGTCTGGCATTAGGTGAGCAAAGCCCCTGGAAGGTTGCTGTAATCATCCCTAAATAAAATACCGTGTCCCAGGAAATTCAGTTTTAGAGTTGTACTTAAAAGAAATCTAAAAATGATAAGAAGTAGAAAGTGGATACATAATATACACAAACATACATAATCTTTAAGGATACCATGCAAAACTCATAAGATTGATTGAAGAATTTACGTATATATGGAGATTGTAGTATATATGGAGATAATGACTTAGATTTAAATTTATCATTTTTAATATGTTTGTTTTGAATACATTTCCTCCACCACTGCTTTACTCTGTGGCAAATTAAGGATGTCTGCCTGCCTTACCTGTGTGCACCTTGGATTCTTTTATGTATAACTGACTTTAAATTGCTTGACTTTATAGCCTTAGTCTGGGGATAATTACAATGATGTATTTTTATTTGTATTTTACCCCTGTAATCTATATCAAAAGTTTTGTTGGATTTTATAATTACTAAAATATAACACACAATTTAATAATACGCAAAGCAAGGACCACCTCTCATGCCCTAACTGCAAGGAAAACATTTTAAAGGAAACATGTCAGCATTAAAGCATTTTGAAAAGCAGAATTGCTTAGCTAAAATAGCTAGAACACAGTTTCTATTCCACACTTGTTGATGGTTACTTGAATTTTCCAGAGAAGGACAAAATAGCTATTTACGTTGAAGAACTTGGTTCAGTATCTTAGTGTCTGTGGACATCTGTACTTGTTCTTCAGCTGTTCTTTTCAATGTCTTTTGGAGATGCAATATATAATTGCTCTGGGTAGACTTTGAAGCATCGATGCCCAGGCTAACACGGGGCAGTGAAACCCTGAACGAAGAATAAAGGTTAAGCATTTGGCAACCTTCACCTCTTGGCATATATGTTCGGTCTCTCTCATACCACCACTCATGAAAACTAATCAAAATGTTGCATAGGTGTAAGGTAGGGAGAAGTGCTGATGACTGAACACATTCTCAGATGTGTGGTGGGAAGCGTAGCAGTGGAAACCACATAAAATAGCTTCATTAGGTCGAGATGGCATATTGGCCCCGTGTCAGTATTCCTAACATAGTACTGTTTATTTCCTGTTTTTAAATATGCTGAATTTACAATAGCATTCAGTGATGGCACTTTCTTAGTTGATTCTATTGATGCAGTGCCATCATAATAAAACTTCATAAGCACCTACATCAGCATGTGTTTATCCTCGTGAAGTTACATAGGCCAGTTTGCAAGCTAAGTGTGGGAATTAATTAATTTAAAGTTGAAAGTATGGAATGTTTTCTCTAACTAGTTTTATTCTCGTATCATCTTCTACATATCTAATGTGAGAGCAGATTAACAGTCTGTTCTAGTCAATGAGATTTTCAAAATGGATGATTTTTGTACTGCAATAAGCCCTAAAATAGAAAAAGTTGTGTTTTAGTTGCTGCCAGTAGTACTTCAAATTTTATGCTTCTCATACATGTCTTTTCTGAGTTTCCCAATTTGTCTGCAAAGTCAAAAGGAGAATGTTCTCCTTATTTCTACTTAGATTTGAGTGGGGAAATGTTAAATTATTTTTGCATTGGTAAGAGCGGGAATCCAAAAGCAGTTCTCTTTCCAGATGCCTGAAGTTAAGCATTCAAATTGAAGTACGTGATCTAGAAAAGTTGAAAGTGTAAACAACTGTTATGGAGAAATGTCAAATTTGTGAATGAGGTGTTAATTCATTATTGAAGCTGAAATACATGTGGATATTGTATCTCTTAAGTATTAGTGCGCAAAATATTCTGTAGGAATTACGCAGATGGAGAGTCTTCTCTGACCACCCCACCTCTGTTGAAGTTAACATTATCTTAGCGATAAGTGACACGTTTGTACATGAGCTGACAAGACCTGGCACTAATAACGCTGATGCTGACTTTCATTTATTTATACCAGTGCCTTGGTTTGTGCTTGGGAGATGGAAAATAATTCATAAATGTCATCAAAGTACTTTTGATCTTTAAATAGCTCAGAACAGTATCTCTTGGCCAGTTTATGCTCATTGATGTAAAATGAATCTCATCTGGAACTACAAAAACTCTGATTCTCCTACACCAGCTCTGCCCCAACACCTGGATCCCTGTATCACTTGTATAGCTGATAATTTACCATATTCATAGGGAGCTGTAAATTCCTTGTAGAAAAAGGAGGAGAGAGTGAGCCATCCATGTTGTCCCCTCATCTGTGCTTTAGTCTTTGTTAGCTGCTCGATTTTGCATTCAAAGAAATGTCAAAGTTCACTTTCACAGAACTCACAGAATCACAGAGCTGTAGGGGTTGGAAGGGACCTCGAAAGATCATTGGGTCCAACTCCCCTGCCAAAGCAGGCTGCTCAGAGCAGGGTGCTCAGGTACGCGTCCAGATGGGCCTTGAATATCTCCAAAGAAGGAGACCCCACAACCTTCCTGGGCAGCCTGTCCCAGTGCTCCGTCACCCTCATCGTGAAGAAGTTCTTTCGCATGTCGGTGTGGAACTTCCTGTGTTTTATCTTGCGGCCATTGCCCCTTGTCCTATCCCCACAAACCACTGAGAAGAGGTTGGCTACATCCTTCTGTCTCCCACCCCTCAGATATTTATACACATTGATGAGATCCCCTCTCAGTCTTCTTTTCTCCAGGCTGAACAGACCTAGGTCTCTCAGCCTTTCCTCATAGGGAAGATGCTCCAGGCCCCGTATCATCTTTTCATTTAGCATCTTAACCTTTTCATGACTCATAAACTTCACTCTCTCCTACCTCTGTCCCCCTCTGTCCTACTTCATACCTGAAGTTCTCAGGGTGCTTCCCCTTTGCCTTTCAGGGTGTCAGCAGTTTTTCAAACATCCTCCTGAGGCTTCTTGTTTCATTCCCATCCTCAGTTTATTCCATAGTCTGTGCTAGCCCCGTGTTTCTGGGGACATTTGCCAGCCTGTGACATCAGCCTACTGAGGAGTGATTAGAAATTCACTCTCCCTTTTGCATTGTATAAATTCTTGAATGAGTATTTATTCTGTGTGTATTTGGGTTGAGCTCATGCCGAAAACAGTGCTTCTCCCAGAAGCCATGCCTAAATACACTTGTTTAGTGTACCAACCCTTTGGTATACGCAGTGCTGGCATGCACCCAAATACTCTCTTTGTACACAACCCCTTTTACTGGGAAATTAATTTCTTTCTCAGGTGTTTGACAGTGTATTCAAGAACCCTCCATGCCTCAGTTATCCCATTTGCAAAATGGAGGCTGCACCTCCCTGCATTTTAGGAAGCTTTGATATTTCATTTACTGAATATTGCAAGCTACTTTAGATCTTTTCTGGAAGATACTGTAGAAATATTTATAAACATGGCTTGAAAAATATAAACCCTTAGGTGAAAGTGTTTATGAGCTCATGCTGTGCAGGAAGACAAAACAGCTGATAATAATTTTGCCTCTGGCTTTGAGATATTTTATCTGTTAAATGTATGATTACACAGTTTTTATTGTTTTGTACATACATACAGTCTGTACTAGCAAGGCTCTGTTGTGGTTTTCCTGCTGAAAATATGAAGAGTTTATATTGACATATATTGTGGTATTCTGCTTTGATATTAAGAAACACCTTGATAGAAGAATGATGGCTTCGAGTGTTGTAGCAGTTCTGCTCCAAAAGTTGATCGTATAAAATTGGCATCTTCTTATTTAACAAAACTTTGTTTTGCTGTAATCGAGTCATCTTTATTTAATTTAGCACAAAAGACGACAATATGAAAATACTTCAGTTGTTTCCAAGATGTTCTTTCAGGATTTATTAACATATTCGTTGACACAAAGTAAACTTTCCAGAGTACTTAAAAAGTGCAGTCATATTACAGAGGATGTTTTAAAAACACTCTTACTGCTCATAGCACCTTTTTTATTTTGTTTTGGTGTTTGGTTTGGTTTGATTTTTTTGCAATCTGAGGCCTGGAACTGGGTGTCAGCTGTGCTCCGGTGGTAAGCACCCATGCTCTGATTCTGGAAAGCCTTCTTGCTCAGAGATTCAGTTATCATGGGCACTGAAGTTAAAGCAACTCACATTTATACTTGAGATTGAGCACATGCAGAAGTACTTTCTTTAAGTAGGACGCTGAGTTTTTCAGGGTGACTTCCTGGTCTGTAGCTCCTCCTTTCAGTAACCGTGTTCGTTTCTCCAGTTGCCATTTGTAGTTCTGTGTGTTTGACTAGTGGACTACTGACATTACTGAGCACATAGCGTCTACGTGCCTGAATTTCTATAGCAAAGGAACAGCTATGACCTCAAAGGACTAATTGGATACTAAATTAATCGATGTTTATAGAGAATGTTAACTTTCTTCCATTAAGGCATTGCATATGTATGTATGCATACGTATGCATCTGCGCACAATATAAGCATGTGCTGGAAAAACAGAAAAGGGAAATTTACTTAATAATTAATTAAGTGCTGTTCTATGGTCCTTCTAGTACTTCCCAATAAGGAGTTGTAGAATATCAAATTATAATGAGCAGTGATCTTTTATTTTATTTTTTTTTCAGCTACAAGAAAACCAAGATGAAATCGAAAATATGATGAACTCTATTTTTAAGGGTATATTTGTTCACAGATACCGGTAAGAAAAATAAGTGCTACAGTATGCTATGTTAGCAAAGTGTAATAACAAGTAATGTTGAGGACATTTTCTATGTTGATTTTTCTTCTGATGTAATGTTCTGGATGCCACAAAAGCAGTACCAAAATAACTGAAGTTCTGGAAGAAAATCTAAGTGTAACCCCCAGTAAATGCACAATAGATCACACAGCTTCCCTTTTCCCTTTTCCCTTTTCCCTTTCATTTTCCTTTTTAATTCAGTAAAACAGCTTTAAAGAGTTGTGGAAGACAACTTCTCTCTAAAAAGAAAAGTTGTCCACAGTGGGAGCATAAGCATCACATATCTTAAGAGTAATCATGATTGCTGTATATCTTAATAGGGCAGTTTTGGTTGTTGGGTACTTCTATCCTGCATTTCCTTTTGTATATCTTATGTATAAACAACACATTTCTGATGTTTTCCATAATACACATTGACCACAACTGTAACATTATTTTAGGCTTTTTCCTCTTTAAATGGTATCAAGGCACACAAAAACCTTAATTCCACTTAACACATAGCTTTTGCTTGTTAATTGTTTTGGATGTTTGTATCAAGAACATTAAAAAGTAATTGCACCATTAACACATAACAATTTCTTTCAATAGTTATTATGATATGTCTTGTGAATAGAAAAGCTCATCAGGTTATATATTCGTGTGCATGTGCGTATGTGCATGTGTGTGCACTCTTATTTATTCTGGTAGATACGGACTGTTGCATGCTATTTTGGAGTGTGGCTTATCAGAGAGCAGTAGTCTTTTAAGATAGATTTAGGGTTGTTTTGCATCACTAAATACCTCTAAGCATCTGCAGCATCTTGGTGAACCAACTCTTTAAATGTTAATTAGCTTATCGAAGTCAAATGACAAAATTCAACAATACTAAACTATGCAAGTAACCTTTTAGATTTAAATTCTGGTTTAAACAGTCATCATCTGTGAAATCTTTCAGACAAATGGCAGAAAGCAAGAAAAAGGTGTTTGAGAGAAGGGTTAGAATGTGAAAAGGAACCTGTAGTGGGGCAGAGGGATAATTGTAATTATGGAGAAAGGTGTGCAGGAAACTTTGGAAGAGCCCTGTGGTAGGAGATACGTGACTTAATAGCACAGTGGAGTTGGAGCATGTCTCTTCACATCAGTGCAGATTAACCAGGTTAGTTTATATTACCTTCAGCTGTGGTCTGGATTAACCTAAGCTGCTGATCAAATGGACTGAGAGAGCCCAGAAGGTACAATGGGCAGCCACTGTAGCAAAGGCTGAGAAGCATACCTGTGTCCACCGGACATATCCCAGTTATCCATTATAGACTCTGTTTCAGTGTCCTACATATTTTTGGCCTTGATCAAAATACTCAGATGTAATTTAGCATGAAATAAATGCTATTTCCTGCCAGTGTTTGCTATGGTTTGTCATAAATTTAATGGGCCTGCCTTGATAAATCAACATTTTAAAAGAAGCCAGTGAATTTCTTATCTGATCCTCCATGTCCAAAACTCTTCAGAAAGTTCCATCAGGGGTGGCGTCTTTACTAAAAGTAGGAACATAGGTTGTGAATTTTGCTGCAAATAGCTGTCTGAGTGTTTCCCATTCACCTCACAGACATTATTTTGCAATTTGTGCTGTATGGAATTTCAGAGTATGTATACTAAATCTCGTAATTAGTTTAATAGCTTTATTCTTTGTGTCTGTCTCTCTTGGAGTGCATGTTTGTCGTGCCTAGGGATTCCTGAGAATCTTTGGATTGAGAATCAGTTTTTCATTGTCTGCCTAGGGAAGGTTGAATGTATTCTTACAGAAAAGATAATTTTTCCTGATTTTGGCTGGCTGTGTTGCATGATTAAATAGCTGTTGACACTTGAGTTCTTCTTGGGATTGCCATTAAATCCTTCCAAAATGCTTCACAGTTACCAAATTTATAAGGTGGTGAAATAACCTACTTGGATCTGAGGACTCAGGCTGTCATCCCCTAGAAGAAATATTTATACGGCTACTTCGTGTGGCTGCATATGTGGTTGCCCATTTTTTTTGTTCCGTACTTAGCAGACTTACAGATTGCTATTTGTCTTGAATTCTTATTCCTTCCACCCAGGTTTTGCTTTTAAAATAGTTATAATTCTATGTAAGAGATTTACTATTTTAGAGTGAATTAATATAGAGTTAGACAGAAATATAGATATATGTGAATATATGTGTAGTTTTAATTAAAACTTCATTGTAACTGCATTCTGCATAACAAATGCAATTTTTGTAGTGCAAACTCTTGAATGTAATATTTTAGCGCATTC
Organism: Nettapus auritus; assembly: GCA_011076525.1. Lineage (NCBI taxonomy): Eukaryota > Metazoa > Chordata > Aves > Anseriformes > Anatidae > Nettapus > Nettapus auritus. The sequence goes on from CM021773.1 coordinate 9,613,994, forward strand.
ATCCTTACAGCATCTAAAACCTGTTTGAGAATTCCCTGGTAGGAACAGCTTATTTAATGACTTACCCTGCCTGTAATGCACCTTGTCTACATGGTGGATTGACAATTGCCTTCTAGTTGTTGAGGTTATAGCATAACTGTCTTCAGGGAGTTTGAAAGACCAGTTTTAATGACTCTGTTTGAAAGTTGGTAGAATCAGTGTGTTTCACTTTGGACAGAGAGGCAACAACAGTGATTTGATGACACGTCTAGAAATTCCCCAATCACATTCATACGTTATCTTTAAATGCGTGTTTTATGCTGTTATATTGGTATGGTCTCCTCCTTATGATAAGAAGTTTAATGAGAAAAACAGAGACCTGACTTTAGAAAAGTCTCTTCTAGTCACTTGTGATACTGTGATTGTTTGTTGTGTCCATGTAGGAATTGAGGTTTTCACCTTGGTGCCTGGAAGTCAATACGGAGTCTTCCAATGTGAAGGTTGGAAGGACATAGGCAGTTACAGTATGGATAGTATAGCAGTTTTGTTATACTACATTCTGTGAATTTATGCAATAAGTATCTTGAGCATAAGATTGAGAAAATTTTATTTACATTTTGTAAAATTGAAGACTAGGAAAAATAAAATTGTTCTTCCTCAGCAATTATTCTTTTGCTTGAAGCTTGAAATGTTTTTTTTTTTTCATAAATTAGATTTGGTGGGGCAACTCTGCTGGTGCAACTTTAGAATGAAATCAATATTTATTACTGTTCCCAAAGGTTTTTTGTTTTGTTTTTTAAAAACAAACAAAACAAAAACACAAAACAAGGGTCTCAGTTATAAGCAAGGCCAATGTTTGCAAAGCACCATTCCCTTCTTCTATGCAGTGGCTCTCTATGTTCTTCTTTTATTACAGCTGAAATTTGGAACTGTGAAGCAGTGCCAGCTGGAGTGGCACAAGCAATTTCTCATAGTAACAGATGTCTCAGAGATGAAATTACTAAAGGGCCAGATGGCCCCAATCCCTTTTCCCGTTGTTTAGCTGTCGTTCATTATTAGTAAATATGCCATGCTCAGTGTCAATCAGGCAGGAAAGTGCCAATCAGATTCAAGTCATTTCCATTCCTGATCTCTTTAGGTGATCTCTCCAGACAGCTTCCTGCTTCCCTACCTCAGTAAGAAGCATATAAATCTGTCTTTGCCTCTTCCATCATTTGCCACAGTCAGAATGTAGAGAAGAAAAAGCAAGAAAATTGAAGAAACTAATGTTGACATATAAACATTTTTCCTGGCTTTTATTCCAAGGGCTTTCGTATGCTTCATGAAGCAGGTTCTGTTGACATAACAAATTCCATTCTTCCTCTTTGCCAGGCTCCTTTGGTAAAACCAAGTAACTTTCTCCACCTTGCACTTATTCTGCATCTCTAGCTGGAAACTAAGGTCAAGCCTGCTTAGCAAATCACAGTGACAGTGTTTCAGAAATAATTATTGAGAAGGAAGTCTGTAGCACTTGGATTCATAATTCTGTTTGAAAAGAGGGAAGGAAAAGGTCAAGTAATAGACTAAGAGGCAAAATAGAATGAGATTTTTTTTTTGAGATAATGGAAACATCTGAATGTAGAGAGATTGAGATGATGAGATAGATCATGAATGAGCACTACATAGTGTCAAGCCTTCTATAGTGAAGTTCATCAAACCCAGACAGAAGCAAAATATTATAGCTACAGCAATAGAAATGAGTAAATGAGGTAAATGGTACATGTCTGTAATCTGTTTAACATTTTATTTTTTTTCTTGCTAGTGATGCTATTGCTGAGATTAGAGCTGTCTGTATTGAAGAAATTGGTGTCTGGATGAAAATGTACAGTGATGCCTTCCTGAATGATAGCTATTTAAAATATGTTGGTTGGACACTACATGACAGGGTAAGTATTGTGTATTACTGTACATAGAAGAGTATACTGTAAATAGGTACTTTTCTACTACCCAAGACATGTATAGTATATCATCTTTGGTTTATAAAGAGATCATTCTTTTTTTTTGCAGGTCATTTATATTTCAACCAGTGTTTTTTGATGCATTCACTTAAATCAGGATACAGTTATCCCAAATCACATAATGATTCATGTGATTTTTATTTTTTCAATCTCTGTTGGAATATCTTAATAGAAATTCTTGCATGCTGCTTTTCTTCTAATTAAAAGAGAAGTAGTCTCCTTAGACATTCCTTAGAACCCTTGTGTCTGAAGCAGAATCAAAATGAGATTTCCAGTCAACTCTTCCATTTGCATTGCCCACTAGTTAGAGGAAAGAGAGCATCTCTGTGTCCTAGAATTAACCGAACAGGCCTGATTGGTGCCTCAGTAGTGGAATTCTCAACAATTCATTTTCTCTTTACTGTTTTAGTTTGATAGGCATTTCAGCTCTAGCTGCCCTTAAAGGACTTTTTTCTAACCTTATTCCTCCATCTCCTGAAAGGATCCATCAGTTCTTTGTGGCAGGACTTCTTCAAATCTGTCTCCTTGTGCCAGCTTAGAAGAGCTCAGATGGTTGGTTGAGTTAGTTTTGGAGAGCAGCCATCACCCTGGCCTTTCTTGCAGTAGAGATTGTTCAAGGTTCTCTCTAGCTTTGTATTCCAAAAAAAAAAAAAAAAAGTTGAAAGGTTAGGTGGAGTTGAAAAGATACATGTATCTGAAGGTTCTTTCCTGTCTGACCACTGTTTTTTAGTACTAATGGTATCCACAAAATGTCTTTTCTGGTTGGTATCAGGCCCACACACCGGTCAGTTCCTGCAGAAGTGGACCATTTCTAATGCTAATAGAATAGGGCTTTACACTGCTGACTGTATGGGATTTTTTTCTACACCAGGCTACAAATGGGATTAGCCATCCCATTTCACCAAAACGACTAGAAGTTCTTCTTTTACTCTAAACAGTCTTGCTAAGAGTGTCCAAGAAAAGCAGGTGAGACCTACATATACTGTTGAAATGCTCGTTAAATTTTGGCATGCTGGTTTAGACTATTTTTTTTTCTCTAATAATGCTACTGGAAAATTCAGAAGTCTGCAAGTTCATTCTGATGACTCTCATAACTAATAGTTAACATCTTTCTTTTAAAAAGTGTGGATTTTTTCTATGACTTCAGACAGCACATTCATGTAAAGGATACGACTTGGTCACTCTTTTGCTGATGGCTGAAGAAGATCATTTAGGAGGAGACTATACTGCTGCTGAATCTTTAGCTTTAGCTATAGCTGGCACGGATATGCATCTTCCTTTACTTGGACTAGCTGTTTACTTGTTAAGAATAGCCTCTGTGCTTTAGACACCAGATATGCAGTGGCTTTTCTCTCTAAACCTGCCAAACTTCTACATTTCATCTCAATTTTAGAAAACTTGAGTAGGATGAAGATCCTTGTTACAGGTGTAATGAGCCCTGACAATATTTACTCTACAGACACTATTGAGAATGCATACCTAAAAGCAGCAGTGGAGTTTTGGGCACTCTAATCCTAGCAGAGCATTTTCACAAAGTATCACTTCAACGTTAGAGAGAATCTAGTATTGCTGTGTTTCACAGCTATCAATCCCTTTCTAGTGTGTGTGAAGTCCAGCCATTTCTCACATAACTCCTTTTAACCATCTGTGAAATCTAGCCATTGCTCAAGACACTTTCTGTGACTTGTGTTAGCTTCTCACAGTGTGATCTGTTGCATCCAGCAATTTCTCATGTCATGTCCAATAGTTTTCTCACATCCTCCAGAGTCTAATCATGCGTCTGCAGCCTTAACGCATATTTTACCTCAGGTATCCTAAAGTTAATACATTCTTTCCTATCAGACAAATTTTCAATTACAATGTTGCATTAGAAAAAATAAAAATTTTCCGTCTGGACCAGACATGGAAGAATACCATCAAGCTGCTCTCCTGCCTCTGCTGTTTTGTAATATTTATTGTTGCAAGCCTCAGATGTGCCTTGGGGTTCTCAGTCTATAAATCAATAGTTAATCTGACTGTTTTGTGTCCTGATATGCGTGCTATCTGATTTTTTTTTTTTTTTTTTTTTGATGTGGTATATGCTTACTGTATAGGGTGAGACAGATTGCAAGTAGAATAGGGGAAGAGTCAGAGTTAGCTGAACTATGTGCCAAAGGGTGAAAAGGAAGCAAGTGGAGAGAAAGAGACATTTGGGGGACAGAGTGGAGGGGGGAAGTACAAAAGGAAGCACTTACTGAAAAAAGATTGAATAAGAACCAGTTAAAAAATGCAGGCCCTCCAAAAGTACAAGATCTCTTAATAGCTTGGTTTTCATTGGCACTGACTGAAAGACTTGCCAACTGGTACCCCAGTTTCTTGGTTTTGCTTTCCTTTGACCAGCAGGTAATTTTTGCTATAATCAGTACTTAAAATAATGCAGATTTGAAAGCTGAGGCAATAGTCATAAGGTATTTCTATTTCATATGAACAGAAGCCACACCAAAATGATTAACTTCTCTGGAAGCTTATTTCCACTGAAAAAAAGAGGAGGCAGCAGTGCAAGAGATCATTAGCAGTTTCATATTCTACTTCAGAAGGCATACAAATTAAACCACAGGGAAGACATAGTTCTTACATTTCTTTGTAGTAGCTCAAGTGTGGTCTTTTGGAGGTAGGATACAGCAGTTTAGTTATAATTTGTAAAATCCATCTATTTTCTGTGTTAATTCTGTCCCTTTCCTGGATTCAGATGAGTATCTTGAGTATCATAGGACTTTTTGCTTTTTATTCAAGACCATTTTCTTGTTTAAATATGAGCTTCTAGGTCTGTATTTCTCTGCTTTTAAGCTGCTTTTTCTTTAATGTAGATCTGGGATCATGAGGTAAAACCATTCTAAACTGTAATGTAACTGCATTAAAAATCCCTTAAAAAAAAAAAAAAAGACAAGTCAGACCACCCAGTCTTAATTCTTCTACTTACTTGATGCACAGAACTATTTCAAAACCATAATTGTATCTCTTGATACGTAGACAATTCTGATTTTGGGAAAGTTTGAGAGTACAAGAAATGCACCAGATGATATACAACATCTTTAGAAATGGTGTTGTGTGTGCCTCTGCAGACAGAGTACAAATTCTGCTTGCCTCCTGTCAGGAATACTCCTGACACAGGTACTAAAGTGCTACAAGGCATTGTAGTCTGTTTCCCTCCGGCAGGTAACTTTCTGTCATTAGGCAGCAGATTACCTCAGAATAATGCCACCCTACAGCATTAAAATCGTGATTCTGGAAGTAATCATCTCCATTATCTGCACCTTCTTCTGGTGTGTGAGGTGACACATAGCAGTACACCTTTAGTGAGAATTTAGAGAGAATTCTAGTTATCACTGGGAGAAGGCAAATGAATGCTCAAAAGTATCAGCTAGATGAGAATTATGAAGGATCTGAGTTGGCTTGATACCAGGCTGTATGTCACTGTGAGGCTTACACACAGTTACAGGTCACTGGCTCAAGTCCTGTATATAATATGTAAAAACAAAATGAAAATGGTGTGCTTCTGTCAGGGTGGATTCTTCTTTGCACGTCTGCCATATTAAAAAGTACTTTGACTAGAGCATGGCTCACCCAGATAGCCTAAACTACCCCACACTGCTGGCGTGAAAGGTGCATGTATTGCTTTTTGCTTTACTAGCAATAGTAACAATTTTTGCTCTACAAACAGAAGAGAGGATTATTTCATCAGAAATAGGGAAAATATGAGAAATGTTTGTCATTTAATGGTGCTGATAAACATTTTATGTTTTTGTTTCATATTTTAATTTCATATTATAAATAAAAGAAGGCAGTTACAATTAATTAGTGTAAATAATTTCTCATATTTGTGAAAATATGATAAAATATGTGAAATTTTTTTGAGAGAAAGAGAATTACAGGAACAATTAGACCCGAGAAAGAGGCAAGCATAGAACATGACAGTGTGATTGAATTCAGGATTCTGCAATCATCAAGTGTCCCAGTTACAAATTGGATAAAAAAAGTAATAATTTTTCTGGAAGAGGAAACTCAGGAGAATGAAAGGCCTTAGGAATTAGAATGCTGAGAATGCAACCATTTTATTATTTGCTTAGAAAATGGCTATTTTTTCAGGCATGTTCTTTCTGTGTGTAAAGCCTGTATGTGGCTACAGAGAAGTAGTTGGAAACTGACGCTCATTTTCTTTAATAGAATTAAAGGTTTTGCTTGGTTACAAATACTTGCCTTCTTAGGTTGACATAAACTTCAACACAGAATTGCAGAAAATCGGGCTAAAAGCTAGTCAGGGAAATAATATTGCTTATTCCTCTCTTACTTGAGGCAAAGTCCACGATATACCTGCAGTATTTCTCTAAACATTTTTCTAAAAAAACTGTAGTGTTGGTTCTTCCACAGCTTTCTGTGGCAGCTTATTTGAATGCTTAACTGTTTGCCACTAAATGTTCTTTCTTGCATAAGCTAAAAATTCTATGCATAATTTTATTTCTTTTCCTACCCACTGTGCACATAAAAAATAACTAGTCCTTCAAAGCAAGCTATTTTTTTTGTTGTTGTACTACAAAGATATTTACAGAAAGTTTTCTTCATTACATCTTCAGTCCATTCCTATTGTGCCCTGGCCTTTCTTATTTTTTTTTTTTTATTTTTGTTAATTTTTTAATTCCTCTTGTGCTTGACCTCCTAACAGTTCCTTATTTGAGTAAGTTAATCTTTTAGTTACGTAAGTCTCTTCATTTTATTGCCCCGAATCAATGTGTTTCCTCCTTTTATCCTAAGTTTCTTAGGAATTACTTGAACTTGAACATCTGTACCCTTGGTAGGCAAGAAATTCCTGCTGTGTTTTTCCCCAAAAATATTTGGGATGTGAAAATCTCACATTAATGCTCACTTTCTGTACTCCTTATGGTGCTCATAGTTACTCAGGAAACCTCTTGTGTCTGGTATATTGATGATGTGTGGCACATTTTCCCTCATCTGTTCTGGACTTCAGTGCAGTATATCCATGTACAGCTTCAGTTCTGCCTTTTTTACGTTCTCATCCAGGTCACTGCTGTTTGTGCTTAGTTGTGGGTTTCTGTCAATAATCTCCACCGACTCTATTTTAAAACCTTCATAACAGGATTAGCAAACTAAAGTGCTCTTCACTCTCTGAAGTGATGAAATTCAGCCTTGAACACCAGTTTAAAAAACTGACCTTTTTGCTGTCAGAGACAGTAAGTCCTCTTAGTGTTTGTCTGCCAAGAAGGGCAGTCATCTCCAGGGGTTGCCTCTGTCCGTGCCTTTATCTTCTATTGCCATTTTTTAAATTGGTGAAAAGGAAACTTAAAAAATTGATTTTTAGCTTCTGTTTCTATGTCAGTCTCTGAATGTTCATTCAGGTTTGCGCTTGAGCAGTTTTTTAAATACAGACTTGATTATAGAATAGACAGACTCAGAAATGAAAAGCAGGTTTGTGTTTATAACCTTTTTATTACCTACAAATATCTTTTAGCAAGAACCCATAGTTTACCAAGACTTTACCAGATGTAAAGTACGTTTGCAGCTAGCGAGATGATGCAAATGTGCCCAGGGGAACCATGTATCATCAGTGTTCCTATAGGTGACAAACCTTGATCTGTAGCCATGGCCTTGCGATGTCCACATTTCCTGCCTACAGCCCACCAGATCAAAGCAATCCCTATCTAAAGAGTAGCTGGGAGTTAGGTTCTGCCCACCAGAATGACTCAGACATACAGCCTACACTCAATCATTTCGAACACTTGTCCATTGTTTGTAAGCAGCAGATATCAAGAAAAATATACTTGTTAGTCTCTTGCCTGAAGATAAATTGGTGTAACATCTTTTCACCAACCACCTAAAAATCAGATTGTATTTGCTTACAGGCTTGTTTGTCTTTTTGTACTGTGGAGTTACTTGAAAGGAAAAGGGAAACAGAAAGAGACATTAACATAATGGCACCGTAAATTCTTAATACATGCAAATAGAAAATTTAACATTGTAGGCAGCTGCATGTGGTTTTTGGTTTTTAGCTGAATTGCAAATTGGCTTTGGTAACTTATTAGCATAAAGTTGTAAATGTACATTAAACAAATTATGAAAATTTATTATTTAATATTAATGTGCATTTGATTAGAATATTATATCAGCTAATCTTAGTATGTTTTATTTAGCAAGGTGAAGTGAGGTTGAAGTGTTTGAAAGCTCTTCAGAGTCTGTATACCAACAGAGAGTTATTTCCAAAACTGGAGCTGTTCACTAATAGATTCAAGGTAAGAGGAGTACAGAAAATAAAAGTATAATCTATCTTATCATGTTCCAGTCTTTGACTCATGTATTAAATGCAAAAATACACTTATCTGCTTGTCACAAGGCTTGTAACTACCATAGCAAAACTATTAATGAATGCTGAGATTAAGACTAAGTTTACAGTGTTTATTTTGTAAAATTTGTCTGGCTTGGCCACGGTGATGATTTATCTGTATTATTGTCGTTTATTCATTGTCATCATTCAATCTGCTTCTGCTTATTTAATTTTAGATTTACTGAATTTTAAGGACTTGTACAGGGGTTTTCACTTAAAATAAATCCAAAAGTAACAGCCTGAAAAAAATGGTTCATAAGATAGTTTACAGTGCACTTTCTCTTTTTCTCCTTCTCCTTCTCCTTCTCCCTTCCCTATTAATTTTTGATTAATAACTTAAAAAGAGTGTGTCTGTTAATTCATTTTGTGGCATATCAGTGTTATTTCACAAGTGAAGTATCTGGAGAGATGACTGTGGAAATGCTGTCATTGCTTCTGTTTGGATGCTCTGTAAAGAAAGCTTCCAGGCACTGTCACCAGTTCAGCTGGCACCTTTTACCATAGCTTTTGTGTTTTGGATGCAGAACTATGGTAAAGGCTATCACCCCAAGGAAAGACTAATTTAATTTATTGTTGTTTAAATCATGATTACAATGATGAAAAATCCTATTTAGAAAAGAAGTGGAGATTTAAATACTCATAAATAAATACTGTGCAGCAGACTGAAAAACTTACTGTAGATTTTATACTGGTTCACTGGTTATGTCTGCCATTGCAGTTACTCCTAAATCCTCCAGTTTGATCTAGAAAAGCAGAAAATGCAGAAAACTTGGCATATGCTTATTCTGTATAAACAACTGATAAAAACACATTGGTAATCAGCCTTTCACTACCATATTAATTTGAGAGATGGAGAAGAAAATATGCTGTGGTAAAATCTAGATAATAAGAAAGTCTATTTGTCCAAAACGATAGTTATATAATAGAACAAACTATTGAGAAGGGTGATGGAATCTCCTTCTTTTTATGTTTTTAAGGGCAAGTTACATAAATATCTGTCAAGACTGAGCTAGAGATGGTTGTTTTTAAAGTAGGAGATGAAATAGAACATTTTGTGAGATCCCTTCAACATCTATATTCTGATGTTGTAAAGTCAGTTTCTGTAACTATTGCAGTAAACACAAAATTTCCTCTCTTAGAAGAGTACCTGGCAAACAGGGATGGTAGTAGCTTCACACTACTTCTGCAGCACCTCCATAAGTTTGATTTGCTTAACATATCAGGACAACCAGAGCTAGTTAGCTGTCCAGAAACGTGAACCCTCCAAGCCTCTTCAGCATTTCTTGTTCGTTCTGCGCAGACTTAAAGATTTGCTTGTTTCTGCTGTTTCTCTAATGTGATTTCTTTGAAATAGGCATCTAAAACTCTCATGGTCCTTTACCGGCTTCTCTTTACTAGATGTGCTGGATGCTTGCTTCTCTCTTAGCCTGCTACACTTTAATTTGTAGCTGAATAATTATGCTTTGAGTCTGAACCTGTCCCATCCATCAGCAAAACTGACCATGGGAGGCACTGTGAGAAATGGTTATGAAGTAATGTGCTTCAAAAATCTACAGTAACATGAAACATCTAAATACTTCTTCCTGGCTTTTTTCCCAGTGCAGACCATTTTCTTTTTTAGAAGCCATGTTAGCCTGTACATTGTTTCTTGGTTTAGAATGGGGCAAAGAATTTTCACTTCTGTCAAAAGAAAAAATCAGAGGAAAGGGAGCCCTATTAGGAGTCTTATCTTTCCTCTGTTCCAGTAAAGATGTTTTGTCCATATAAATCTGTTTCATAATGAAGCAAATTATGGAAAAGTTGAGGTCAAAGTCTGTGTGAGCATAGAGAAAAAAAACATCTTGCATCAACATGATGCAAGATTCACCTGTTTCTGTTCCAGCCGCATTCAGTAGAACAAAAAACTGCCCTTGCCTGCACGTCGTCTTACAGCTGCATTGATAGGGATGCAGCCTTTGGCACCAGGCTGGAGTAAACTTTCAAATTAAGACTCTCTGTATCTATGATACTGAACTTAAATGCTGTGCCACCGCAAACTCCACCACCACCCCATGCAGAATGCTAAATGCTCTTCTCGGTTCCATGGCTCCTTACGCGTATTTCAGCAGCAGCCCTGAATCCACCTGCGCACTTCAGCTGCGGTTCAGCTCAATCCATTCAAATCATCAGGAGAAATCTCTCTAGAGATGGTCTAGTTGTTAAAAGCATAAACTAATTTGTTCCAGAATTACTTCTATTGGCTTGTTAATATTTTACCACATAGCCATATGAAGGATCTGATAATGTCACTTCTCCAAAGGGAAGATGTCCTTTACAGCATTTCTGTTTGTGTTGCTAGTAGTTGATAGGCCCAAAAATAAGTCCTGTCTATCCCCTCACACCAAAAAATACCTTTGTCCATGTTTGTCCATCAAAGAAGAGACTTTTGTTTTGTGGTCTGATACAAACGTTATTTGAAGCAATATGGAAAATATGTGAATTAATTCTTTTGCAGTCAGTACAAAGGCAAAGCATCAGCAGATATAGCTGTAGCCACTTAATTCCTGGTCCTCAACCCTGACCTTTTGCAAGGTGGTGCTGTCTCCATGTCTTGAATGGAAGCAGGGGATTTGTTCTTCAGCCAGTATTGTTCACAACCTAATAAATAACGCAAAGTGATGTTGATAGTGTAAATTAATATTTCAAGTTAAAAATACAGATGTATTTTATTCTGCTGCTGTACAATGGCATGGAAAATTTCTGTCAAAGCAGATTGAAAAGCTGGATTTTGGAACAGAGAACACTGCTGAAATTTCATCTTCCAGGGGCATTAGGTGTTAACGTCTCATTTTCAAGGGTTGTGATATCGGGCTGACAGCTACCGTCACTGAGAGATGCTAGCACTTGGGCAGAAAATAAGAAAATAGACATCAATGCTGTTAATGCTATGCCTGGTGCTCCTGGCAAAACTGAGTGAACAGGCTTTCTGGATAAAGAAGCATTGTCGCATCTGTCATTGTCAAAGACAAATTCAGAGAGCCCTTGCTCTGTAGTCAGGAGAGAAGAGCCCTTCCCTTCCAGGATTCCTTCAGAGGTGTAAAAGGAGTTTTACACTTGTGTTCTTACTTCTTTCTGTGCAGTTAGTTGTCTCCTTGTGGTTCCTGCCATTTCAGATAGACTTTGAAGAGCTGTGTGAAATTCCACCGATACTTTTTAGAATAGTGTTGCTCTCACAGTTACTTCTCTTGATGTTGTTATTGTTATTGTTAGTTGTAGTTGCCTGGCCACGACCCTTGGAAAATTAGCAGCAATTTTTATCTTGTACACACACAGAATTTCCTATTTGGAAAATTATTTCATTGTCTGAGTCTCTTCTCACGGTCTCAAAGACTGTCTAGTTGTAAGAGTTAAATGCATCGGATTTCCCAGGAACTTACTGGTGACAGAGGTGCAGTCAGTATTAGTGACAAGAAGTGTCTCTGCAGACCTGTTTTTGTTAAGTAGGAAACATTTAAGACAGCCACAATGCATCACTTGCATACTATTTCTAAATTTCAATATTGAAATAAGCATCTGTTGCTTTATATACACAATCAGCCTTTAAATGCCTGGAAGAGTAAAAAAGACGTAAACACTTTATTCTGTTCTGATTTGTTCTTGGCGACTTGTGCTGTTGCTTTCTAATACACACTTTTCTTCTTTTCCTGCCTTCTGTTTTTCACATCCCCAAATGTCATATATTAGTACATAGTTCTTTATGAATCAGTTCAAACCACAGAAATAAAGTTTTATTTCACATGGCCCAATTTATTTTCATTAACTTGGTCAGTCAAAAAAAACCATCAAGACATATGACATTTTTTATGGAGGATAGAAATTCTCTCCACATAAGGAGGACAGCAACATTTGCTAATCACATGTATTGCAGGTAGACAGTAAGCACACTGAAACTAAGCATATAAAGAACTTTAGGAGACTTCTCCTCATAACTGCTGGATCCTTAGAAGGTATAAAATCATCATGTTTGATTGGAAAGTGGTATGCTTTTCTGTGCTGGAAGGAATATAGGAAAATACAAAGTCATACTGTGGAATTTCCCACTTGCTTGTGAAAGGTCTGTAGTGTAATAGTTGAGGCCAGCTTAAAACCTTACAGTTGTTGCCAGGCATAAAGGCCCCAGCTTTATAGGCAATATGCAGGTGCATATATTCATGTGCAGTTTTCTGCAGAGTATATCCAAATATGCATAATGTGCAATATTATTGCATATATATAACTTTATCTAAAATTATTTGTTTACAGGGGAATGAAGTAGGGCATTTTTTCTGCCACCAAGTCAAACACATTCCTTTTGAAGAGAGAAATGTTAAGTAAGGCCAATGCAGAGCAATGTTTCAATTCCAATGTCTTCTTGCTTTTTTCTTGGAAAGTATACAAGGTTTTTTTCCCCATTCCTGTGCACATATCTATTGTTCTTTGTGCACATAGCACACAGCTTCCTAAGATGTAAATTAAATGATTGAATGGTGTCAAAGGGTTTTCATGTGTCCAGTTGAAAAATCTTTCTGCACAAGAGTACTTTTTTTTTCCTATAGCATTCTAAATCGGATAGCTTTTTGTGTTTTTTTGTGTGTTTTTTTTTGTTTGTTTGTTTGTTTGTTTGTTTGTCACTGTAATAAAATTCCTTTTCAGGATCGCATTGTATCAATGACACTTGATAAGGAATACGATGTTGCTGTGGAAGCCATTCGATTAGTCACGCTAATACTTCAGTGAGTATTTTTCAAAATTAGTGTATTCCCTCTAAAAGTTATTTAAGCCAGTAATATTTAATTGATTTGATTTTTTCACTTGCATAATGAAGTCAATCTGATACTTCACATTTACTATGAACTGAATATATAATGGTGTGATCATGAAGCTAAAATGAAATACTCGATCTCATAGAAATGTAATAGGCACAGTATAAAAACATATATATTTATTGAGACTCTTAGTTTTAGTGCATCCATTGTTGAGGAAAAATGCCAGGCAGCATTTATACCATTTGCCAAGGGCAAAATGATTGTCCTTCCCAAGCATGCGAGTATGAGTTACATTTGCTGAAGTAACTCCAGTAGTAACAAAGCAAAGGTGATGGGTTAGGAGATTTGATTATCTGATAGAGATGGAAAGAGAATCATCTGGGAAGTATGTTGACAGGGAGAAGATGGTTGCTTCAACACCCTTACTTGGGTTATGTGGAGGTAGTGGTAGTTTGCAGTTTAAAACACTGGGCTTGGCAGGAGGAGACATGCTTCCAGGCCCCAGCTCTTTCTTACCCAGATGCAGTGGCTTCCTTGAGGTAAAGATCCGTTCCACATGTAACCAGCCCATGTGCAGACTGCTCGAACCAACCTGCCTCTAGTAGCCTGTGACCACAGCAGCCTTATGAATGTGTTGCTGGAGGAACTATTTCCTAAGGTTTTATCACACGTTCACTGAAGCGTGTTTTAAAAAAAAATGCACGTTACAAACAGATGCATAGAACTCCTGTGTCATAGGTTATACTTGGTGACTCTGAAGAAATTTTTGGACATGGAGAATTTATATGAAAGATTAGACTAGCTTTCCCTCTTAGTAAAAGAAATCTGGGCTTCATTTTTTACTTATGGGTCACGCTGCTTTGCAGATATTAGACTTGTAATATCAGGAAGAAGGGGAATCTCTCATCTACTTTTATGTTTTTTAAGCAAATATAACAAATATCACAAACAACATGTAGAACATGTCTATCCCTTTTGGAATATTGGCAATGCAGTAAGATTTTAGGTCAATATTTGTCCAGTGCATCTTTTTCTTCCCTGTCCTGTTTTCTCTTTGGTTGCGGGATTAAAACACAGCTAAGTGCAAGCAATGCGCTTGCATCATTCTTGGACTAGAAGAATAAAGGTCACATTGAACAGCACAGGGCAACATTCTGGCAGGTAGGAGCTCTGAAAATATGTTACAAACATATGGGGGAAATGGCCAATTAAAAATTATTTGTGGTACAAAGCCAAATAAGATGTATAGAGTCTTGATACATAAACGTTTCTGATAAATACCAACTAAACGAGGAGGGAAGTAATACTAGTCTTGTATGCGATGTCAGTGCTATCAAAGATGTAATTTTTTTACAGTTCCATTGCTCATCTCATTTTTCAAAAATATCACTGAAAAAGGAAAAACATCCCGAGTTTCATAAAACTCGCACAAAAAATCTGACTTAAGCTCAGAAACTGCAAAAGTGCCAAATACGTTGTTTTCTCAAGACAAGGGTAAAAGATTCCTTGTTCTTGTCAATAAATAATTACGCAAAATAAACTTTTCACCATCTTTCATCCAACACAGCATGGGGTGATCAGATTCACTTTCTCAATGTTGAAAATGAGAGTATATATCTAGTCAGCACAATAGCTACTGTAAAAGTGATTGACATTTTATTGTATCAGCACTATTGTAATTCTAAGCCCACATCATGATTATCATGATTCAGTCCTAAAGAGATTATTAGATGATTTTACTGGTATATGTTCAGTGCTAGTTGTCTGTCACATGTGGTGATGAAAGCTGCCTCTGCCCAGGGAATTTCTGAAGACTTCTCCTGTAGCTGAGGCAGATTTATCCACCTGGTCTGTCCCTCTCTGCAGCAGGAATTGGGAGTATTCCTTCCCACTCACCAGGCCAGCAGAGAAGTGCCTCCTGCCCAGCAGTACCAAAGAGCAGGAGTCCCATGTGAAGAGACTTAACTCCTGAGAATGGAGTAGGACAGGAGGCTGACGGAGAAGAAGGATTGCCCAGTTCAAACTTTGAATATTTTAAATATTTTATGAATTACAAGCTTTAAAAGCAAACAGACATTGAAATAAATAATCAAGCCTTTGCATTTTCCTCATGTAACATTCTGTTTTTTTAATAATGCTCAATAATAAGTGCTTGGTATCTTACAGTATGTATACTGTAGTTAGTGTGATGGTTTGAATAATTTAGCTGGCAAGATTTGTAAGCGGTGATGATTTTTCTTACATTAATTATTGTGTGTATTGGTACAACTGAGAGAAGAATATCAAACAAATTTTCAGTCTTACAGGGCCCTTAAATGTTTCCATATTTGGAAATTAAACCAAAGGCTTTTGATGTTAGTGTTTCTCCATCTAGGATTTTGTACAAAGGAAATCAATCTTGTAACTGTCAAAAGCAAGTTATAGGAGGTGAGGGGATTGAAATGAAACACTAGTTTTACTTGAGGTGTTTTCTGACTATTTCAGTGGAAGTGAAGAAGCTCTGTCAAATGAAGACTGTGAGAATGTTTATCACTTGGTGTATTCAGCACACCGGCCTGTTGCAGTAGCAGCTGGAGAATTCCTTCACAAGAAGTAAGTTATCAGGTACCATGGGAGAAGACCAGATTCATAAATGCTTTCTAGTACTGGTAAGATCAAAAAGCAAAAAAGCAGTAGGACAAAATACACCAATTTATCAAGTTACATGTTTAATTTCAAACACAGGCTTACTGTCTTCTTTAAAATAAAAACCTAAATACATAAAGAAACTAGATTTACCTTTATCTTGCTCTAGAATTCAGATAATCTTTACTAATTCCTCAAGGACTAATTGTAAAAAGCTGCACACACCTCACTATATTAAAGTTGTTTTAAATCCCGAAGTTCTTGCTGAACTACTGTCATGGTAGTATAGGGCTTATCCATCCCTGACAGTCTACCTGGTATGCAGTCATCATTTTTACAAAGTTTTAAACCAGTTTATTTCAAGATTGTGAACTTAAGAGGTTTTTATATATTAATAATTAATAACATTGTTGCTAAATTCACTGACATCCCCTGAAAATACGTTATGCTATGATTCCATCTTTCATGTACTGAAAGATGCCAAAGGAAATGAGCTATTATTTCCATGGATGTGAATCATACTGCACTGATGACTGTGAGCAGGACATTGCTACATCGTGGTAGTTAACCTTCTGATTTTAGGGTTTGCAGTTAAATGTCTTTTAGTAGTAGTGTTCTTTTTCCCTCAGTGGTTGGGAGATTAAAATTCTTTAATATACTTAGAGATACTATACTATCTACTGTACAGATACTTCCAAGATACATGACAGAAAAAATCAATTAAAATATCAGTTTTTCTTTGCCTTTTTAAAAATTTTTCTGTGGTTTATTTGTGATTTAGAAATCTACATTGTACATGTAAGCTTTTGTGGGTGGATTTCTGGAATTACATCTCTGTGATCAGACATTGTCTGTTTCAGGGAATTCATTTACAAAATTCAGTTACATTTAGTCCCGTACATGATGTTTTACAAGGAAATGGTTAGATTTTTTAAAAAATTACATACTGCAAGTCCCTTATAAATTTGTGTGTGAAAAATAATTTTTAAAAATGACTAGAAAGTAAATAATTTTTTTTAAGACATATCTGTATCTTAGTGTAAAGACAAAACTTTATCCTAACTTTTCTTTACAATGAGATGCTATGCTACGTTCTGTTAAAATATGTCTCTCTCTATATAAGTAAATAACATCGAGGAAAAAATGTCCCATTCCTAAGACTCGTTTTCTCTTGGTTTCTGCTGACATGTGAGTGTTCAATTTTAAATAGAATCTACTTGAAGAATTTGGGATGGGATTTATCTTGAATAATTTTATACATTTAAATACCACTTTCCAAGTGTTAGCTAGTCAGTGGCTTCCCCCTCTGTCGTTAGCAAAGGAAGGCAAATGATACAGAAGATCACTGACTGAGCCCTGAGGTGGATGTTTAAGATATTTCAGCACTTGCTGAGGTGATCTTCTCTTACCTGTTAAGATGAGCAGAGGGAAAAAGCATGATGTCTTTAACTAAAATCCAAATATATGAGTAACTCAGCCTTTTCAATGAATTCTGGTAGTGAAATCAGAATACTGGGTTTCACATTTGGAATTTGTTCTGTGGCTGCAGCTTCTCTGTAAAAGCAAGGAGCATTCTTCAATCTTCTCAAAGTAAAACAATCATTGCTGTAGCTGAAATGTAGGTATATCTGAGATCTCTGTAAGCTCCTAAGTTTGAGTGGTGAGAGTAGTTTGGAGCTACCCATCTATCAGAGAACTCAATGCAGAATGTATAATTCACCTGGGGGGGGAAAAAAAAAAAAAAAAAAGTTACTTGACTGGTAGCTTGCTTTATCATTTGTGCCACTACTGGTACCTGAGGTTGGTTGTTTAATGGAATGTTAGGTTTATGTATACCACATCTTAGCATGACTACAGTGAAGATACAACCATAGTTCTTAAGACACTATAAGTGCTACCACCATTGTAAGATTTGATAACTAAAAATATAAAATTTTGTAAATTATTCAAATATATAAAGCTGTGCAAAATCCTTCAATATAAATATGTTCTAGAGAGCTTTTTCCTGTATGAAATTCCTCCAGCCCTATGAACTTGAAGACTCTGAAGATAAATTTCTCTCTTCAGGCAGGAAGAGGTCATGCCCTTTTTCCCTTGAAAAAACAGCTTGCTTTCACTGTGCTTTATGAACAAATCTGCTGTATCAGGAATGACTGTTCATCACATTTTTGAAGAAATAAGATTTGTGTTGATAAACATCACAGCTCCTTTTGCTTATTTTTAGACTGTTCAGCAGACATGATCCCCAAGCTGAAGAGGCTCTAGCAAAGAGAAGGGGGCGAAATAGTCCAAATGGAAACCTCATTAGAATGTTGGTTCTTTTCTTTCTTGAAAGTGAGGTAAAAAAAAAAACATTTTTAATTTTTACTTGTTTAATAGAACCTGGAACTTAAGTAGTGACTTAGCAACATACAGTAACTAGTTGGTTGTTTTTTCATAATTTCAGAAATACTGTATTTCCTTTACTCTGTCCCCCATCTCCTTGTCCATCATGCAAATTCAATCAAAAAATCTTCTGCATGGTCTACATCTGAGGATGGAGACTGCAGGCATATATACAATTGTGTTTGATGACCACATTCAGGATGGGATTGTGCCAATAGTTTATGTCTATAGAGGTTACACATATGGGATATTTTATGGTAAAAGTACTAACAGTAATTTAGGCAAGGAAAGGCAGTTGAATGGAGGAAAATTTGAAAAGATAAACTGTCAGGTACAGAATGCTCTCAAGATACTAAGGGAGAAAGGTTTTAAAATGATACATTTGATTCAGTAGTTAATAGGTGGCAAAGGAGGACTGAAAGAAAAGAATGACAGAAACATTTCTCAATAGAATGAATGGTAGTATTTTTTGTGTAAAAAGCAAAAAGGAAGGTATTGCTACTAGGTGTTTGAATTTTTATGAGTGCTTGAACAAAAGACTTGACTGTGAGGATGAAAATAAACAATCAGAGATTCTGAGAAGGAAGGATAACATTTAGGTACAGTGTTAACGTTTAGTTAATGTTAATACTGTTTAGAAAGACCTTAAGAACCAACAAGACTGGGTGAAACACTGCCTGTGTGGGCTTCCAGTCAGCTATCTAAATGTATTTCTAGCTACAGCTTCTTCAAAAAGTAGATTGTAATAGATCATTCTATCTTCTAGTGAAAATCCTGAGCTGAATGCAGAGAAATGATGAAGTTTTGCTACCTGATGTAAATTACTCAGTGACAGGTCATTAGGTGAAGAGATTAAATAGCCATGGGCCTTAGATATGCCCACAGCCACTAGAAGATGAGAAAAACAACATGCCCAAAGAGACTAATTGACAGAGAATGAGGAATATTTGTTCTGAAGATACAGCATAATAAAATGGGCTTACTTGCCTGCTTTCTTAGGACAAACATATTCTTTCAGACTTTGGTGTCAAGGTTGCTGTTCATTCCCGTCCCTCGCTAGAAGCTGTATCTGTTGATATGGCGCCTGTGCTGAATTATCATTCCTAGTGTTCTTCATGTCTTATATCTGTGTGTTTGTGGTGGGGAGTTACCTAGAATTATCTTGTCCGTGCATCTGACAAGAGAATTAACTCATCTTTGCTCCCAAATCCACGATTAGCAAAATGTTTTCTCATAGAAGCCATACACTGCTTGCTGAGACACTTCTCTCTCTGGGTTAGCTTTTGCTGTTGCTTTTTTTGAGAAGGTTGTTACAAACAAAGTAGGATATTATGACTCCAGTTTTAATAAAGAGCTAGAGATCTGGAAGTTTCCATCTGCATGGGATGAGATGTAATTACTGCAGTCTGAGAGGGTGTATTCAGAAGGCAGTAAAGGTAACCCAATGACAAGCATCAGAAAGCTCTGTGACGCATGACATTTTCCTCAAAGCTTACAGAAAATGAAAAATAAATAGACATACTGGCATCCCCTTCCATAAGCTCTTAGGTGCTTAGGTGTTTTCCACTTTAGAAGTCATTTCCATGTGTGGCAAGCAATTCAGCTCTGCACAATGCGTTTGTTACTTTTTGATAGTGTTTAAAGATTGGTTTCTGAATCTGTAGAAGCTCATGGATCATTTTTATCAGTTTACAATAGTTGTGCTCATTCATATAGAACCTTTTTTGCAATTAAAAATAAGTCACTATTCATTCTATACCCCCTGAAATCAGTAGAATTTCTGTTGCTGTTTTCTGAGAAACCAGAATTAGTATACAACACTTTTGGCACTCCATTTGTTGTAGACAAATCGCAAAGCTATACCTGTTGATGACTTGGATTGTTACATGGTTATTTCAAAATGTAAATGCACATGTAGCTAAAGTAAAATTTGTAAGTATCTTATTTTATAATTACTATATTCCTAAAATTGTAAGTGTTCTGTCTCAGTTACTGATGTATTGTTTGAGTTGTGTTGATAAATACTCCCCTGTGTTTTCCTGTCTCAGCAGTTAGATGTAATACAAACACCATTACACAAATTTTCATTTTGTTGTCTGTTGCATTCACACTAATATTGGATATTATACTAAAATGAAAGAATATTTCCATATCCATGTTCTGCACAGAAAAATAAATGCCTGTTGAGAAAGAATGTATTACAGACCCTTCTTAGTCTCATGTCTCACCATCTTTCCTTTTTATAATACAGTAGGAAAGTGATAATATGTAAGTTTTTGTCTCCTAAGTCAGAACTTTGAGAGGTTTTTCACAAACAAGCTACTTTATGGAAAGACAAGCTCAATTTATTTTTCTTCCATTTTCCAATAAAGTGTATCGCCATTGTCATGCAGTTGTATCATTCAGATGAAGGAAGACCTTCCAGAGTTAGTTTCAGACTGAATTTTCTTTCCCCCTCATGTAAGAAGACATGGATACTGTCCATGCCTAAATGGCTGTGACAGTTGAGGAGCTACAGCTTTTAACAGAACACTGTACTGACCATTGCTTTGGATTTTCTAGTTGCATGAACACGCAGCCTACTTGGTGGACAGTTTGTGGGAGAGCTCTCAAGAACTGCTGAAAGACTGGGAATGCATGACAGAATTGCTCTTGGAGGAACCAGTCCAAGGAGAAGAAGGTATTTGTTTTTAACCTCTCTGCTGTACTGATATTGTGCAGTATTTTTAATTATGCCGTAAAAAGGTGTTTCACTGTGGCAGATAGAAGTATTTGTTGTTGTTTGTTTAGACAGCATATTTGAGGAAGTACAAATTACTTAGATTTTAATTTCATCCATTTTTAATGCACTCTGTCTCAAAAACAGCAGTTTTCCATTTCACTTTTCAACTCATGAAGTCTGCTGTAGAGTTGTTGCCTAATATTAAAGTCTAGGGTTCTTGTCTGAATGTTTAAATGACTAGTGTATACATGAACATTTCACAAAATTTGGTAGCTAATACAATTTTGAGTAAACAGGCACTTCAGGTGGTATTAATTAAATATGGGGACTTTCCAGACAGTATTAAATCCTAGTGAATTCTTAAAAGGAAAAAAATAAGGGAATTCTTTTCCTATTAATTTTGTATCTTCTTTGGTTAAGAATAGATCTGTGGGCATCAGGTACCCAGGGAAGTTGGTAGCAAAGAGTTGCTAATGTTTGTCATTCAAAGTCCCTTATAATTCTTTAGGATTTTCCTTCTTCAGGTACCTTCCCAGTGTTTAGGTGGTTGAAAAACCAATGTAGTCTTACTGCTTTCTAGCACGATGTGCTGGTCATCTCTGTGTTTCAATAACTGACTTTTGGTATTCACTGCTACAGTTGTGGTCTTTTATTTATATGATAATTTCCTTAGAAAAGGACCTGGCACTTTGGTTCTTTTGAGGTTTCTGTATAGCCTGGTGGGGGTTTGGCCCTCTAGATGTGACCAGAAGTACTTCAAAAAGACCAGAAATAATACTTCATGATCGTGCGAATATTTTGTAAGAAGTGACAGTGAATAGTCAGTCCCTCTCTGTCCTCCATGACACTCATTATTTTATAGATCTTTGTTGTATTCCTCCCCTTCATTCATCATTTTGCCAGACTGCCTTTCTCTGGATTTCTTTCACTTCTGCTATATCCATTTTAAGATGATGTGACTGGTAACGCACAGTGTGAGCAAGCAAGCTTTAGTTTTATGAACAAAATGATGTCTGTCTTTTTTCTCTCTTCCCTGTATTTTACAACTGCATTCACAGATATGTCTTCTTTAGGATGCCTTTCAGGCATCATCAAAGCTGATCTTTGTTGTTCTCTTCCCTCCATAGCAATGTCTGACCGGCAGGAGAGTGCTCTTATTGAACTGATGGTGTGTACAATCAGACAAGCTGCTGAAGCACACCCTCCAGTAGGCAGAGGCACTGGCAAAAGAGTAAGTGGTACTATAATGGGTAGCTCAGACCTGTGTGTGTTATTATGTTACCGTATTGACCTAAAATATTTTTATTTAATACCACATTTTGACACTTCTAAATGGGATTTTTATAGTCGGTGTTTCTTGTGAATGTTTTTGAAGAAAAATAATGATTTGTTTTTAGAAGCATTTAGTTTTTTTTCTTTTTCACTTTGGGTTTTGCTTTGATGAATTAAGTAATGCAAACTTACAGCATGAAAATCTTTTTAAAATTGTTTTTAGATTTCCTTTTTATCATACCCCTGGCTTAGACTACCAGCATCTGCAGCCCTCACTGCTCATCTAGATTAGAACTGAGAGTGTAAAGCTCAGGAGCAGAACAAGAATAGATTGTCTTTGGCTGTCTTCATAAAAAAGAATGTGCTGCTAATATGGACATAAAATTTGCAGATGAAGCCAACAGTAGCTTCATCTCAAGAGTAGTTAAATAGTGGAAAATAGGCTGGGCTGAGTGGTTGTGCAGTTTCCATTCTTGGTGGTTTTCAAGATCTCACTGGACAAAGCCCTGAGCACCAGAGCTGGTTCTGAGCAGAAGGGAGGGATGATGGGACTGCAACCTTGCAAGGTCCATTCCAACCTGAATGCTTCTGTGGTGTTATGTATCCATCCTCTTAGGCCTTTTCCACTGAGTGCTCATAAAATTTCAAAATTTGATATAATGACCATACTGTTTTCTAGGTTCTTTTTAATTTATTATATAGTGGCTCTTTAGAGATCTACACCAGTTGAATTCCATTCCTAAGACTAGGCATGCACTTTAATCATTTCAGTGTACATCACCAGGTCAGGGTAATCAACGGCTTTCACCTGTATTCTCCATAAATACAGTGTTCACATTCCAAAGGAGTCTCAGCTTCCCAGACTTATTTCCCTGATTTTTTTAGTCCCCGTCTTATTTAGATTAGTAATGAAATAAAACCACGTGAACATTTGGTACTTCTGTTAGGTTTTGCTCTGAATAATCATAACTAGATTATGAAAGGAATCCTCAGACCTACTTAAGGTGGAATCTAGAGGTAGACTTATCACACTTTATTACTAAACACAGCTACTTAGCTTCTTAATTTTTATGTACCAAAAACAGATTAGCATCATGTTCTGAAACAGCATGCCAAGAAATGTTCCAGGAAGCCATCAATTTAAACTTGCTTTTTGTACTTTGCTTTATAATGCATATTCTAATAAATTCATAATTTATTAAAACATTTCAGGGATGAGGGGGGCAGTCTACAAAGGTAGTTCCTCAGATTTGCGTGGGCATGTAAATATCTGCTGTTACTAAAACCATATTGCAAGTATAACTTTACTTCATGTTTTGCCTCTAGCTGTAAACCATTCTAGAAGATGAAACAATCTTTAAATTGAAGGAAATATTCATGTTTGTATTTTTATGTTTGGAGCACCAAATAATGTTACTATTAGCTTTCTGGGTAATTTTTCTCTCTCAAAAGATCTGCATTTCAGTTGACTTCAGTTCAGAAAATTTATTAGTCTTAGATTTTCAATGTGTCTGTTTTTACAAAGGTAAAGAATAAATGTCACCTTTGGAAAGATGATCAAAAGAGCATCAAGATCATCCTTAGGGACCCAGCTTAATTAATAGCACCACTGAACTGAGCAATATTTGGTCACCAGGATACGACTGGGTTGTTCGGGTGTGGGATCCTGAGTTGCTAACTGCCTGAGTTGCTAGCTGCATTCCTCTTGCCTTCTGATGAGCCAGCAGCTTTTGCTGGCATGGGCAGGTGCTGCACTGTGTGCTCGTACGGGAATTGTATTTGCTGCCCTGTATATCCATCTGCTGTGTGGTATGGAAGTGTTTTCTGACCTTACTGACAAACCCTTAGCTGTTCCCCTTCACTTCCATGGTCATCTGGGGTTCCTGCTTACCCAATTAAGCTACGTGTCACCCAAGCACATTTTGTTTCCCGCTGTTCCTTCTGACTCAGAGGTGTAGGTATGACATTTAGCTTTTGCTTCTTTTCAGTTAGATCATGAGTTGTGGGTTGGTAACTGCAGAGATCTCTTGACTTGTCAGTAGAGGTGTGTCATGTTCTCATGATCTCACTAGCATATTCTCTGAGCTGAAATGGGAGCAGATTTCTAATTATGCACTCACGTTCTTGTGAAATAGTTTCCGC
This sequence comes from Nettapus auritus, assembly GCA_011076525.1. Classification (NCBI taxonomy): domain Eukaryota; kingdom Metazoa; phylum Chordata; class Aves; order Anseriformes; family Anatidae; genus Nettapus; species Nettapus auritus. Next base: position 9,638,273 of record CM021773.1, read on the forward strand.
TCTGACTTTAGCTTGTAACCCTTACTGTGCAGTCTGGCAGCTTTGCTATATGTAAATCTTCAGATAACTTTAATATTTTGTTATAATTACTTGTTTTCAAAAGTAATCTATATGACCACGCTCCTTTTCTGAAGCCAAGAAGCCAACTCTAAACTTTTATGAATCATACTGTATTATTACCTATCTATTCATTGTTTCAAGGTGGTTTTGTGATGACAGCATTTGTAGCTTCAACATATCTGTAAATGAGTTTTGTGAACTTGGATGCATGTTCTCACTGAGAATTACATTGCAGTTTAGAGATGAGGCCATTCATCTGTTAATGAAAATCACTGTTACAGTGTGGTTTGGTTTTGGTTTTCTTAATTATACTTCAGTTTGCCCTGAGGTCTTACAATGAACACTTTGTTTAATGTGTGAGAGGCAGAGCTCAATTAATTTGGAAGCAGTAACAAAACTTCCACTCACTTGGGTTATATTTGAATTTCAATCCTAAAAACATGTTGATGTATAGCAACAATATCAAGCTGTATGATGGGATATTTTCCTTTTCAATCACTTCTTTTAGGACACATGGTCCTCCTATTTAATCACTCTTCAATTTAAATGTTTTTGAGTGTTTTTCCCTCCTCTTTTGATTTATTAAAAATGTAGTTGCATGTTTTTAATATCAACATCAAAAAAAATAATACTATATGAAGAAATTATATTTACTGTAGCTATTTTTGATCACTTGCAGGTCTTGACAGCAAAAGAAAGAAAAACTCAGATAGATGACAGAAATAAATTGACAGAGCATTTCATTATTGCACTTCCTATGTTGCTGTCAAAGGTACCTTTTTCTACAAAATAAATTGCTCACTGGCATTTACAATTAATTTTAAATTTTATTTTGTAGTGTAGATGTTTATTTTTACTTCACTGTTTTGTTTTGTTTCAATGATGTTCTAGTATTCCGCTGATGCAGAGAAGGTTGCAAATCTCCTGCAAATCCCTCAGTATTTTGATCTGGAAATCTATAGCACTGGCAGAATGGAAAAGGTATAGTACCTTGGGCAAGAATGCTGGTTGCTTTCAAGTATCTGATAGCTATTGTAGTCACACAGAACTCTGCCTTCATTTGGCATATTAGCAATCTAACCTGGTGTATTTTTGACTGACTTTTTCTTTGAGTTTCATTGTTCAGACAAGGTGAAAGCTGAGCTTCTTTTCTGATCTACAGCATCTGGATGCCTTACTGAAACAGATTAAGTTTGTTGTGGAAAAGCATGTGGAATCGGATGTTCTTGAAGCCTGCAGCAAAACCTACAGCATACTCTGTAGTGAAGAATATACAATCCAAAACAGAGTTGACATAGCCCACAGCCAACTTATTGATGAATTTGTGGATCGATTCAACCATTCTGTAGAGGATCTGCTGCAGGAGGTTTGTTTCCTTAAAATGAATTTAGTTAGACTATGTAAAATACATTATGATAGACTGGAGAAAAATATTCCTATATACCTATTAAGACATGAAGTTATCTATGTGAAGAGATAGTACAGCAGCAACTGTATCATAATTTTTTGGAACTATTTCTTCATGTAGAAAATTCCCTGGACTAGCATTAAATCTGCAAAGAATTGATGCCGTAAAACAAAGACAACAGGAAAATTCTGCTTCTGAAAATGTATTCTAGTATTTAACAGTTCACATGTGAAATGAAACGGATGAATAGGTGAAAGCTGAGGAAAAATACAGAGAAAGATGCATTTACATTTATGCTTGGGGTGATTCCAGTAGTCCCAAATGGATATGCAGGCTGCAGAATTAAAATTGGATTATGTCTTGAATGGAAGAGAGGATTTAGTCAAATATTTATGATGGCCTATTGAAAGAGCTCTGGAAAGTATGAAATAAAGATACAGGTCTGAAACCTGGAGGTGTCTGGGATTTTCTTCGCCTGAAGAATTTATTCTTCAGAATGTGTAAGACAGAATACATTAAATAAGGATAGAAACCTTACTCATTTTTTCTTGCTTTACATAAATTTGTGTAACACTACCTAATTTGTTGTAATTCTCCTGCTTTTTAAACATAACTTAGGGGCTGCATATATCTTTTTCTGCACATCATATTGTCATGCATTGTGATAAATCCACTTAATTTTTGATGTACATTTCTAGAAAATTAAGCTACAATCTTTACTTTAGAACTGTGTATTAAATAAATTATTGTTTTTTTGTCTTATTTTTTTTTGTCTTCACATAATATACATACAAACTCGTCATTTCAGACTAGATAAAACTGAGTAAATAAAAATAAAATTTTATTTATAGAGTAAATAAAAATAAAGATGCATGACATGGAGGAAGATGTGGAGACAAAAATAAGACAAAAGTGAGAGTAAGCAAGAAAGAGTATAGCAATAACAAGGATTTTAAAATGCTGGCCTTTTTGATATTCTCTGCTGGATGATTCTTTGCAGAATAACTGATTGTCATAAGCTTATTTTATCATTTCAAAGAGATTTCATATTTGAAAATTTGTATACTTGTACTCAAGCAAATATTACATTGTTTTATGGCTTCCCACTAGGTTGATAATGAGATAAACATTGATTGACAATTGCATCTGAAGGCAGGGAGATGTTTTAATGGTTGGCCTTTAGCTGGAAAACAGCTAAAGAGCTGTTTTGATTGATCAAAACAAAATGGAGAAGAATTGCTTTAAGTGGATTACCTATTTCAGAAAATTGCTGGAAAAAATAAGTTTCAGAAGCCCCTTATTTCCACTTGTTTTTCAATTTACAAAAAATATTAGAATAATGATATTTTAAAATGTAAAAAAAAATGAAAAATTAAAGATTTGTTTGAGTTGTGCAGTATTTATTCTTGGACTATTGTTTCCTTAGATTTGTAAATCTTAAAACCAAAAACAAATAACAAAAAAGCTTCCATCCAGTTCTGAATATTTGTCATTCTGTGCAATGTAGTCTTCATGTATTACAGTGTGTGACACAGTGAGTAGCAATGAATAGCAATAGTAGTTATTTAATTATTATTATTACGGAATCTAGATAAAAGTCACTGTAAAACTTAGATTCTGTTTTGCTGTCAACGTAAAACCTCAAAGAAATGTGCTCCTTTCCATGCAGAAATGTATTCTCGGGTGAACTGCTGAACTCCATTCATGAATTTCTTTTCATTTTCAGGGAGAAGAAGCTGATGACGATGACATATACAATGTTCTTTCAACATTAAAGAGGTTAACCTCTTTTCACAAGTATGTGTTTTGTTCCCTTGAAAATTTGCAGTTATCATTTCAGCAAATATCAGCTGGTGTCTGGTGTTAGAAATGAGAAAATTTAAGGTGTAAAATGTGAAATAGAGATTGATGAATGACTGGTGGCACTTGTACTACTGCTTGGATTCATCAATGTCCTTGGTTAGTTAATGCCTATCTTTACAGGTTTGGTTTGGAAATGGCATAGCCTCCCTTGCACTAAATGATTTTATACCTGTTCTACCACAAAAATGATACTCTCCTGAATGACATATAGTCAGTGCACAAGGGACACTTCTTATCTCTGGCACCTGTGGATGCAAAATAAATCTTTGCTTTCACCTTCAGCTTAGGAAGGCCCTGGAGGAAGTTGTTTTCTCAGTTTCTCAATGCCTTTAAAGTGTTTCTGCTCAAAATTAGGAAAATTAGCAGTAGTAATAATTAATGATTGATGATAAAAATTTGGAAGATGCTTTCTCTTCCTGCAGAAGTGCCAGAAATAGTTTCTTATGGAGTTGTTGGCCACATTTTTACTTTGTGGATTACACAGATTCTCCTTCACTAAGCTCAGGGTGAACCAGCCAACTGGAACCAGGAAGCAGCTTTCCAGGGTTCTGCTGCTCTCAGTTACACCTTTGGGCACTCTTGTAACTTGTAGAGCAACCTGGAAATTTTCACTTGAAATGTCTGAATTTTGGTATATGGCACAAAGAACTAATCTTCCCCTTGTATCAACTATAGGAAGTAATTGTTCTTGTTAAGCATGTAGGAAAGCTTCATATTCAGATGTCTGAGAGCCACAAATCATTTCTTCCTTATGACAGGATTTGAGAGGATATTTTGTCTGCCACCTCTTTTATACCGGTTAGTGGTTTTGGTTTGGGGGTTTTGGTTCTCTTTCTTTACTACACTTAGTATTCATTTATCTTGAATCCTGTATTGGATCACTGTATGATATGGTTCTGAACTGTCTGCTCTTTGTTTCCATTCAACAGGAGTCCCACAGAGATCATTAAATTGTGTCTAATTTCTGTAGTGCAGCAGGCTGACACGTGCAAATTAGGTTTTCAGTCTCCCTGGTAACACACTGGAGCCACTTCTGCTTTTCCTGAGAGGACTGGTGAAAGCTGTAGTTCACAGTGAAGAAAAAAAGCAGAAATCTAAAGACTTTCCTGAGGCTCTCCCATATTTATTTTCTTCCTTTAGGTTTCCAGTTCTCTAGAGAGAGATTTCAGATTCTAAACAAAGCTTTGTGGAATGACACACTAATTAGGGTAAGGGACATCTACCTTCATCTTTAAACAATAGGAAAGAGAAAAGAATTGAATCTTAAAAGAGCTGAAGAGCAGCTGTGTATCATTTCTCAGCAGATTTGTTATAAATAACGATTATATAAAGATGATAGTTCAATGGGAATTTCTAAGTAATATCTGCTTGCATCTAAACAAGTAAGGAAATCTTTTCATTACTCTACTGAATGTTACATCTGGCATGACTTATTTGTGAAGGGAAACAATCATACCATATGAGATAGAATTTTTGCCAAATCTTCAGCTATGAGGTTAGGATCTTCAATTCTAAACTTTCATTGAGCATTCTTATCTCACAGTACAGTTGCTCTTGTCTGATACTGTCATTGTCTGTCATCAACTGCAAGCCAAAGTCAATGGAAGAAGTTGAAATTGCAGGCTAACAACAGATACCTTTCAGATCTTATAAAACTGCTCTGGAAAGGCAAGCAGCTCTTGGGGGCTTTGAATAGAAAAAAGTCTCTGTGTTTCAGTGAGAGAAATTTAACTTATTTGTGCTTAGGTTTCCTTTGTAGTTACTGCTTCTTCATACTCTAGGAAAAAGTAACCCAGCAAGTTGGAATGACGATGGCAGGAATTATCAGAAAAGCCTTCCAGACCAAAAACCCTTCTGTACTGAGATTTCCCAAGCCTGAGCTAATCCTCTTTCCAAGTGGATCATTTCATGGTGATTTTTCATTTGGGAATGACTTAACTTTAAAAGTGGATCCTTAGAAGATCAGGAGGGATATTCTGTAGACCATATTCACTGCCCAGTTTTCCTCCCATTTAAGCTAATTTAAATCAAGTTTGTTAATGAAGTTAGTCAGTACTAGAAAAGAACCATCTCCCTGCATGCTGGAACTCTGCAACCAGTTCAGTGGGAGATGGATGTTTTGGAAAGGCCAGGAAGCTACTTCAAAAAGGTTTTGCAGCACACTTTTTAATTGAGGTCTTTTCATCAAACAAGGATTTCAGGGATTGAAATTCATCATTACAATGTTTATTTCCAAGTTTTCAGAATGTAATAATAAATTCTTTGAGGTCTTCTGAACAGAACACCTGGAGTAAACATCTAAGTTTGTTTTCTAAGATTGTTTTCTTTGCCAGGGTGTCACTGACATTATAGCATTTTTTTTCTGTCCTTACCGACATGGAGACAATCTTTCCATATAAACTCTTTCCATATAGGCTCAATTCATCTGAGCTTGCACACAGTATATCACTGCTGTAGCAGTTTGTATATCCGCTTGTTATGTAATTGTTATGTAATCACTCTGGTTGATTCCATGACATGAATCTCAAGTATCATCTCTTTTCTTCTGGATGTGCTCTTTTCCATACTCCCTTGTGTATAGAACATTGTTTCTTATTTAGAAATCAGGATTGTTGGTATTACTGCCCAGTAGTCCTCAAACATAATACAGAATTTGATTCCTCCCTGCCTCCACTCTGATTTCAGAAGCTTGGTGATGGCTCTAGTAACTCTCCAGACACGACTTGTCTTTTTATCAGAATAAGCAGGATCAGGCAGGGCTCTTCCCAAGATCGGTATATTCATGATCAGATCTTCTCTTCCTGTTAGAGAAAAACTTCACTTAACCTTTTTTTCCAGTAGTTGACCAATACATCATAACAGATTCATTCAGACTAAGTTATTCAATCTGGAAGAAGTAGAAATGATGATAAATGAAACTTCAGTAGAGAAATAAGACTGCATCCAGCAGAGCTGTTCAAAGCCCAAGGTACTGCTTCTTTGACTTTGTGCTGCTTTAATAAGAGAACAGTTTAATGGGCAGAGAGATCACTTCTTCTCCCAGAAATTTTTGTAGGCTGCTTCTTTCCATGCTTTCAGAAGCAGTGTGGAGCTGGTATCTTTACTTCATCTGACTACTTTCTGGTTGTAATATGCCCCAGGAGACAGTGCTACCCATAGGGATGAAAATAAACCTCCTCTGACGAAGTGTTGGGCCTTGTTTTCTGTAGTCCAGGAAGACTCTGAAATGGAAGGGATTAAGATAAGGAAAATGATGTGTTGAATTTTCATTCTTGGAGCCTATGTGTTGGAAAATCTGAACCTTTCTGGAGGATTGGGTTGTATCCAAGGTATCTTTTTCACTATAATTTCAGTTGTTGAGTAGTTCAAGAGACACAAATGTGTACTTGAATATGCCTAAATTTAATGTGGAAGCTTTTATTCAGTGAAGTTTATACTGAAAAAAACACTCTGAAAATTGTCTCTAGTTAATATTTTTCTGCTTTGGAAGCTGGATAGCTCTTCCTGAGGACAGTTTGTAAGGCCAAGCTCTAAGCAAAAAGTTAAGGTGCCCCCAGCTGTCAGGATAATGGGGAATGCCCCCTGCGATAGCTGCCTGACAGGAAGGGCTCTAAAATGAAAAGACAGACTTGAGACAATTTTTCATTTCATATTCTCTGTAGAATAATCTATGGTGATATCTGCCTCTGCACACCAAGGAGATTTTACTGCTTTAATTACAGTGCTGTAATTAAGGAGGTACAACTCTGCCTTGCTAGCAACCCTGTGATTTGCTGAAGCGGGATCTGTGTGCTTTATATGACTAATCAGAGGCATTTCTCTGACAGCCTATAATTTATCTATAAAACATTTTACTTCCATACTTTGAAGATAAATCCAGAAGGGTGGGGGGGGGGAGGGAAAAGTTTTTTTTTTTTTTGGGGGGGGGGGGGGAGGTTGTTTGTTTTGCTTTGTTTTAGATTTTCCTATAGTTTTTCTTCTGTTCATGGATCTTAATTAGAAGTTAAGGTGCACCTTTGCTTAATGGCACAGCTCTAGAGAACATACTTCATTTATTTTCAGCTCGAGGACACTAAGTGCTATGTTTTCTGTGAAAATTTTATCAATGAGGTTTTCCAGATTATGGGGCCAACACACTCCAGACTGGGAAACATTTCATACTAAGGATCTCAGCAGGATCTCAGAGCTCCTGGTTCAGCCTCTGTTCGTTACAGAAGTAGGGAATTATTCTTTCTCACTGAGCAGGGTAGTTAATTATTTAAACAAAGTCAGGCTGCTCCAACACAGGGCAGAAGCAGAGGGGTGGGTAAAGTGGGTATATGTTGGTGATGAAGATGCTGGGATGAAAGGGAGCCAGATGGATGAGACTGCTTTATCTAATTTAGACTAGCCAATTCAGTCTGAGCATCTCCTTCTTATTCCAGGTGAGTATTTTAATCACCACGTTTTTTATTATTTTGAGGTGGCATTCTCTGTTATAAACATATAAATGGTTTCAAATTCTCAGTTTTACTCTACTAGAGAACAGCATTAATATACATTTTTGTGAATTATAATTCTCGTCTTTCATGTAACCTTAACGTTTTGTAATTTATTTAATATTTCTCAGTTCTTTATTAAAAACCTATAACATAAACTTTTGGAAGTGTGTAAGACTATAAAGTACATGTTGCTAATCTCATTTGTATTCCTCTCCCTGGCAAATCACGTTGGTACAATTGAAATGTGAAACACTGAATGGAGGGAGTGGTTGACACCATCTCTGTCTCATATACATGTATATAATTCTGACTTTAGATATTCCGGGATGTTTAATGACAAAATATAATATTTTTCGCCAAATGATAAGGCAGAAGATTATGTAATTTTTCCTTATAGCAATTTTTCATTCAGTATACACTACTGCAGTTGGGCTATAGTTTCTGCTGCATGCCAGAGAAGTGCCTTCTGAAGTTCTGCCAAGGTTTAGAACAAAAGAGGCAACAATTACGATTTAGAGTCAACACTGAGAAGGGGATTGTAGCTACATTTAAGTAACTTTAAAGTTGCACGGTATGCATCAAGTTTACCTCCTTCCTACAGAAACTCAGTGTAGTAAAACATTCTTTTCCTCTATCATCAGAAAACCTAACTTATGCTTTTAACATGATGTGAACTAATTGTGCAGATGCCTTGTCAGCATGCTCTATTGTCGCGGCTTTGCAAAAATACCAAACCGCTCATTGAGCTGCCAGGTCAGACTATATTCTTGCTGTGATGTGGAGTTTTGAGAAATATAACTAATCTCTTTATTAACTCTCGTTCTAGTGCTCATGATCTCACAAAATGGGATCTGTTCAGTAACTGCTACAGATTACTAAGAACTGGAATTGAACATGGAGCTATGCCAGAACAGGTACTGTCAGCAACATGTGTCTTGCATCATCTGAGGATTCAGTGTTGAAAAGACTCTAGTGATAGAGAAGTTCAAGAAATTAATGCACTAGTGGCAGTTATTTAGGGAAATCGTGGAGTCTTAAATGAAGTTACTCTTGTAGTGAAGTATTGTCCAAGAGGTGGAAAATTTTGGATACTGCTCTTGTTTTTTCTTTTTACTTTGTGTGATTTTGAGCTATTTGCCTCACCTTTCACCCTTCTCATTTGTGAAGTAAGAAATAACTAATGTTCCTGGCTTTGAAAAGCACTCCATAAATCATGATTTTTACACAGAAACCCATCATTTGTAAACCTTGGCTGCGATTCAAATTATTGCAGTTATTGTGCATTGAAGGTACAATGGGTGCTTATGAAAACCAGGAACCTTTCTCATTTCAGTTAGAAGCCAGTTGTTAATTCTAATCCAATTTCATTTAGGAAAAAAAAAAATCCGTGACATCTGTTGAAGCGATTTTGAGGTAGGAGGTGTTGGTAGGTCTGAGGCTTTTCTCACAGCCAACGGAGGTGAAAGTAGCTGGAGCTATAATAGAGACTGACTCTCCTAGCCAAACTCATTGCCACATGCCTGTTTTGAAGCCAGGGCTCTAAGCTGTGGGACCTTCTTCTCTCCCTGCATTTTCTACTTAATGCTGGAACTGTGCTGCCTGGAGAGAAGGGGCCAGCAGATAAAAAAAAAAAAAAAAGTTCTTGAAACTGCCAGCCATCTTTTCAGCTTCTGGGCTTAGTAGATACATATGTAAGCTCCTCAAATACTTCTGTAAGGCCCTGGGAAAAAAACTTCTGAAACTTGAACTCTCCTCAGTATTTCTTTCCTCAGTCCACTGGGAGTTTGCTGGAAAGGAACAGTTTGGCCTTTAGTAATAACTTTAAAAAAATAAATAAATAATAATAAAAAAATAAAGCAGCTAAAAGGTGTTACAAACTTGACTTAGCATGCACAGAATCATTAACTGTTGGAAGCATCTTCATCCTGAAAAGATTGTGGAATTTTTAACACCTGTTGTAGAACTGAAATTTTAAAAAGACATTGATGCTTTTTAGGACATCACAAATACTAATCTTGTCTTTCCATGAGAAAAATATTTGATACTCTTTTTTGTTTTTTAAAAATGGGCTACTAGTTCATAGTAATGGAACAAATTTCAAGGCATTTTTACTAGTGAAGAAAGATTTAGAGGTATTTAAACAGACGCTTTTGAACTGAGATATGTAGATGTTGGGTTGTACATCTGTCGTGCTGTGATGTCACCTTTTGCTGTATTCCCAGGCACAGTTTTCTGTTCTGTTTTGTTTCCTAGCATATCCACAGTATTTGTTTCATTGTAATAGACTAGTTTCTTATTGTACCAACCAGACCAAGAAAAAGCATACCCTTGAAAGCAAAAGATACTACCTGAGAGCTGCTTCTGTTTTTCTCCTCAAAATGTGTTATGCATTTTACATGCACTTCACAGATTTGTTTGATATTTCCAATATGCTCAGATTCTGTGTGTTTCCTCTGTTACAGATAGTTGTTCAGGCACTGCAGTGTTCACATTATTCTATTCTCTGGCAGCTGGTAAAAATCACTGAAGGCTCCCCTTCCAAAGTAAGTAGATTATACAAACTTTGCTGAAGAAACACAGCTTAACCTAAAAAGACATAAAACCAGATTCTCTTTAACTCCACGAAGTGCAGTCATTTCATGCCCTTGTGAAGCTGATATAAAATGTTTGTATTTTGACTTACTCACTACTTTAAGATCTGTTTAATATCATGCATATGTCTCGGTTAGCCAAACAAACAGCAGAGGCTTGTCCCCATCAGGATTTGATACTAGTTGATTTTTATATCTTTATTGCTGAAGATACTTAATGCACTTTATTGTGAGTTTGCAGTTTGCATGAATGAATAAGTTGACAATGCTTGCCTAACAGTTGCAGGCAATGCTACTGATTTGTACACTACGGATAGCTTGGTATTTTTGTGTATTTAGCTTATTCACCTTTTACATACGTCTTTCATATTGCTAAATATAAATGTAGACTTACTAGCAGGTGACAATACTAATAAAAAGCAAGTGCATGCAAGTGTAATGCACTAAGGACAATGTTACATGTAACTTGATCATTATACTTAGCTTTTCCAGGGCCTTTCCTTAGCAATTTCTCAATGAGAGGCCAATATCTGGTCTTTTAGGACTTCTTCAGAAGTAACACATCATATTAAAGTTGTATGAAGACTGTAATAGTAAGTGTACTTCTCCATCAGCTTCAAAAAGTGCTATACTAAAGTACTAATAAAATCAGCATTTTATGTACTTAAAATGATAATCCTATTGTAATTTTTTTTTCAATGCTGACATTGACCTTTAAAAGAGATACTAGAAAATTAGAATTACTGATACTATTTATTCTGAATTTCAGAGGTGTTTTCTCAATCTCTTTGGCATGGTAGTAGTATTTAGTATCACATTTCAATTCCTTATAACTGGAAAAACTGGATATGTCCCGTTTGGTTTAAATGAATTCAGAATCTCATCACAATAAAGCATCTCAAGTCCTCCTAGCTAGCAGCATTGTTTTCCTTAGGGAGAAATTTCACTTTGACAGAAGGAGATAAATAACTAAAACTAAATTCAGGAGGCCATATAACACATTAGCTTGTAAGTCCATAAAACCAACACACCAAATCTTGTTCTAATGGTTACCTAGTAAAGAAAACTGGACCGCTAGCTGTCTGTACTGGGTGCAGGGAGGCAAGAACTTAGAGCACTTTGGTCGACCATTGAAGCCTAGGTGCTTTCTTCAACAGCTTTATTAAATTCTTCCCGAAGTGCTCTGATTGTTGGGGATTTGCTATGTGACTTACCCCCTCCTGAAGATGCCTGGCAACTCTGTCCTCCTGCTTTCTGGGCCTTTGAGCAGTGGATGCTGTCTTGCCCTGCTCTGGTTGTATAAGCTCAGAGCATTCAGTGAGATTATTATCTCCCTTCACTGCATTTTTCCATTTTTCTAAATAAATACGGTGAAGTGGTGCAATACAGTATTGATCGTGGAGAGTGATAACCAGTAGCATTACTGGAAAAAAAGGTTTTGTGTTTTCTTGTCTCTGAATTTTAGCAAAAGAAGCATACTTACCATAAAATGCAGGCAGCAGCCAATGTATATGTCATCTATCTGCACAAGACGTGGTCAAGAGCTTTTTGGTTTCAAAGTATTAATGTGGTCTGTTGTTTGCAATGTCAACAGGATGGTCCAGTTAAACTGAAAGAGAAAAAGCCCTTTACTTTGGTGAATGGGTTTTTCTTGCAGACAAGCTCAGTGCAGTTGTATATTTTTTCCTACTTTTGAAAATAGGATACATTTATGTGATGCATTGTTCTATGAAATAGATGAAAACCAGCTTTGACCTTTCATGTGCTTCTAGTACTATTCATGTATTCTGTTCTGACTCATATTAGTCATTCTGTGGATCATAGGAATTTAAAGGACTATGAAAGCTCTGTGGTGAAAAACCATTTGAAGTACAAGTCAATTATGTTTCTGGAATCCCCAGTGAAAATCATAATCACTCTAAGCTAGAGAGCTGTTATTACTTTAATGTTTGGGGTTTCACCCCACACCTACAAAAGTAATAAATGTTTTGCATCCTTAGTTCTACTGAGCACTCTATTAATGCCCTTCAGCTCTTCTTACCTGGCCAGCAGCCTCAGCTTTGCCCAAATGTGTTTGTCCTATGTGTTTTTATATGAAACTTTCAATTCTAATTTGTTGACTGTGAAAATGAATCCAGAGTGCAGTATATCCATCCTTTAATCTGTTAGATCGCTTTACCCATGGTTGTTTGCCATGATTTAGGCTTGCTTGTAAGTTAGCAGACATTAAATGGAATCAATCACTTCAGAAGTAAGATGTATGGGAAGACAAAGTCATTAATGGGGAGCATATCGGAATGAAGAATGGTGTATTTCATTAGCATTTTGAAGTTATTCAGGCTCTTAAATGAACATTTCTGACACATTATTGTAATATGTAGATCCATCTAGCTCTCTAGCGGTCCTTTTCTGTAGCTGTAGCTTTTCTATACATCTAAGGACATATGGAGGTGATGCTTTGTAGACTGAAGTTGTATCTTTAATAGACCAATTAATATGGCTGTAAAAAAATTGTAGGATCTTGGTCACATAAGCCCTTCAGGTTTAAAATAACAGAAGATTTCAATGCAAAATATAAGGTGAGAATAATTTCATGGTTTCCATTTAGATACAGACCAGGTAAGCTGTCTCTGAAAGAAAAGGTTGTTCGTACCTATAGGAAGGTGGGAGCAAGGGAACTGGAGGTGATAAGAAGTTACCAGGTGGGAAGTAGGAGCTGGATAGTGGGAAGGGAAGGGAAGGGAAGGGAAGGGAAGGGAAGGGAAGGGAAGGGAAGGGAAGGGAAGGGAAGGGAAGGGAAGGGAAGGGAAGATAGGTGACAGATGAAAAGGCTAACGGGGAGAAAATAATTTATAATAGGCTGTAAAACTAATCTGTCCAAGTCTTTGTTTGTCTTGTATCTAGTAGATTCATGAATTGTGTTTCCAGGCTCATGTTTAGAACATGATTTTTTTAGATTTCCTTTGAGCATCCAGGCTGAGAGATCAGAGATGGAGGGATTGATTTGTAAGAAATGTTCATCCACTACCAGCTGGGTCATACTCACAAGTAGTAGTTGCTCTGTTGCTCTTTCTAAGTGAGTTCTTTGAGAAGAGTTCAAAATTGCGTAATAATTTTGTAAATAATTTGGTTCTGGTGTAAGGTCATACGTGACAGCTAAGGATATACAACTGGGAACAGAATCTTTTAAGAATGAAGTTATTCTTTATCTGGTGTTCAGATGGCTCTTCCAGAAATACAGCCTCTCTCGCAAAAGGATTGCCCCTGTTTGGAAGCTGTCGGTTTAGATCACCGTGGCGGGCATTATGCCCAAGCCCAGGACACATTTATTGCTTTCTGAGGGACACTTTATATTACAGCTGTTGGGCATGTCTTGTATTCTGGCTGACTACATGAGGCTAGGGGTGCTGGTCTGTAGGCTTATTATGTGTGGCAGGGAAAAGCTGTTTGACTCTTGTTTAAATCAAATTAGGGTCAAGACAGCTTATTGATTTATTAAAGACATGTAATTGACCTGCAAGCAGTGAAATACATCTCCAGGATCAGTATCAGCGATACAGCAGGTAAACCACAATATTTGACGCTTCAGAAATGCTAATTAGCATGTACACATTTTGAAGTGCCCTGCTGGTAACTATTCACAATTGACTCCAATCCCCTCCCCAACATACACAATTCAGAGTTACACACACATTTAATTAGCATGGTAAAACCTCCACACACATGTACACCTCCACTCCCACAGGACATGGGTGGTACATGTCGGCTGCTCTTCTTTAGGGAGCAAGAGATCCCCTACTTATACATGGCTGCTCTTGGACATGAGGGTGCTCCAGCTTCATGTGTATCTATACCATTTTCTCCGGTCTGCAAATCCATATGCCAGTGCAAAGCATTCTACAGAGTCATCTGGACACCCTTGAGGTGTGTGTTCCCACATGTTGCACCCCAGACTGGCAGTCCTTCAGCTGGATGCAGGCTACTTAGGGCTTGCAGCAGGGAGGATGCCCCACGAGGCCTAGGGATCAGTGGCAGCACTGCGTGCCTGCTGTGGTTTCACTGCCCCGCCGCTCTAACCCAAGGGGGCTCCTTGACCACAAATTTTCACGACTCTTTTATAATTCTTTTCAAAGTGATTTTTGCTTTTCTCAAAGGCTTCTTGGTAATCTCCTGGTTACTGTTTAATCTAGTCATTTTAAGCAACTTCATTGTTAACTTTCCTTTTAGCATCATCGTTTTTTAGGAAAACACCCCCTTGGAGCGGTTGGTGGTGGCTGTTCTGTCCACACACACTGTTGTACTCATGTTCTCATCATATCAGCTGTTGGTATCCAGGCTTGTTACCAAGAGGATGCTCTGCAGATTTCCCCACACTGTGTAATATGGTTTGCAGATTGCAGTTTTGATCATAATGCTTAAGAGAGTGATACCAGCATAGAATATTTTAAAGACATTTTAATGGAAGGGTTGTAATTACTGATTATTTGAAGTAGTAAGAAAGTCCAAATTCTCTGCCAAATAAGATTCCACTTAAATACAGCACAGAGTTGAGACAAAGTTATTTCAAAACTGTTTTCAAGGTGTCCTGTGGAAAAAATGGCATCCTGTAGTGTCATCTTGGTGTCTAAAATCTGAAAAGAAACATTGATTATTAAAAGGAAGGTTTTGGCGGGTAAGGATGAAATGCATAAGCCTGGAAGTATCCTTGCTCCAGTGCTCTAATCGTTGGCCTTCCCTCTTGTAAGTGTTCAGAAGAGGCCGAGGCCAGGACCGTGGCTGTTGGTGAGCAGAGCAGGGCTCTTTGTGGTAACCTGCACACTGCTGGGGGGAGATTATTTATATTGTGCCATTTGTGGGACCGGTCTCTTGTAGCCTAGAGAAAAAGCTTTCTTCAAATTCAAAGGGGCTTGAAGGTAGTTTCAAAGGAAACTGATAATTTCCCAGGGAGAGTTCTCTTGTCTGTAGATCATGGGGAACAAGTCCAGTGCTTTGAGGTAGAAGACAGGTATTAGATTATACAGGGTTTTTTTCCATCTAGATCTATGCATGCATTCAATAAACCAGGTGCCTGGGACCATTGTACAATGCACTGTACGTGTACACAATGAAAAGGAAATATCTGTAGAAGAATAGAGTCCTAAATCTTAGAACAGTAAGAAAAAGGACGAATAGAGCTGGCATTCATAGGCAAGACAAAGGCGAAACAGTTCTGAACAAGCAGCAGCCAGACTAGCCAAATGCATAGCTATTACTAGCTGATTAGTAGGCAGAGGAATTAGTAGAGAGGAATTAAAGAAGGATTTCAGGAACAGCGTAGTGACTTGGTGACTTTTCATGTTTATATTGGCACAATGAAAGAAAGCACAAAATGCTGAAGGGAAGAAAAGAGTCACAAGGTGCAAAAGGTTGTGCTCCACAGTAGCGTCGAGAGCTAAGGGCTCTTGAACACTGTAATGTTTCTCAAAGAATTGGAGTTGCAAGAAGGAAGTGAATACTCAGTACAAGTAGTTTAGAGGAAAGGCAATGGGAAAATATGAAGAAAAGCCACTAGCAAAAGTACAGCATTTCTAAATAGCTTCAATGGGAAAACAAACAAACAAACAAACAAACAAAAACAGTTTAAAGCTAGAAAATAACTGCAAAATTTTATAAGTCTTGTGAACACAGTTGTTCAGTTCCATGTCCTAGTTAAATTTTAAGATATATGCTGTACAGTTCTGGAAAGGATTATTTTTATCCTGGGTCACTTCAGTAATCCAGTTCACAGTGTGACCCTGTGGCTTTACCCTAGCAACCTAGAGGACAGTAAATTTTTTATACCAGTTTTTCTCCTGAAGCCCGCATACCATGTAATCACACCTCAAGAACCTTGGTTGTGTGCTGTAGAATGGTGAAAGACTTGAAAATCAAATTCATTTTTCTTCCTTACCATTCTTAAACAAACAAACAAGCAAAAAATAAAAAATAAAATCATTACTACTCTACAGTAGTCTGGGGATTTCTCCAAATTTAGCAGTTTCAAATGGCTCTGTTGCACTGTTCAGATGGGCTTTCTTTTGCTTTTTCTAACTTTTCAAATTGAATGTTTGTCATGCCAGCAAGCAAGAGGATAATAAATAGCGTATACCTAGGTGTTATTCAGCTGTTGACAGAAAGAAAAATGGGAGACATGCAATTTTTAACCTTTATCTAGGATTTTTTTGTAGGTTTTAGTTTCTCTTTTGAATTCATTAGCATCTAAATGGAAGATAATAATGATGAAAAGTAATTTCTATAGATAGAAAGAAATTGAAGTGATTGTAATACCAATGTTTAAAGGCATAAATCATATGATTATGTAACACAGCAGACCTATAAGCCTAGCATCAGACCTAGGTAAAATACTTGGAATGGCTGATAGAAAATAGTCAGTACAAGGCTGAAGGACACAAAGAACATGACCAACAAATGAGACTGGAAGGAACAAGGAAAATTGTTCTTGAGAAGATTGCATTTTTGACTGATAAAAACACTATTTTGAAATACCAATTTATGTGGATATTAGTATCACATTGCATTTCAGGTTAATATGTGCATTTAATGTAATTTATATTCAGTAGCTCAAAACTGGTTAATATGTTACATAAAAATTGAAATTGGGAAATCATCACACAATGCAACAGCTTCTGATGCATTCCAAGAGGAATCCATTTGCAGCTAAAAAGTGATAATTATTTTTAACAATTATGAGGGAAGGTAAAGCAAAACTTTTAAAAATGCAGATCAATTGATTAAAAAAATACAATTAAATAAGCGAAGAGGCATTTTAATGCAGCCAAATATAAGACATATCTGGGAACAAGAATGCCGATTAGTGAAAAGTTGTGACTTAGAAGAGAGCAGAGCTACCTTACACATCATATAATGATGGTATAATGCAGTTGCAGAAAGGGATCCTTGCCTTTATTAACAGAGAAAAATGATTAAGAGTAAAAAGGCAATATAACTTAAAGATCTTCAGAGTCCAGATTAGAAAACCACACTTAAGTCTATTGAAAATTACAAGAGGTTCAGAGATTTAGGAACATACTTGTTGCTTCAGTGCAGTTGCAGACCTGCCTTCTGTTGTGAATCAGTACAGAAAGAGCATATGGGCCACAAAAAGGCTTTCAGTAAACAAAGAATAAAAAGATCTTGCTATAGTAAGATGCAACAAAAGAAATTAACACTAGAAATGAGCCGTATGGATTGAGCATCCATCATAATCAAAAATCAGAATTTTTTGAAAGGAAATTGGTGCATATGCACTATGTGGCTCCTTTAGATTTAGGTTGGGTGCTGTTCTGTAGGGCACACTGTCGGAAAGCTGATACAGGTAGCTACCACGGAGGGAATGTCAGCAGTAGTGGTATGTCAGCAGCCTCAGTGTGAATTAATGGCTGTGATGAGCCCTCCTTTATATGAAATCTCTGATGGTGAAACCTGGGAAGTGAAAGATCTTCAAAGCAATGGTTGCAGGTGAATGTAAGAAATGCAGCCAGACAGAGGCAGACAGGGCAGAAGCTGTATTTGTGTCACCTGAGCAATGCAGAGTAGCAGAATCTGTAAATCAGTGCTGACAAAGCTGGTCATTTTGACAAAACTTGAAGCTAATACAAAGTCCTAGTGATTTTTGGTTTGTATTTTGTTCTCTCTGTTGAGTTTGGTCCTAATGTAAACAGAGTAATTAAGTAGGTGCCCAGCTATGCAGTTTTCAGTAAATTTCTTGGTTACAAGAAAGAAGCTGTCAGAGCTTTTCACATAGGAGCTTTTCACAAATATTTTCTTCTGTGATTTCTTAATTCCAGGTGGCTGTTTGCTACATACTTAGGATTATGATCTGGTATCTTTTGTTTTATTTTGATTTGTTTTCACCAGTTCATTTTGTTATCCATAAAAAAAATATATATGTATTCATCAGGTTACATCATAGGTAGCCCCAGGTCAAGGTGCCCAGCTTTCCTATTGAATCTGCCACTTCTGGTACCCACAGCTAAAATATACATGAATTGTCTCTAGATGAAAGTGATTTCCAATAACTGCACGATTAGCAAAATGTTTTTATTGAACTTGAGACACCTTATTGGTATTTTTTGTTCACGTTGATTAATCTACATACAGAATTCTTTATAAACCACCATGTGTGCTGAACTTGATGTATTGAACATTTTCCTCTGAAATATTTATACTCTACATCCAAATAAAATACAGATAATTTTACCTCAGGAATGTATTGTTTTATTATCAGTATTTATTACAAGAAACCTTGGGCCATTCTTCTGAGAATGAATGACTTGTTTTACTCTGTGCTATATGAATAGCGTACACTTCATACGTTTTCTCTCTCTTTGTTTTGCTAGTATATAGGATTGAATGTATGAAATTATCACTATCCTCTTATTTTGATTTTTCCTAGCAAACTTTTATGTATATTTATATATTTCCCTTTTATTCCTTATTCTAGGAGGACTTACTGGTATTGAGGAAAACTGTGAAATCCTTTCTGGCTGTCTGCCAGCAGTGTCTATCAAACGTCAACACTCCAGTAAAAGAACAGGTAAGAGAAATGTCTGTCACATGCTTTTACAAAAGTGTGAGTATTAAACTGTAGGAAAACTCAAGATGACACTTACTACACCAAACTTAAAATAAAGTCATGTGTGCCTTCTGTGTAAGTAAAACTGAACACTTCATAAAAGAACTATATTAAAATTACCTTCAAAGCACAGCTAATGTCAGATTCACTTTTGATATAATAGTGGATGCTTAGGCTCATGTTCAGCTGTCTGTAGGCATCTAACTGAATCACCAAAAATTAAAGTTTATTCCTTTATTTAATTACTGTATTAATAGACAGAAACAGGCACTTTTAGAGGATGATTGAGACCTCAAATTGGCTAAATCTTTCTCTGTGTATTTCTGGATTTTTTTTCCCTAGTATTGAATAATAGAGAATTTAGAATGACTACTTTCCTACACAAGTCAAATATCTGAATTTAGATTGGAAAAATTGAATCCTTAATATTTATCATTATTTTGTCATCCTAATAATTCCATTAAATGTAGCAATGCATGCTAGTTACTGTGTCTCTTTTACCCATGGTGGCTAATGAGAGAAAACTGAGGTTTCTAGCAGTACACATCAAACTTCTGTATATTTTCTATCAGGAAATCTATGCTAATTAATTTTACAAAAATACTCTGAATTACACTAAGAATGTAGTTTCACACTATGCAAAATTATTTGTTTGACTGACAGTTATGTCGCCTTGGTAAATCAGAATAAAATATCCAGTTACACAGTGTCTTCATTATATAAAAAACAGGATCTGGAGGGTTTTTTTAGATTCTCATGAATGCAGTCATTACAGCTCAGGTTGCTGTCCTTCCCTATTTGGAAAACTGACTGAAAACGTAAGTGCGTACATTTGTCTGCATGTGAGTGTATGCCAAAGATTTGTATTTATTAAATATAATTATAGTAAGGTATTCGTTTGGGGGGATTCAGTGTAGTTATCCAGTTATCTGTGTTAGATTTTAGGAAAGCCACACATGCACAAAGTGAGAATCTCCTGCTATGTACGTCTAGAAATTCAAATAAAATAAGTTAATTCCAAGGACTTGTTGAAATAATTTGTGGTCTCTACAATAAACAATAGCTGCTTTGTTTGCAAAGATCTTAGGAATGTTTGCTGATTTCTATCACGCCTGTTGACATCTTTTAGTTGTCTAAAATTGCATTTCTGTGTCAGCACTTCCACGATTTTGCAAAGACTGTAACTAAATGGCACACGTGTACTTGCTTACATTTTTTTTAAAAGATAATACTTCTTAAAAGATAGTTTTATTTTTTCAAAAGATAGCTCTGCTTTGCATTTACGCTGTGTTCTGCAAGTTGATAAATATTAATATTAAAGGCTCAGAGATCTTCCTACCTTACTTATTTTAAAAGGACTGTTATACGTCATTATCTTGCAGCAGATTTAAGTTTAGTAATTATATTTAGTATTCTGAGTAGTTACTCTTAATATAGAATATATTTTATTAACATTGTATAATGTGAAAATAACATCTAACTTAATGAAAATACTAACAATTCTAGCATAAACTAGGTTTAATGTTGCTTCTACATCAACAAATGGTAAATGATCCTCACCATTACTGCCATGTTTTTGTACTTGATGTATTTTGAAATGTTTTAATTCTCTTTCTCTCAAACCTTCTTTTCATTGGTAATTTAAACATTTCTTAGAAGCCTCTTTTCAGTTCACAGTTCTGTGAAAGCTTTCAATACTCTGCTACGCAAAGCCATGGCCAACCAGATGCAGAGACAGCAAGAGTCCCAGTCAGAGTAGGTTGGGCTAGAGACCTTCCAACTAATTCTTCTATTAATTTTTTAATTTTCTTCCTTAAAAAGTCTCTTTCTGCAAGTGCAGGAACTGTTCCTTAAGCCTCTTATTTTGCTAGATCTTTTGAGAATCCATGTTCTATTTTCTAACTAGCTTGTTTGCTCCTTAATCTATACATTCTTCTCAGAGAAGATCAATTACATATCGAAGGAGAGAAAAAAATGTTAAGTATTTATTAGAAACAGAACTGAAACATTCCAAATTTTCTTAGACTGAGAGAAATAAATCTGACTAGACATATTTACAATATAAAGACATTTGTACATGTTGTCTTTATATTAATCAGAAATAACTTTCAGTGTGTAATTTGTATCCACCTGCTTTTTAGAGGTCTACATTAGTATTAGCTTAAATGTCAAATGCATGTCAAAGGAGTTTAGAGCAGCTGAGATCGTCACTGAAATCAATCCCAATGTTTTTTGGATGCTGTGAAGAAAAATCCCAAATACTGTCACCTGTTTCCAAAGTCTAAATTGATCATGGTTTACAACTATTTGCATTTTGTTCTTGTGTAAGTGTAGCTCATTCGGATTTTATAACATACTCCACGAGATGAGTGAGCGGCTATGACATTCAGAATTCACAAAGATTTCATGTTGGAGGTTTGTAAAGCAGGTTGCTCTCACTCACAACTTTTCTGAAGGTTCAAAAGTATGTTTTATACTTCTTATACACATTTAACCGTGTTTCTCTTCACCTACCTAAAGAGTTGATCTAAAGTCCGTCTTAAACACTAATAGGTGGTAGTTTATAAAAGCATGCATTCAGCTGTTTGTAGAGGGGAATATAGGGCTGAATTAAAGCCTGCACTGGATTTCATGAATCAGGCAGGGCCATTCTGCAGTCTGTGTTCATTTGAAAACCTGTTTGGCCTACCCCCTACCTGGGAATTGTGATTGATACTGCCTGGAGTGAGACTCCTGCAGGCTCCTGGGAAAGACGCAGCATATCCAGGGTTGATCTTCTAGGAGTCTTTTTTGTATATTTGTACTTTCAACCTTCCTCTCTTTCTCTGTTCTCAGAACCAAAGGTTAAAGATACAGAAGCTAAAATTATTAAGAAATACCTTCTGAAAGATGCTCAGGCGTTGAATGTAATGCAAATTAATACAGCTGGTTATAATGCTCCAACATAAGCCACTGGGGAGAACAGTATTATTCTCATGCATGAGAGTATACAGATAAATCCTTGAAAGAAACAAAATTATTTATAGCTACTTTTTCTCTGTTCCCAGGTAATGAGGGTATAGCGGTAATGAGTAAAAATCATTAAAAATTCTGCCCTGATCGACTGTTACCTAGATTTGAAAGCCATTCAGAGTTACTTGATTGTTTCCACCGAGAATTGTTAGTGAAATTCTGCAAGGACTTCATTGCTTACATCTGTTTCCCTGTATTTTCAGGATCTGAGAACGACTCAGCTTGGATTTTATGTTTTATAATGTTACTCTTTATGTTACTCTTTTTTTTTTTTCTTGTTTAACTTTTCTATCTGTTTATCAACAAGAGGTGCTTTTTTCTTTACTACAGTCCTTGGAGCAGAGTTATATTTAGAGTTCTCGTAGAGAAGAAATGGAAGTGTAGTATTATGGACGTGGTAAGAGGGGTAAACACAGTTCCCAACATCAGAAATAAAAGGCATAATACCTTAAAGATAATGGAAACCCTAGTGAAAACTTCTCGCACCACAAAAAAATCTATGAATTTACAGTTAAGGAGAGATGTTTAATAATAGAGGGAAAAGGACTAGAAATCAGATGAATGTTATTTTATTTTGCACTTACTTGACTTATGCTTCTTACTCTTAATACATCTCTTTTACCTTTCAGGCTTTCATGTTGCTTTGTGATCTCTTGATGATTTTTAGTCATCAGCTGATGACTGGAGGTAGAGAAGGTCTTCAGCCTTTGGTGTTTAATCCAGACTCAGGCCTTCAGTCAGAACTTCTCAGTTTTGTTATGGACCATGTCTTCATTGACCAAGATGATGAAAACCAGAGCATGGGTATGTTTAGCCTTCATGTTTTCTACTTATCTTTTTTTTTTGGTAACAAACACAAACACAGAAGAAAATAGAATTTTCAGGAAAGTTTGCTCAAAAATGTTTTCAGAATTACTATTCAATTACTATTCTTTATTGGGGGGGGAGAGATAAGTGTGAATATGAAGTATTCAGTGTTATGTCTGTTAAAGAAGAAAAAGTAGTTACAAAGTTCACTTCATAAAAATGGGTGTTTTCAGAAGACATGGGACTGGCCTGTAAACTACATTTTATTAATCTGTACAAAATTATTTACTGATCTTTTCCTTAGTATTTATTTTCAAGAATACTGCAGTCTTAGTTCAGTGACAGACTTCATTTAGTATGGCTTCAAGGGAAAAAGTATGACAGAATAGAACATGGAAGAAAAATCCTTTCAAGTTTCAAAAAAGAATTACAGGATCGTGAGGCGAATCTTACCGCCAAAGCTCTACGCAAGGATAGTCTTAAGAAACTCTGGTGTTACTAAATAAATACCCACTCTGCTCCCCCCCCACCACCCCCCCAAAAAAAAATAATAAATGAAGCTCAGGATTAATTTCAAAATCGTTGGAGACTGGGAGACTGCTTGGAGAAGTATTGCGTGTGCTTGCTTCCTTTATTGTTATTTCCTAGGCATCTGTGTGTGTGGCCATGCTTTGAGAAGTGGGAGTTAAAGCATCTCTGCTTCCTCAGAAGGATGACTTGAGATTTTTGGCTTTCAGTCACGGAGGGGTGGATTTGTCATTGACATCTGTTTTTAAATAACTCGCTTCTGCTGTGTGTTACAAATGCCTAAGTGAGATACAGAGGTACCCAGCTTCTGAATCCTAAATATCTTTGGACAAGCGATGGATTCCCAGATGGTCAAAAAATATGAAACACCTGCTGAATGTGTACTGTAGTGTTTTGTGGGTTTTTTTTGCACATTTTCTGAATTTCCATTGAACTCATTTGTATGTTATGGTGGCATATAAGTGCTATTTTTGATCTGTTAAGACAGTAGTGGATAGAACTACGGTCTCAGAGAATTTATTCTTGCTCTAA
Source organism: Nettapus auritus (assembly GCA_011076525.1). Classification (NCBI taxonomy): domain Eukaryota; kingdom Metazoa; phylum Chordata; class Aves; order Anseriformes; family Anatidae; genus Nettapus; species Nettapus auritus. The sequence goes on from CM021773.1 coordinate 9,662,168, forward strand.
AGGTCCTTTCAGCCTTCTAGCTAACATCTTTTTTGAGCATATTTTTAAGGGTTACAATGGCCTGAGAAGAATGCATTTTGACACACAACTTCACCAGAAATCCACAGTGCAAGTTAATCATACTTTGTGAGTTCAAAGTTCGGAATAATAAATCAAGAATAGATTTTAGTAGGACAGTATTTATTTTTCTTGGCTCTTGAGGAACGTTAGGGTTTTTTAACATCCTGTAATTGGACTGGGAAGACAGCAAAAAGATGGATGAAGATCTTTTTATGCAATCTCCATTCCCTAATGCTACTCTGACTCCATGAAGTCAGTGTGATGATTTACAACTTTTGGTATTCAGAATGTATCAGTAACCATAAAAAGAAATGAAGAAAAATGGGGGGGATGGAGGATGCTATTGGGCTTCAATTCTGTGGGTTAAATCATCCAAAAAACATGATGTATACATACTCACAGTCAACTCCACTGCTTGTAAGAGGTGTCCCGTGGTATAATACATAACTTACACACTGTGGCTCTGTGGAAACTACAGTAAGAGTGCAGCAAAAGAGTCCCTGTGACACTATGTTCCTCCTGCCCCCTGCACAGGCCTGTATTTCTTCAGACTGGTTGGAAGACTGCCTTTAAGAATGATCTCTTCTAAATACCACAGAATATTTATTACAATTGTTATAGCTGATTTCTTCTGTAAATTGTGAATTCTTCTGTAAATTGTGTAATACGGTTTTACTATAATATATTTCATGTGTGTATAGTTTCATTTTCATTCACAGAATGGATCCTTACATGGGGATTTAATACATATGACATTAGCACTCAATGTCTCTTCCAACTGAATTTTATTTCTTGTTTATTGCTGCTGTAAGACCATGGGTTTCATGCCTGCAAATCCAAGGCATGCAGAAGAAGCACTGGCTTCTAATTTCTCTGTATGAAATATTTATAGTTCAGTCTTGTTAAAGAAGCATCTTCAAATGTCCTTTGATTTCAGAAGCTAAGCACAAAGCATTCAACAACTCTTCATTGTGCCCTTTCACAGGGTAAAGAAAATAAGTGATTCAGTTCCATGTGGATTGTGTTCAGTATTACTCAGGACTATGGCATCCTTGGTGAATTGTTTGTCATCTTCCTGAACTTCCCTGAAGATCCTAACATTCAAGAATAATCATCTTTGATTTTAGTTTCAACAATTTAGCTTCAACAATTGTTGCTGCATTTTAAATAATTGATTTTTTTTCAAAAAGCTACTCTTTAATAACGTCGCTTTAGAATATAACTTTTTTTTTTTTTTTTTTGATGCTTTCAGAGGGAGATGAAGAAGATGAAGCTAACAAAATAGAAGCCTTACATAAGAGAAGAAACCTCTTGGCTGCCTTCAGCAAGCTGATAATTTATGACATTGTGGACATGCATGCAGCAGCTGATATCTTCAAACACTATATGAAGGTACAGCTCTGTGTATTCTCCCCCTCCTAAGTGAACACAGATTGTTGTGTCAGGTCACTTGTTTTACTCCCTTCCATGCAGTAGTTAAAAATTGAACACTTGAAAGCTTTTCCAGCCTTATTTGATTTCTGTACTAGTTTTTCCTTTTTAAATTATACCTGTCTCTGAGAAGTGGTAAGCTCGGAATTTGCCTTCCTACACAGCAGGAGTGCCTTGTTAAAGGCAGCATCAAAAGTTGGTCCTACACAGTGCCAAGTATTTTCAGAGAGATTTGCCTTTGCAGAGAATTTCTTATCCTGCTCTTCAAAGGTGTTCCTAGAATCCACAACAACAGTTGTTTGTTCAATGTCATATTTCACTGGGAGTCTCTCAATCTTGGTGCTTGCCAGAACAAGGAAGCAGATTTTTTTTTTTGTGGGAAAAGATCATTTTAAACAGGAAAGCAGTAAAAAAGCTCGGTGTTGTAAGTGGGTCTGCAGTACCTGAATGTTTTATCATAACAACATAGGGGTGTTTCCATGCAGTATTTAGGCTCAATTAAATTCAGAAAGACTTTCTGTTCAGGTGCCTCTTTACCCTGTACTTGCAATTTACCTACCAGACATGTACATTAGCACTCCCTACACTGCCAAGCTACATAAAGCCCCTCAGTGTATGTCAGATTGCCAGGTGTACTCAACCTGTCTCTGTAAGAGATCAGTCATCACAAAAAGACAGAGCAGCATTTTCAAGTTGTATTTGAAATTGTTTTTTTGGTCTTAAAAAAAAAAAAAGTTACCTTTTCAAGATAAGAACTGCAAGTAATCTTTCTATAAGAAAAGCTGTGAAAAATTATATGAGTTTCAATTTTAAAAGAATTTTTCCCTACATTTTTTTGTAGTACTACAATGACTATGGAGATATCATTAAGGAAACCCTGAGCAAAACAAGGCAAATTGATAAAATCCAGTGTGCAAAGACACTCATTCTCAGTTTGCAACAGGTAAGAATATTGATTTTTATTAGAAGTCCTTCACTGCAACAAATGCTGGACAGGATTTTTCTCTGGTGCCCTTTAGATTGAAGCAAAAAAAAACCTACACTTCTGTTAAGAGACTGAAGCTCATCAGTTCAAGTTTTCACCCCTGCTTTGTATCTTTAACCTCTGTATTCTTAAGACAACAGTAGGCAAAGTTTTGCCAGATTAAAATTGAAGAAAAGGAGAAAAAAGCCTCGATGGCAGTTTGATCCAAGCTGATTCATAGTGGTTGTTTACTGGTACCTACCAAACAAGAAGAATTAGGATTATTTTTTCTCCTCATAATTAGCTGGAAGTAATGCATCTTCTTTCTATTTTGTCTAAATATTGATCTTTCAAACTTTGAGATAATTAGTTTAAGTCTTTCAGTATTATTAAGCATGTTTTTTTCCTCTGAACAGTTTGTTTTATATCAGCCATAAACTCTTAGTTTGATATGAAAACCATCATTGTTCTGCTGGCAGCACAAAGTATGTGTTTCTCTAAATACTGTTTCGGCACTGGCAATTCCAGCTATATCCATTACATAGAGAAATTTCTTACATAATTTAGATGTTTTCAAATTGGCTGGGCCTTCCAAAATTCATTCCAGAGTATAAAGGGATTTCCTATAACAATCTGAAAGCTGAGTGAGATCTGTGAAAATGTGAGAAAAATAGAAGAAATTCCAGAAGAATTAGAAGAATTGACACTGGCAAGTGTCAAATTAGTTCCTGTCAGAACTTGGAGAGAAGAAGCCAGGTGCCCTACCTGTCAACTGTGTACAGCCTAATACCATGTCATGAAAAAAATATATATTAGACAAGCTATTGGCAAGTTTCTAAGTGATAGGTAGTAGCCAGTATCAATTTGTCAATGAAAAATCATGTAAAATTGAGCAGCTTTCATTAATTATATCGTAATAGAGCCTGTGGATAGAAGGAGTATATTTAATGCAATTTGATTTAATATTGTTGTTGACACAGTCTCCTTTGATAGTGTTATTAGCAAGTTAGGAAAATGTGGTCTAAATGGCAGTAACAAAAGAAGATACGTGATTGGAAAATTACTGAGTAAATCATTATTGTGCTGAAATGGAATTGTCAAGCAAGCTCAGAAGGCATTTACCCTGTAATGCTGTTCAGATACTCATTGTTTTGCATGATGGAATAGAAAATTTGGTTCCTAAATTCGTAGATGATACTGATCTGATGGGTGGTGCAGGTACTTCAGAAAGCAGCATAAGAATGCAAAATCATCTTGATGAGTTCAGAAAACAATAAATCCAATCCAATGAAGGTATGTGCAAAATGCTGCTTAAGAGTTATTTTCCACACAAGTACAAGTTGGGGACAGTTGGTGAATATCAATTACACAGTCTGGGAACTGAAGTGGATTAGAAAATGAACATAAGTGAACTCTGTTAGATCTTTGTTAAAAAAGTGATTATAATGCCCATTCATAGCCCTAACAGGTTAAGAATAAAAGTCTTTGTCAAAAAATGTGTTTTCTAGCTCACAGATTTTAACAACTGAATTCTTTCTCTAGCTGTTCAATGAGCTTGTTCAGGAGCAAGGTCCTAATTTGGACAGGACATCTGCCCATGTTAGTGGAATTAAGGAATTGGCCCGTCGGTTTGCCCTCACTTTTGGCTTGGATCAGATCAAGACAAGGGAGGCTGTGGCCACACTACACAAGTGAGTGGTGGTAAATAAACTAGATTTTTATATTACTTCAGATTAGAAGTTTTGCTCAGTATACCTCTTCTACAGGGACATAATCTTAGCCTGGTCCTGAAATAATGATTTATTTCTTCTAATTTAAGTAGAAAAATAATGGGGGGTAAACACATATCTATGTATGTAAGAAAGGAAGAAAAACTAGCTGCTGCCTATTTATTTGTGTGATTGGAACGACCATGTTTATCTATCTCAGGTAAAACCTCAGCTATCATACACAGTTGTGTAGACTGTATCTAACAAGTGTAGATAGCTCTTTGTAACACAGTGCTGTGGATTCTGTGTGCACCTAGAGTTTTTATAAAAAGATACTCCAAAAATATTTTGTGCTCTAATTTTTTTTAAGCAGATTGAGGCTTTTTATGTAACTAGTGTGTAGGAAAGCATAGAAAGGTGCTTCTAAATTTAAATTATGACACATGCCATAAAAAAAGTTAAAATATTAACGTATGCTGTCTCAGAGTGTTTAGACTAAGACTAGCAAAGCAATGATCAGGACTTTGTATCTGAAAGGATGCGAATAATAGAATGAATATGGCCAGGAAAAAAACATGAGTGATACAGAAGTTTGGAGGAGATAAAGAAAAAATAAGTCCTATATGAAGATGGATATCAGAAGAATTGTACCTGCTAGTTTACACATCCCTCCTAAGTCTGGACAGAAACCCCAGATTCTCCTTCTTACCCATCTTAAGGTTTCAGCAAATATCTGGGGGAACTCTTGGAGAGTTGTAATGTTTGTCCAAACAAAAGGTGACGTCTTAGCACTACTCCTTTAGTCCAGATGGCACCAGTGTAGGAGGTGAGTGTGACCGTTCCAGTCACATAGCTAAATAGTGTGTCATACTCTAGATGGGAAAAGTGTGAGATATTTCAGACCAAAAAGTAATGTGAGTTCCTTCATATCTCAAGCTAAGAGTGCTGTTGTTTTGCATTGAAGACGACATCTTTTTTATTCTGCCTTCAGATTGGTTAATTATGACAGTTATTTATCCTCATGATGTATATGTAAGGCGATACGCATTTTCTGTCACACGCAGTCCCCACCATCATTTTTTGCTGCTTCCTTAAGCATCCAGGTCTGAGGCCATCTGCAGCATTTTTTTTCTAAAGTAGTTCTCAGTGTGAGGAGGCAGCTTCTTCCCACACTGTCATCAGTCGCTGGTCATGTCATCGGTACTAGTGAAGTCTTCCAGTGAAAAAACACATAGATCCTGAAAGAGTCTTTTGATGGTCTGTCTTATCTCAGTACCCTCAGCCTTGCATGCCCAATAACTTTTCATGGCACCAAGAACAACTGGCCCATGTTGTCAGTCCTTTTTCAGAGTTCAGGGGGAATGTTGCAATACACAGTGAACCTGGATCCCTCTGAGAAGAAGAAAGTTCCTTTAGCTGTAATAAAGGGTTCAAAGTTACTGAAACTGAGGGTGAGTAATGAAAATAAAGGAAAATAGATGTAATCACCAGGCTGAGTCTTGTCCACTTTGTCAAGTACATTTTTGGGCATCCTTTATGCTATTGTCAAGGCTTTTTTCATAGCGTAAATACCTTTGTTCTGACAAGAGAACCTTTCAGCAAGCAGACTATGAGAGGGCACGTGAGTAAACTAGAATGGCACAACATGTACTTCTCTGCCGTGGTCACTGCAATACAATTGCCAGGAGAAGCAGATGTGCAGATACTCCATGCATGTCCCTGACAAAGGTCCCCATTCCTGGCATCTCAGCAATGTTGCCATGCTGGCTGTTAAACATCGACCTAGAGTGCTCGCTGTTTGTGTAAAGGCATCTGAGAGCCAGTCCTAGGCAAAGATCTTGTGAGTATAGTTTCAAGATGTATGAATGTACTTAGGCATTTCTAGGTTCAAATTTACCAGTACAAAAAGTTTTTTTTAAGATTTATAGTCATCCTATGCTTCCCATCCACTCTCTCCTGCACTCCTTTCTGGAAGGTACTACTTGAAAGGAAATCAATATGCTGCTAGACACTTAAGTGTGAGAAGGAAAAGAGAGGTCCAGACATGCATTTGCCTTTATTGGGTAATGTGAAAATAAATTGTTTTATTTAATCTTAAATGATAAAGCAAAGATAAGGGACTTACACATGGATCAGTGTACCGGTAAGTAAATTCTCTTCTTTGACTCTTGACACATAAGTTTTATCTTGTTATTTCTGATATCTTGTACAAGCGTCTGCTTCATGTAAAAACAAGAAAGAGCCAGCTGGCCATTCCCGCTTAAGGCAGTGGCTTTCAGCACCTGCCAAGTTTTTTACATTGTGATAAGTTATTTCTAACCAGGCGACTGGCAATATCTTGTTTTTGAGTTTGAGTACTCATAAATTCAGAGGGAGCATTTGATTCCCCTTATATCCAAAAGGTGCTGTTTGTTAGTAATGAGAAAAAAAAAAAAAAAAAAAAAAAGGATTATCACAGTTTGGATTTGAGGCAGCATTTGGAGGTGATGGGATGACTTTTTTAATGTTCTAACAAACATCTGAAAATTTTGAAACTTCTTTACTGTAGAGATGGAATAGAGTTTGCCTTCAAATATCAGAATCAAAAAGGACAAGACTATCCACCTCCTAACCTTGCATTCCTTGAAGTGCTTAGTGAATTTTCTTCTAAACTCCTGCGACAGGACAAAAAGACTGTGTAAGTAATAGTCTTGCTTTCTTCTGTGGGTTTTGGTGAGTTGTGTTAATCAGTGTAGTGTGTGTTTAAACTCTCTCCTTTGACGTTTTCATTATCTAATGGGGGTTATAGGAAGTCCCAGTGAGACTTTTCACATACTTATTCATCGATTTGTATTTTAAAGTAATAAAAGTAAATGAGAAAAGGAGAATCAAAACCATTGATTATTAGGTGAGCTTGAGACTGTACAAAACAATGTTCCTTAAAATTTCCCATGGGGCACTGAAAATAAAAAAGAATAATTTTTCAGGCTAGCCGAAAAAGGAATGAACTGTTAGTAGCACAGGAAATGTACAGGCCTGTAAACATTGCAGTAACATCTCTTTCTGTTAGATATTTATATAAAATATAAGCATTTTTTTGTTTATTTTAATATATTGAGTTAATGTGGGCAATAAAGCATCATCAAGGTTTCTGTTACTGGCACAATAGCACAGAAAGACGGGGAGAAGCAACACTATTGTTAGTTGGGACAGAGCAAGGTGATAGAGACCTCAGGGGCTAAAACAAGCAGCCTGAATTTGGTATGCCAGGCAATGACTGCAGATGAAATACTGAAAATGAAATAAATCAGGTATTGTTGATAAGAACTGAATAAACAGAAGGAAATACTGACCAACATTTGAAACAACTGCCAAGGGTAGCTTTGGATATCAAAAGTATTGCTGAAGAGAAAACTGCATTAGTGAAGGCAAGTTCAGACTAAAAATGTGTTGTCAGCATCACTGCAGAGATTACAGCCTATGTTCCTAATATATTCCACAACAAATAGCCAGGATTTGGCTGCAGTGTAGAAGTAGTAAGGGAAAAAGGAAGAGGGCAGTCAAACATCATCCTAGCATTATTTGCCCAGTGCAGAACTGAGTTCTTTGAAGAGTTTTATAACCATTTAAAAAAATAAAATTGTCAGATCTTCTCATTTATGGTTGTAACTCTCTCTCCACTTGATTTTCTGACCATATAGAGCTAGCTAAACTGGCTCTTCTTGTCAAGCGTTTCAGTAGTTTTTCTGTCAAGACATTTGTTTTAAAGGACCTTTCTACTGGGGTTAATAATTATGAATTTTGTAGCTCTAGGCTTGTACTGTGTTACAAAAAAAAATGCATATTGGTTAACTTTGTGTAAATTTTAATGTATAAACACTTGAACCAATTTATTTAATTGTGTAAGTAATTTGTCAAATCAGCAAACAGTACAAGAAGTGGTTGAACCAGCTTGAGAATGAGATGATCTAGTTGGGCTAGCTTGGCACTTGGTTTTTCAGTCTGCCCTTCATTCTGTATAGCCTTGAATTTTGTCACCCTCTGGTTTCTTCTTCAGGACAGGACTTACAGGTACAAGGATTTTACAGCTTCCTTTCTAGCCAAAGCATGGGTTCTCCTGCATCTGTTAGCTTAAGTGTCATTAGCCTGATTCCAGTTGAATTTATTGAAGCTTACTCTTCCTGCACAGTCATCATCCCTTCCACAAGGTTCTCCGGTGTCTAAAGTCTGAATGTGTATTATGTGTACACAGTGTGCATGACAGCTTTATTAGACCTGATCCTTTGCATGAAAATCAGTGTTTCAAGGAGTCTTGTTCCTTAGCATTCCACATCACCATTTAATTTTTTTCTTATGTTTTTGTCAGGACTGCAAAGATTGCTGTGGTAGAAACCATTCCTCCTGATTTTATCTGACTTTCTTGTAGTCATCTGTATCTGAGCTATTTATTTTAGGTGCATTTTGAAGATTAATGAAAAAAAAAAAGGCATGATTTATTAGATCTGTTCTAAATTATTGTTTTAAGATGAGTTCAGACATGCCCTAGATTCCATTGGCTGTTATGGCTATGAGTAGAGTCAAGATTACTTGCTTTCATGCAGAGATGGTTTTTTGGAGATCTCTGCGTATCCTTCCCTTGAGAGATGTCATGTTCGCACCCATCAGGCAATGGGTGCGTTGCCCATAGTGCTTCGCTGACAGTTCATTCTCAGCTATGCTCTGGATAGTTGATTTGCCCTTCTCTGTAGAATGACTCCTCCAATCCAGAGGGACCTCGCCCCCTCCCTGCAAAGGGGTAGCCTACGACCAGGAAGGTACATGACCACCATCTGGTGGAGAAGTCCTGTGTACGGGATCATTTACCACCCTCCCTGGCTTGATCTCCTTCTGCCAAGTGACTGTACTTAAGCTCAGCAATGGGCTGTTAGTCTGGAGGGAAAAGTGCTCTAGAATAACCCTGCAAGTCTCACCAGCATATCTCCTGTCTTCCAGAAGCCCTCCAGCTTGCCTCCCCTACTTCAAACAAACAAACAAACAAAACAAATTATCTACTCAATGTCTGCACGTGCCATCTGCCCTTGGTGCAAATTACCATTCCTGTCACAGTTCAGCAAACACTGCTCTCTGGCTTCTACATCCTTCCTGGTCTATTGCTTTATTGTTACTGTTATTTGGGGGGAGAAATGGGAGATTTTTTCAGTTAGGGGTGAGGCAGTAACATAGGTTTAATTTACTTTTGCTGACTGATTCATTTATTTAACTAATTCTTTTATATGTGATCCCCAGAATTAGTGATAGCCATTTATAGATTTATTCAGATCTATGGATATATTATAAACCACGCATTTAAGGTGCCAGGCTCTTATAGTTAGCAGGAAAAAACTTAACTAACACAGTAACAAACATGCAGGGCAGATAAAGGCAAGGAAATCCACAAGAATTCATCTAGGACGGTACAGAGGTGAAATGCCTGTGGAGATGTTTCTCTCCAATAGACAGCTTAGGCTAGACAACTGACTGCTGGAGTCTCAGCACATGTTGTTACTGCCACAAGTTTGAAGTTCCTAACCTGGCTGAAGCTGGTAAGAACTGTCAATACGAAGCTCCTCTAAAATGGTGAGCAAAAGTTGTCTCAGGTTTGGCATCAAATAAGTATAGAACAACCAAGTGGTATATTTTGTCTTTCATTACAGTTTGGGCATAATCTGTGCACTCCGGTTGTGTAAATATAAATTGGTTGCAGGAAAACTTCTATGTTTCAAGGCAGTTCTGCAGATAAGTTCTGTGAAATCAGGCGGCACTCGCATGTTGTGCTGTTCAGTACTGTGAGAGAGAGCAAACAAACCAAGAATTTCCTATTCATTCCAAGGTTTGGATATTACTGGCTGTATACATGAAAAGGGGAAGCAGTCACAATATTGAATAAAACAGACAGAAAAATGTCCGTTTCTTGAGTAAAGTGATCCTATTCACCAAATCAAAACCCCATTAAAAAAATTGATGTGTTTGTTATCCAGGCATATATAGTGTGGCTCCTTGTCCTGTTCTTTCACCTAGACTGTGCAAGAAGTTTGAGCCTGCCATGAGCTGAACAGAGCAAAAGGGAGATGAATTTATTTCCTTACTGAATTTGTGGGTTTGACACTCAAGTGATGATAACCTGGCAATGTGGTGTTGAATGAGATTGTGATCAAGGCGTACATTGTCATGTATTTGTTGAAAGGACAGAAGTAATGTTGAAGTATCCTGAGTTCGGCTGCCTTGGTTCTGTAGCTTGAAACTCATTAGACTCATTTTATGTGGATTTGCTTGCTCATTTTATGGACCATCTTAACTAAACAATCGTTGGAAAAAGAAAGCAATTCAAATGCCCTCCAGGCCATATACAAGAATAAAGTTGGTTGTTTTGGTTGAAAAATAACTGCTTGCATTTAAGGAAACCATTCTTTTCCTGTTACAAGATGCAAAAGAATCTAAGAGTCTTCACAATGGTGGTTCTAATTCAGTCTGTCTGTTGACACAGTAGCAATATATAGAAGTGGCTTCCTTGCTATGCAAAACAGAAAAGGAATTCAAGTAAAGCGTGCTGTGAATGATTGCATACAAATGTGGTAGGAAGATGTCAGGGAGAGAAGGAGAGAACATTTTGTATTGTTTATCTGAGTAACATGCACACAATTAACTATGTTACTTTGTTTTGAGGGAATTACGTGAATCTTAATCAGTTAAAGGTACAGTGCCTTATCAACATATGTTATTAAATTAAAATAAGGAAACACCATGTGGTTAAGTTAAGTTGTCAACAATATGAAGAGGCCTTGCAGATTAATTACAGGGAAAGCAACATGCTGAGCCTCTGCACTCATTGTCTTCTATTTTCAGTCACTCCTACTTGGAGAAGTTTCTGACAGAACAGATGATGGAAAGAAGAGAAGATGTATGGCTTCCACTAATTTCCTATAGAAACTCACTAGTTACGGGTGGCGAAGATGACAGAATGTCTGTTAACAGTGGAAGCAGCAGCAGCAAAGCCTCTTCAGTGAGAAATAAGAAAGGGCGACCACCACTACACAAAAAGAGAGTAGAAGGTTTGTATGGTTTATGTTGCCTACTTGAGGTATTTCTCATTTTGTATATACATTACAGCTTTCCTTATGCTTTGTACGTAGAAATAACAAGACACTTGTTCTGCAAGCTTAAACACTTCCTTATGAGAAATGCCATCACAAGTCCTTATTCCTGCTTGTCCACACTAAGATTTGCTGATTGAGAACTACTGAAAGCTTTTATTGAAGTTGGAAACAGGAGGTGATTGTAGAGCTACCTGTTCTACACCTTTCTCAGTCACTGATTCTTGTTTTTTCTACCTGTGTTTCAGCCTGGACCAGTTGTTAATAGGGTGTTAGAGCAATCCCAAGGCAGAAATTCAGATACAGAACACTATTTTTGTAGGACCATTGGAGTATGCTAAAAAGATGCATGTTTTTGTTCAAAATGATATCAATACACAGTGTTTGTATTTACTGTTTCTGTGACTTGAGGAGTGTTAATCAGGAATTTGGCTATGACATCCATTTTTTTTTTTACAAGATTGCATCTGTTCCCGGTTAATCTGCATGAAATCACAGGATGTAGTGCACATTTATGTTAATATATGTTTACTGTTTCAGTAGAGTAGGTGTAAGTGGGATCTTTAAACTTGAGATTTTTCCAATGTTGGAACCTACTGTAGTAACCGCTCAGTGAAGAATCTAAAGCCAATTCTCCTGAATATACAGCCATTTACCAAAATACTCCAGACTTCAAAAGTTGGTCTGTGTGCACTCCTACAGTCAGGTCCATTCTCTCTCCTACAGCTTGTGCTGAGCAGTACATTACATATGTCTTTCAGTTTCTAACAGCCAGCTTAGAGTCTAGATAAATAAAACACTGCTTGCTTCAGATGTCATTTTGCTTCCTGCAGGTTGCCATATTTTTCACAGAATTCAACTGCTGAAGATTTTTTCTTTCTTCCTGTTATTATTTTCATTATTCTACCAATATTCTTATTTTTCCTGGAAAGTGTAGTAATATCCTTGCTTCCCTATAAGGCAAGTCTTAGGTTTAGGCTTTATGACATTGTTTGTTCCACCTCTTTTCATGCCCTCTTCTTCCAGTGATCAATAGAAGAGAGAGTTTATTTGCAACACTTTCCTTTTGACTATCACCTTTCCTTTTAACAGCTGTGGTCCTGAATTTTTCACCAACATCACTGATTTAAAATAATGGAGGCCCAAATCCATGGTTATTCAGCTGTTTGTTTGGTTCCTGAAAAATCTGAATGTACAGCAGTTTCCAATGAGAGTATGACATTTAAGAATAACATGTTTTGAAGAACACCACTTAGGAAGTGATTCCCTATTCCATTTTTCTTTGTGAAACCTAATAGACCTTAAATTCACAGATCACTATGCAGACCTTTATTACCTATAAAAGCTTTTCTGTACAACCTCAGCATATAGGTTCAGGGAGGATCCATGGGGTTTATTTTGTATGTACAAATAATGAGCTCATGAAATAATCAGAGATGTAATCCTCTTCTTAGAAACAGGTGTTTACTGTTCGCTGATCTGTAGAACTTAGCTATGAAGAACCAGTCTTATGAACAGCTGGATGCCTACAAATTACCTGATAGTCTGTACACAGCATGTACACGGGTCTTTGTTGCATTTTATCTTTACATATTTTTATAACCCTTCCAAAAGTCCTACCTTTAATTTTTATTTGGCATTAAAATCACAAATGTGGACCTGTCTTTGAATCCTGATAAGATTAACAAAAAAAAAAAAAAAAAAAATCCACTCTAAAGGAACTAAAGCAAAGACATGGTCACTGCAGAAACTATCCTGGTATCAAAGAACCAGAGCTAGAACCCGGTGGTTCCATTTACCTAAATCCAGTGTCTGTTGGGTTCAGCAGACTGTCCAGGTTGGAGAACGTTCCCTTTTGTTACAGAAAAGTCAATCCGCTCCCTGTATTAGACAGTTCTCACATTTCTTCATAATGCCTTAAGAAAGTGAAACATGACTAGGATTTAAAAAAAATAGCATTATAAAAGGTAAATTCAAGGACAAATAGGCAACTTTTAGACAACTTTTAAGCATAAAGGGTAGTAAAGGCATAGAAAAAAATGAAAAGATCTGTTGAGATCCCCACCTACTTTCCCACTACATATTTCTTCCTGTTAGTAAATCTGTGATTTTGTCTTCTTCTGTAATCCTGTCTTTCACTTGCTCCAGCAACTTCTGCATGTCTCTTGCCTACACACTTGTCTACTCTCTCACATGCTCCTCTCCTCCTCAAGGCCCCCACTCTCCCCTCTTGTTTGCTCCCTTCTCAATACGAGCACTGCATCCCATTTACACCTTCAGTCAGCTTTCCATCTCCATTTCTCCCATCTGCTCTAAACTCTAAATATACCATCTGAAATCATAGTTCAGAGTTCACACCAGCCAGACCACTCCTTATTTAAAATGTCCCCTCTGTACTTCACTGAAATGGTTCTTACTGAAGTTTCTAATGGCATATGCTGACCAGATTTGGGGTTTTCTCCTCCACCCTCATTTTAGTGTTTCACTATGTTATTTGCCTGATGCATATGAGATTCATGGTCTTATATTTAAATTACCAGCTCAATATGTGGGAATTATCTCTGTTAAATACGTGCAAGACACCTGACAGTTTAGGCAGTGCTGGAATGCAGTATTTGTTTGCAATAGTTTTTATTTTGTTTTGTTAGTTATTTCTACTTTGAATAGTTATTATTGCTGAGAATAACTGGTAGCAATCCTTCCTTAAAATAACACAAAATTCATCATTTTGAGTATTTATCCAGTTGATCTCTTAAAGGCACGCTTTTTCAATAGATACTAAACTATTGAAAACATAAATTTGCAGAAGGTGTTGCCACTAAAATGAACTGTATTGAAGTGTGTCAGTAGATGGAAAGCTTTAATTACTAACGTAAGGTTCAGTGAGTTTGCTGGAGGGATGCTAAAGACAGTAATACTGTACTGCTTATTATCACAAATGGATCAGTAATTTTAAATGTTTCTTTCCTAGATGAGAGTCTAGAAGGCTCATGGCTGAACAGGAGTGAAAACATACATACTCCAGGGACACTGCAAGCACCACAGCTCACCTCAACTGTCTTGAGAGAGAACACTAGACAAATGGGAGAGCAGATCCAGGAGCACGAGTCAGAGCAGGGATCTGAACAAGATTTTTTACACAAGTAAGTGTTGGAACATCCCTACCAAATACAGTGACAGCCAGGCAAAGGAGTTGCCTGTTACTTATACATATAATCTGTGGTTCCATAGACACAGTGTTTATTTGCAAAAACAACTGGAAAGGTCTTAGCTATAGCTCAACAATACTTTTATTATTTTAAATTCCCAGAAAAAATATGTTGTAATGAAATCAGGGTAGAAATTCTTTATGTTAAAACTATCTCAGACCATAACCATGTGATTATGGTTAAATCTTTGTCGCATTTGTGGCCCCTGGCTGGATTGAACTATTTCTCTACAGACCTGTTAGATTTTCTCTTTTCTTTCCTTCTGCCTTTGTACAGTTAAGGTTCTCCAGACATCTTAACTGATTCCTTGTAAATTAACCCTTCAGTCCAATTCTAGCTACTGAATTAGTAATTTCCATTTCTAGGCAATTTTGCAGGCAGTTTTATTTTGCACTAAAACATGTATACATTTTTGTCAGTCAACTCCATTTAAATCCATTTATAAGGGAAAAAATGGTGGTGGTTACCTGTCAATAGTTTATTTAAGAACAAAGAAGACTTCAGAGAATGCTATTATTTGCTAATTCTATTAATTTGAAGATCAAAGTAGTAACTGGTTTGGAGACTTTTTTTATAACTTTTATAGCTAACTTTACTGATCTGGTTTATCTGTATAAAAGAGCAGTATTATGCTGGCCAGATGAGTCAGGTTTCTACCAATGTAGTGTAGTATAACCTGGCCATGGTTTTCCTCTAACTTCCGTCCATCATGTTTTTCTTGATACGTATTCACCAGCTTCCCAGTTCTTCCCAAATGTGCAGTCACCCTGCTGTATCCTAAGTTGTACTGCTTCATCCTGCATTCTCTAATCACAGAATTTTTTAAATAGAAATAATTACTAACAATGGTGTTTTGCCTTGGGACATTAAATATTCTCTGGTTCCAAATGTCAGTGGTGTATGTATAC
The DNA here is from genome assembly GCA_011076525.1 of Nettapus auritus. Classification (NCBI taxonomy): domain Eukaryota; kingdom Metazoa; phylum Chordata; class Aves; order Anseriformes; family Anatidae; genus Nettapus; species Nettapus auritus. The sequence continues at coordinate 9,677,558 of CM021773.1, forward strand.
CACCCTGTTGTACATACAAGCTGTTAAAGCTTGTGGCCATAGGTGCTCATAAAACTGAGCAACATCTAAACAAACGTCCTCTGGAAGGCACAGCCTGTTCTCCCTTACTGTGTGCAACGTGCGCAGGCAGCAGCAGCACAACAGATGAAGCCCTGATACGATCCATGAGTCAGTGCTCACCACAAGAGATACTTACAGCTCAGCTGGCTACAAATAACTATTTTTGGAGCACTTATTTGTTGTTTCCATAAATGAGTTGAGCCACCTTTCTTTCCCCATACCAACCATGTGACCACCACAAGACAGAGTGAGGTAGGGTGGAAGGATTTCTGGGCTGCTTCACGCTGCAGGGAGGGACTTGTGTGGTCCTGTGTGAAGGACATGGGCTCAAGTTTTCCCAGCTGGTGCTCCCTGGAAGGAACGAGGGTTGGCACATAAAGGTGTGAGCGCAAGGCAAGTGCGGGCATGGATTTTCTACCTCTACAGTTCAGTCTGGCAGAAAACTCCAGCTGGCCACAAAGAAAGCACAGCTGAGGAAGAACCCCTGTTAACTCAGACCCATATCTTTTCACCTTACTCCTATGGCACATGTGATCTGGGTACATGTCTCTTACTTGCCTTCCTGCAGCCAAGAATTTGCCTCCCCAGATGTTGCCGTAACTTCTAGGTTATAAGGAAGACTTTGTGGCTCTCAATTTCTCCTTAAAGTTTTTCTAATCTGCAGTAAAACGAAAAAAAAATGGTGAAGTGAGAGCTTTTTTCCTGACCCTCTCTGATCTAACCTTGGTGTGCTGCACACTAAGCTAAATCTCTCTCTGTGAATATTTATCAGGGAAAGTGGGACAGCTTCCACTCACTCACCATGTTTCACCCTCCTGAGCCTGATGAGCAGGAACTGCCGTAAGATGTGGGAGAACCTTACTTCTGGGGGGAAGATGAGCCAAGCTTTTCACCCAGGGCTTGAACCCGTTTCTCCTATCTCAGATGAATGCTGCAAGCAGAGTACTATTGAGCATCACTCTCCTCTGTTTTTTTCAAAGAGTTGGATTCCACATGCAAGTTGACAGTGTGAACTGACAAAGTGGGAAGTGTTTCCTTTCAGCCTGGCTTTAGTTTGTCTTCCCCACACATCCTACAGGTCACCTTAGCTTCCCACTTAACATGCTGTCTCATGTGAGTCCAAGATACCTTATAGCTGGATCATGATGACCCTTGTGAACTGAGCCCAAGGATCCTGTGCATTCTGTAGGAAAAATCATTTAAAATTAGTTAAGCTTACCTGTATATAGGCATCTAATGCCACTTTTAAAATAATGGTTGAACTTAATGTGATCGTGAAGGTCTTTTCCAGCCTAAATCATTTTATGATTCTATGGAAAACGATGGTCAAAAATATGCTTACTGCAGTCTGAGATTACATAATTAAAAACTGGTGTTGCTCTTGAAGAGCTACACTTACTTTCCTACTGTCTCTTTGTGCTGCAACACACAAAACATACCAAATATGTTGCTGTCTACTGCTGGATTGAGTTGGTGTAAAGTACAGCCTCTCAGCATTTACATGTGGGTAAGTTACTAGATGCTAAAGTTGATGGTGGCTAAATACTTAAAAGCAATTTGTTTTTCACTTTATGTGACATTTTTGTCTTAAAATGTGTATCAGTTATTAATTTGGATCTATTCTGACGCATATTTTGCCTGATCTGAGGCACTGAAGTAGGATTTAATGAATTTCAGAAGCGCTCCCATTTCAGGTGCATGCCACATTGATGAACGAGTTATGTTAGCATTTCATGTAGCTGTTTTTATTACAACAAATAATGGATTTTTTTTTTGTGCACATGCAGTGGGAGGAGACAAATTGCAGAAGGGAATCCAGAAGACTTGTTCAATGATGGATGTGGTTTAAATATCTTAATCTGCAACATACCCAGACATAAAACTTGAGATATTGTCTAAACGTAGCCAACTCAAAATTGTTAGTGTTCTCTGTCATAATGCTGCTTTATGTTTGTTAGTCCCCAGATGCAGATATCTTGGTTGGGCCAACAGAAGCTAGAAGATTTAAATCGAAAGGACAGGACAGGAATGAACTACATGAAAGGGAGAACTGGTGTAAGGCATGCAGTGTAAGTGTTCAGAGCATCCTCATCTCCAGATCAGAACCATTTTAGATGACAAAGTTGCATTTAAATGTTACCTTTTCTGGGTTGTTGCTGGTGACATTTCTGTGACATTTAACTCTTCTTAATAAAGGCAGAGTAACAGCTTTGTCATGTTGAGATGGATACAGGGCCATACGGCCCCTCTAGCCCACTGTTCTTCCTCTAACCATGGCTGTGAGCAGGTGCCTAGTGAACAGGGCAAATGTGTGGAACAATCTTCCATAATTCTCTGCCAACCTTCAAATAATTTGAGGCAGTTTCCTTGAAGCACTGTTATGTCTGTCAAGTAATTTGCAGTGAATTTTTCTGCTAAGTTGTTGTTCAGTCTTCAATGAACCTGTTTAAGCTTCTTTTATCTACATCTTTTACCAAGGCGTCCCACTGGGACACACATGGGTGAGTGCTGAAGTGTTCTGTTGTGCAAAGCGCTCTGTGCTCTGGTGCTGATCTAACCAAGTCTTCCAGCACATCAGTGCTTTTCAGGATGGGGGGCAGAGTCTCTTGCAAGATCAAGTCCTTACAGCATTAAAGACTGGTTTGGGATTCAATGGGGGATTCCCAGGCATTTACCAGTGATACTGACAAACAGCGTTAACTCCTTTTTGTAAAAGGGCAAGCAAACACAGTGAGGTTATTGCTTTTTTCTTGTTAAGGAATGTTTTAATTAGTGTTTATAATGATACTACACTGGACTTCCTGCTTTAGCCTCTCCAAGTGCTAGGTTTGTTTTTACATAAGATTTTCTGCAAGCTAATATTAAGAAAATATGCTGGCTTGATTCTTAACGTAAGATTTTTTGTGAAGATATTAAAGGATAGGATTCGAGCATTGTTCTTAATGAAAAAGTTCATGGTTGGGAAATCTATATGCTTGAAAATGACTTTTTCTTTCTCTTTATTTAATCAGACGAGGTCTAATGGAAGATGACGCTGAGCCCATCTTTGAAGATGTAATGATGTCTTCACGAGGTCAGCTAGAGGATATGAACGAGGAATTTGAGGACACAATGGTCATTGATCTGGTCAGTAAATCTTATTAATAGCAAGTTTAAGGCATGCTGAAAGATAATTTAAAAGGCATTTCTAAGTGTAAACAAAAATGTCCAAAATTTGAGCCTAATTTCTTGTTATCTGAGCATTAAAAAGTGAAAATTATCTGAATATTCCATGGAACCTAAAACTGCAGATTCAGGCCCAATTGATGTTTTTCATAGAAATGCAAGAAGCATTGCTTAGCACTCTTCCTGATGTTCTAGATTCAGGCAGTAGCAAGTGCCTGAAGCATTCTCATTCACCTTTATCTTGTAACTTGTCACCCTATGAGAATTCGATTGTGAAGTATAGCGCATCAGTTGTATCAGTGCAGATCACATCTCTCAGGTGAGTGCTAAAGAAAGAGCTGAGCTGACTTGCTCTGCAGTCAGCCAAGTGCTAGATCTGCTAAAGGGTAGAGGGAGTGCTGGTGGGGAAAAGAGGTGAGACCAGCGCACCCCATCTGATTGAACATCACACAAAGCCGCCTGCTCAGCATCATGGAGTGCAAAGGGATGGTCCAAAATCCAGTAATAACTTTTGACTCAGGCTGTTGCTTGACATTATGAAGAGTTTAGAAATTTATATTTCAAAGTTATCCTGGGAGGCGTTTCCTTCCCTGTGCCACTGTCACAGGCATCAGTAACTCTCTTGCTGACATAGGTCTTTAGGAAACCTCACTGTGGTCACAGAGTTGTTTCTGTTCTCTAGTTCGTTTGTTTTCCGGGAGGTGGGGTGGATAGGGGATCCTTAATCATCGTGTTCTCCAGTTTACAGCCGCACAGAGTTGTGCTGGCACAGCAGAAGGGAGAGAAAGCTGGAGAGGATAGGCACTGAGGGAATACCTTACGCTACTGGTATTGCTCCTAAGTGGCATCATCAGATTGCAACTTTGGCTCCTTTTGTGTTAATGTGACTGACTACAGGCAGGATTGTGTTTGTAAAGACCATAACCTTACTAGCCTCTCTCTCCTGAGTGAATACTTTTCTTGTAAAATGGGAAAGAGGATCAGTTTGCATTATACACTTCACTGGCTTTTATGCTTTCATATTTCTCCTTTAATATCCAAATGATAAGGCGTAGGTTATTTTAGGACTAGGCTATAATATCTTGGAAAGAAAATGTAGGCAATAATTCAGTTGCTGAGATTATTACTAGCGTTCAAATGATCATCAAGTAAGTAAAGTCTTTCTTTAAGTGGCAATCTATGGAAACGAAATGAAGGAATTGTTCAAGCCAGTGCAGGTCACATTTATTCTTAACATTTCTATGGCAGGACAATACAGGTCAGTCCTCAGAAATATTCTAAAATAGTAAGTACCATTTAAAAAAATCCACTTTCTGACCATGTGAGAGCTGGAATTTCATCATAAATGTAAAAGCATAAATCAGACCGTTTCTATGCAGTCTGGCACAGTCTTAATACAAGAATACCATTAAGTCAGCAAGGGCCATAAGCAAGTCCTTAGCCATGAGGATGGTCTTAAAACTACTTTAGTATCCATCAGTTTTTAGCCCATTCCTTAAATAAAATGTGAGTTTAAGAAGTACTCTCATGTGTTGGAGCCTATATTTGTATCTGAGCTTCTATGGAAATCCATGCATAGCTATTTTTTAAAGGAGCAGGTAAAGACGTTAGTGCCTGTTAGCTGTAGAGCCACAGGAGTCCTTTATAGGCAGTTAACTGAGCTCATGTACTAAAATGTCTGACTCACCTCTTTAGCCACCTTCAAGAAACCGACGAGAACGGGCTGAACTGAGGCCAGACTTCTTTGACTCCGCAGCTATCATTGAGGATGATTCAGTAAGACTTTACTAGTACTTGCTGTTTATCTGAGGTTCTTTTATGATTACTGTTGCACTTAATTAATTGCTGTCTTTTAAATCATTTTTCTAGGGATTTGGAATGCCTATGTTCTGAAGTCTGCTGAAGACATTTTACAAATTTGGAACTCTATTGTTTAGAGCTAGAGGCCTATATACTGTGATAGCTTGTATGAAAACCACATTTTTGATGTGATACGGTTTGATTTTTAACCAAATGATTAAGGTCAATCCCTTTTTGTAGTGACAGAAAGAAGAGGAACTTCTTAATGACACAAAGGAATGTTGGCCAATCCAGTCACCTCAGAAAGGCTGACCTAAAAAATCATTTGTATCCCTGTTCTTGACTGTCCTAATACAGATTTTTTTTTTCTGGATGAGGAGGAAGTTTTAAATTGTTAAGACAGCTGTCAAAATAAACACTGTTCTACATATGTTTTCTGAAAACAACATTGAGTGAAAACAGAACTTTTTACCTTTATTTTTCTGCTGTACAATTTAAAACAGTTTTAACATTTGCCTTTTTATGTTTTAAAAGCTAGCCATTTTTATTAAACCTATGCCTATCAGCCATTGACTAGCAACGATGCTATAAGCAGGTCATTCTGGCTACAGAAAAGTGTTTTTGAACACACTGGATTTGATTAACATTATGGTACGCTTATGTCCTCTCATAGGCATTGAGAAGAACACTCTTATAGAAGAGGTTAGAATTCTAATGACGTGCATCTCTGCCAAAAAATTTCAGATTCTGATATGATAAACCCAGATTTTATACTCTTGAGAAGATTTATTTTTATTTATAATGGGACATAAAGTAAGAGATGTCCATGAAGCCACTTTTCCAACAGATGCTGTGTAACATTCATTTTATATAGCACATGGGGACACAAAAACAGTAAATTTTCTATTGGTACTTGCTCTGTGCATTTTTAGCAACTTATACCAGCAAATAAAGTATTCTCAGTAAAACACACAAATGGTTCTCAAGTAATCACTTTGCTGTTTTTACTACCTACTTCAAGCCCTGCCAGTCCAAGGTACATAAACAGCAACTTTCCTATTTAAAAAAACAAAACAAAGCAAAACAATAATTCAAGGGTGGGGAAAAGGAATCACTTTAGCATACTAAAAGCAATTTTAACTGTACCATAAAAAAGTCTACTTTCCATGCCGTAAATACCCTTTTGCGCTATTTTTGTAAATTAATTTTGCCAGTTAGAAGTACTGTATGTGCTGCATAGAAATTTGTGCTTAGATGGTGAAGTTCTTAAGCTTACAATGGAATACAGCTACATTTTCAGTGTTAACTGTGCATATTAAGAGTAATTATTTGAAAAAAATACAATTTTTCAAAAAAGTAAAAAAAAAGTCAAAAAAAAAAAAACAAAAACCCCAAACATTCTCAGCTAATTCACTGTAATAAGAGATTTTTCAATGTCTTCAATAATTTGGAATTTCATTATGCTTCGATTTTATGACTCTGCCTAGTAGCTGCTACTTAGTTAAAACTGGCCTGATATCAGAGGTGCTGGCCATCCACAACTTGCACTGACTCTAGTATCTCTAAGAATCAGCCCCAAAATGTTAATCTTCCTTTCTGCGTTCTAATATTAGCATTTGAGATACAAAGCAGATTGACCCACCTGGAGCACAGCAGTTTTAGAGGTGCTTTTTTTTTTTTTTTAAAGCAACAGCAAAATAATCATGGAGCTTTTTTATTTTACAAGCTTATTTAAAAACAAAACAACGTTAATACCCAGTGCTTACTTGCTGGGAGGGAAAAGAATCTAAAAACAAACCAGCATTTCACAAAGCTGAGGTTTGTTTGTTTTTTTTTTTTTTTTTACAACATGTGCAGTTCTCAGACAGAAAAAAATGTTGCCAAAAATGTTTGACTAGGTAATTCAGCCATTCCTCTGACATTGGTTGGGTAATGTATAAAACACGAGAAGTGGCCGGAACTTAACAAAATAACAACATTACCTCCCTTTCTCTTCTGTCCATCCCAAAGGTAATAGGGGTGGGTAGGAATGGCTGCATTAAATTGTCATCACGATAACTCTGTGAGCATAGTAGCATAATAAATGCTGCCCGGTTTGAGTCATAGTCTCAGACGAACCTTGTGCTTCACAGTCCTCTGTGTGGAAAACTGATTCCTAATTTAACATTGTAGAATACTGTATAACAAACATTTATTATCACGGTACCTGCAATGGGTTTCCAGTTCAGTTTGCAGTCAATAGGTTTTTGTATTATGAGTGTCTCCTTGATTGGTTTTGCTAGTAATTCTGTAAATTGTACATTTACAATATGAGGTTTTTTTTTTCCTTTTGTACAATTTAAAACTGATGCTTCACCTTTCATTTAATAAACTATTCAAAATCATGAGTATGATGAGCACCCTGTTCACTACAACTTTTTAAATACTGGTTTGGGCCATCACATCCTGTCATCCCATTTATTAGTAACCAGATGAAATACTGGAAGATAGTTCTCATGTAATACAGGCTTCCCAACCAAATTTCTTACACCTACCTTAGCCAATCAGCCTTAGAGAAAAGGAAAGCCCTGTTTGTTCTTTTTAAGTTTTTCTCCACTGCAGTATATTTTTAGTTTTGGTTGATCTTGGGAGTTTTATTGTGGGAGTGCTGTAAATTTGGTAGCTCATCACACAATCTGGGAGAGTTGCATTGTTGAAAAGTTCGAGTGTTCTTTCTTTGCCACACTGTAAAGCTTCTAATTGTTTAAAATGTCACAACGTTTGAGAAAAATTTCTCTCCTGTCATGTACGTCTCAAATGATCTGGACCACGTAAAAAGAAATAGACGTGGTAAAGGCCTGGAAGGACTAACCATCCACTGGGCTAAAGGAAATTTTGCAGGTTCACCAAATTAAATGCTTTTTGTTATTCCCATATCTCAGAGAAGGAGATGCTATTTTTGTCCAACCCATGAATGATTTCATCTTTGTAGTGCTAAAGAAAAGTGACTTACTTGTCATCTGGCATGCCTCCCAAAGAAAAATCATCTGAGACAGAAAAAGTAACGAGATCCAGCAGGTGAGGAATGGGGGATTCAAGGAAAAGACGGTACTGTCTTTTCAGAAAGATTCACGGTCTGAACTGCATTCTGGGTCTACTGAGACACAGCCTGAACACTGACTCTCCGACTGCTTCTAAGTTATGCTTAACTCCTGACGCAAAATGGAACACAGTAAGTCACTTGCCATGCTTCTAAGTTCAAGAACTTCTGTTTGTTGAAAGGATTTTTATATTTTTTGTTTCTGCAGGGGACTGGAATTCAAGAGAAGCTTCGATAGCGTGGCCAGATCAGCTTTCCAGTGTGTTTCCAAAGCACTGTGCAGGTAGAGCAACCGAGTGCTTGGAAATCAACAGGATATACAAGCCAAATTCTTGTGCTGGCAAGGGGTGGAAGAGAGGATGAAGTCTACATAACAAAGGTTAGGAAACAAGAACGGTTGGTTATGCTTTCTTCTTTGTGACATAACTGTTGGGGGTTCTCATTTAGTGTCTCCTGACTATGGTCAGACTGAAAAAACTATATGCATATCATTTTGCTGACATAACTTTTGCCTCTAAACCTGGGACAGCCACTCTCTCTTAGCTACTGATTAGCTTTGAAAAATCCTCTTACTCCTTCTTGATTAACTCTTAAACTCTACATTAAATCATTTCTCACAATTCAAGAACTCACTTCATTGCAAGGACACACCCCTATGACTACATTCCAGCTTACCTTGCCTTATTGTTGCAGCAAGCTGTCTGTTTCCCAGGGCCCTAGGAGCAGGCAGTGCTGAGGTGGAACCAGGTGCATTCATGCAGCTTCACTGGGTTTGCAGCCAGGACAGTATAGCCGTAACCTGAATACATTGCCTCTAGTTATTACAAAGCTGGGATCATACTTGAAACAGTCCTTCTGTCTTTTCAGATTTTTTTTTTTTTTGTGGGTATGGTCTGCAAGCTCCATGGCTGAAGTCACCGGGACACCAGCCTGCACCTACCTGGGAAGAGATGCTCCCTGGAAAGTTGCCATCTTCTCTTTCTTCCACTTCACAGGCTTGGGGAGTGAACAGGAGCAGCTGTGATGTGCAGGTGTAGTAATTCTCTACCTTATAACATTGTACTGTTAATTACTGAGGTTACTCTCAACAGACAGGTCATTACAGGACTTCACAGGCTTGGCATGTGTTTGCAGTAGCACTAAATGTGATAGCAGCCATTACTAGCTTCTGGGGCTGTAGTTACAATGCAGCTCCTAATGTGCAGGCTGAGCACAGCCGCAGTAACATCTACTGGAGTGGTTCCTTGCAAGTCTGGCAAATAATCATAGGAAAAAAATAGTCTGGAAGGCACCTCTGGAGTTTTCTATCTCAACCCCCTGCTGAGGGGAAAAAAAATTGTGTTCCCCATTGGAACGTCCCTTTTTTTCAATTTGGGCAAATTGTCTCATGTCCCTCAAGGGTATCTGGCTCCATCTTCTCTATACCACCTATGCCCGCCCAGCTCGGGTATAACTTCATACCAACCTGGGACCCAGCGTTGCTTCAGCCAGGAAGTAAAATCTGCAACTTGGGATAGTCTAACAGAGGAACAGAACAGCTTAGCCTGCGACCTGCAAAGCTTGGATTCCAGTGCACCAAAATCCAAGCCAAGTCTTTCTTCTCTGTCAGTCCGCGGTGCAGCAAGTAGTCAGATTCCAAGGGTGCAGAGCCAGGGCTGTGCTTTAACTGCACAGATGTCTGATGTCTCAGCAGCGAGAGGTCACTGTAGCTCTGCCTCACTGAGCCACCTCAAGGGCCCAAAGAAGCATTCAACCTTAAACAATTAGTAACAGCTTGTCTGCAGCAGGCATTGCAGGTTGTGTTGATCATTAACCTACAAAAAAATGGTTTACAAAGATGAACCAGTAAGACCCCAAATTAAATGAGATACGTACTATGATTTATTGATGATCATTAGCAAAATCAAAGTAAAATACTTCTATTGCCAAGTAGAAAGCCTCGTAAAGTATTTGTATTCAGAATATTGCCATGTCTTCCAGCATGGCCAAGTCCCTCCTTACACTCACAGTGGGATATTCGCATGTTTCTTCCAGGGACTGGACTGTGTTTTACTAGCCAGCACGTCAAGGTCACGGCAGATGCGTGTGCGGGTGGTTGAAGGCTGGATGATATCATCAACAAACCCTGTAAAAACAAACAAAAAACAGCCAACCATGATGAGGTTGCCTGTCAACCTTCTATAGATAGGTTGTGATGTAAATTTTCAAAATTAAAATAATATTTGAATAAACAGTTCACAAGTTACAAAATAACTTAAGAATTTTAGAATAGCCTAAAGAGGAAATACTCCATGTTATAAAATTAGAAGCAGTTGTTTGTTTGTTAAAAAAAGAAAAAAAAAAGCAAAAGTTAGCAAGCCAAAAAATTTCAGGAGGCGGCAGCTTTACTAAGTACCACACCTGTTAGTGCAGAGTTTCAGGCATACCACCTCCACAAATCGACTATTATTTAGTCTGACTTAAAGGTTCAGAATTGCTGATTAGAATAAGAATCCCTTAACTTTGCACGTGCAGCACTCTGTATTTTTTTTCTGGCTCAAACAGCAGTAATAGCCTACTATACAACCAGAGGGAGCGATGCTGTAGGTATTAGTTGTGGTGGAAAAGAGCTTGGATTGAGACTTCCCAACTCTGTGGCACTATTTACAGGAATTAAATGTAGTACAAAAACAATAGAGTAAGCCAGCATAACTGGAAACATGTAGAGCTGACTACAGTCTACAGAACTGCCTTCCAGAGCACAGTTGATGCTTTGAAGCTAGAAGTAAAAAACGTTTTAAAAACAAAACCAGGAAAAATCACCCCAAGGAGTCCTAGACTTCATCAGTGAACTGGATTGTGACCCTTTCTTAAGGCCACTGATCTGCATCTAGAACCATCAAGTAAATTGTCAAAGTACGTGTACTTTTTAACTAACAGTCTTGCATTTCATGGTACTTCTATTGCCTACAAAATTGAAAGTAAGCTTTTCAGTGCAGTCCCTATATCTCACCAGTTTCTTCCCATAAGAAGCCTTTCGGATGTGTTTTTGGTCTAGATGTGGTTTTCCTTCTCATGCACAAGTTACAGTATGTCTTGCCTAAATAAATTACTAGCAAAAAGTTTACTCAGTATCTACAAATTTATCTCCATACAGTGTCAAACTCAAAACAAGGGACACCATGTGTGAGATAACAATACCTCTCATGGCTGCAGGAAAGGGGTTTGCAAATTTTTCCACATATTCTGCCTCTGCATCTGTCTCTTTTCCTCTGAAAATGATCTGGACAGCCCCCTAGAAAGACAAAGTTTGCAGGTAAGTGACAGTCTTCAGCCCACACAGCAGGAACCTGTCTGCTTTATGTGCTCCCACCCTGCCCCCCCAGTGTGCACTCAGGTAAGTTGCTTCAGAGAAGACAGTCTTCATCTGGTGAAGCTGCCACTATGAAGACTGTGATGGCTGCTGCACACCAACGTGAGAGTCAGCCTGCATTTACTCACCTTGGCACCCATCACTGCCACCTCTGCAGTAGGCCAGGCATAGTTCGCATCTCCTCTTAAATGCTTTGAACTCATCACATCATAGGCGCCCCCGTAGGCCTGGAACAAAAACCAAGGGATTAATTAACGTGAAGGGACCTCACAGAAGCAATAGCTTACTTTCTTCCTGCAATTTTTACCATTCCAAAGACAAGCAAGTGGGGCTAGACTTGTACCTGTAAGAGAGCGTGCAGAGCCTGCAGGTGGCTGTGATTTGGTCCATCAACACACCGGTACAAGGCTCTTGGCTTCTGCCACATGTTCAAGACATTTCTACTTCTTTGGTCAAAATCATGAAGAATTGTAAAAACTCCACTGCAACAATCTCCTAAGACTACACATCTCAAACTAGAACCACAAAAGAGCAGGGAAGGGAGCTGCTGAAATGCAAAGCCATTCTTGATGGCAGATGAAAGAGGAGTCTGTGCGTATCTGCAGCACTAGGCCTCACCCTGCACGTGCATTCAAACAAACTGGCTGCCCTGCTTCTGGAATCTCCTGGCCAGGGAGCGCAGCACTCAGATCTGCAATGCTCCATTCTGGTACTGGAAGTGGTCCAGGCAGCAATGGTAAACGGATACTGCAGAACTGCAGAGCAAACTGCAGCAGAGTCTGTTCTAAGGCATTCCTAGAAACAATAGCAAGGATGCAAGCTTGGGGAAAAAAAATAATATTCAGAAGGAACAGGGAAGGCAAAGGGATAGAAAGCTGAAAAGTTTTTGTTTGTTTGTTTGTTTGCTTTTTTGCTTTTTGCCATCCTAAGCCTATCAGAAAAAGGCTTGTCAGGAAAATAAATAAATAAATAAAAACAAACAAGCAAAAACAGAAGAGGAGGGACAGACCAGCAAGAAAAAAAATGGAGAGATGTTTAGCTAAGCCTTCAGGAGCATAATGTACCTTATAGAAAAAGACAAAGCAAGAAAATTAAGGGGAGTATAGGAGAAGTATATCGAAGAAGAGAAACCACACAAGCATTAAGCCTGTGAGGAAAGCAGAAAGACACAATCAGCACTGCATCTGGAAAAGGAGACTGAAGTCGCAGGAATAGAGCGGTAATATTCTAAGAATAGGAGAAATGGCCTCTTGTACGCTGACAATGATGGGACAAACAGAGGTGTAACAACTACAGAAAGCGGGAGGATAGACGTACAAAGCTTCACAAAGGTAAACTTGCTGTTCATGAAAACACAAACTCATTTTATAAACCACCACCATGGAATTATACCAACTTACTTTTCTGGTGATGACAGTAATTTTAGGCACAGTTGCTTCTGCAAAGGCAAACAGTAGTTTGGCACCATGACGGATGATTCCACCATACTCCTGAGCTGTACCTACAAAAGACAGAAATATTATTTTTCACTCCAGGAAGTTCACAAAAAAAGGATATGCAGTTGGGCAAGTGTCATCATCTACTACCAGCAGCAAACCTAACAACAACCAGAGCAGTGTTAATATCCAGGAGCAGGTAGTATCGCAGGCGATGTTCTCTGTAAGATGCTGAGCAGCTCTACAAAACACCTCACCAAAAGAAGCATAAAGTAAGTCTCTGCGTGTAAGGTCACAGAAGTGTAATGCTCACCAGATGGTATCTTCCCAGGAGCAAAATGCAGTTACATAATTCTTAAGAACTCCAAATGTGATTAGCAGAGAAACATGCAACCTAGATTCACTTCTCCAGAAACCCACACTCTTCCAAAAGCCTTTCTTCTAGACCATATTGAAAGGCAGCTTGGCTACCAAACCAAAGACCTGTGCTAGTCTTCCTTCAAGCAAGCCCAAAATGATGGACCTTAGAGGACAGAGCATGAAGTCCTCTGTAAGCAATCTCACAGCTGGCAGGTCATGAGAACGATCGTATGCAGCAAGTAGGCACAGGTCATACATTTTTAGAGGATGCCCTACAAAGTTCTGTCACAAGAACAGGCCTAGCTGATAGTCTATCATCTGTTATATATATATAATATATAATATATATTATATATATATATTATATATTATATATATATTATATATATATATATCTGTTATTATCTTATCATCTGAAAAGTCTATCTAGCTGATCATGACTTCTCTGAAGATACAATCAGAGTATTCAGCAGCTGTAGATTTTTATCAAGGCTCAGCTCCAGCAAATCAATACCTAAAAAAACAACAACAAAACTATCTTTGACCTCTTTGCAAAAAAATGTATCATAGCAAAGCCAAAATTGATGGTAATGCCATTATCAGGTTCAAATTCCTACCTGTGAGACCCACAGAAGATGGAAGACTCGATTATGTTTTTGTATCTGCCTACGCTATTGAACTTGCAAAAGGAAACAGTCAAACCAAAAGTCTGACGAGATGAAAAAGCAAAAATGCGCAAGATTCCAAAAGAAAAACATACAGTGAAGAGCAAAAGCTGAGATAATTACATGCAAAAATGAAAATAGGTAAATCCATGTCAAAACGGGTTCAGTCAGAGTCTTAAGGATAGCTGATTGCTTTCTGTTAAAGCAAGCCAGGGGAAAAAAATAAAAAAAATCAAGCTGCACGTGACCCCAGCTTTTGGAGCACCCAGCCAACCTTTCAGAAGACTTGTCTCAGTTTCAAGCTCTTAGGCTCCTACTTGCAAGAGCAACTCAGACCTTTCTGAGGAAGAAGTTCTGCAGCAACTATTTTCCCTCTTGATGGCACAGCATTCACAAGACCAGATGATTCTGATCCAAGCACCAAAAGCCCCAGCTGCAACAGCCAGTTGAGGGAACACAACCACCACAGGAGGCGTAACAAATTATTAGTAACTTTGGAAAAGCCTTTTACAGGATCTGAAGAAATTACAGAAAAACACTGCATAGACAACAAGAAAGACAGCTAATTAATTCATCACCAAAAGACTAAGTAACAGCCAGGGGACACTTGGTATTGCTCTGCCTTGTGTACCCACAGACCACGCACGTGGAGGCAGTGCCTTCGGTTACCATCTGCCATGATGGTGCCAGCAGCGAGGAACACGTATGGGATGAACCATCGGTGAGGACTGGCACTTGGAAACGGCAATCTCACGTACTTCATTTCTAGGATTTCTGAATTGCAGACCACTGTGTATGTAACTCCCCAGTTACTTTCTAGCAGTTCATTCACCTGCTTTTGCTCTCCTCTTTCAGCACCTGAGATTAACCTCTTACAGTAATTTGGGGTCTTTTTAATGAAAGGCTTAAAAAATAAAGGATTTAAAGTTAAATATGTTTTGTGAGATTTTTTTTAAAAAACTTGGTAGTCTTACTTGGTGGCTTGACTTCAATGCTTCCACTCAAGTGTAATTTGAGTATCCGATAATACACACTTAAAGATGTCTGTTCTTAACTGCAATTTCACTTCAGGTTCTTGTATTTCCCTCCAGAGCATTGGACTTGTCAAACCTACAAATGCTTTCCAGTGGCAGGCATCTGAACAGCCAGGTCTTATCCATGGAAGCTGTCAGAAAACATCTGAGATGCTCAACCTACATCCAGAAGCCGGCAAGTACAAGCCCTGCAGTCTAGTCCCAATCTTAGTTTCTAACTCAGACTTAAATTCACTCAGAGTATGTTACTTGAACTGCAATTCCTAATGGTGATGTACTCATCTTTCCAAACTCTGTAAAATACAACAGTGTAGAATCACTATAAAGCCTCAGATCTTCTTTCTTTAGCTTTCTCTATTTTTTGTCTTCCACTTGCCTACTTTAAGACAACATTCTGTTATGCCATAAGAAGTTACTATTTCTAACTGGCTACATGGAAATAACTTTGTTCTTGGGTTGTATCTGGCCACACAGTGGCTACTGAAGTGCTAAGGAGAACCAAGTTGTTTCTTGGTCCAAATAAGAATAGGAGGGTGTGTCTACAGAAGAGAAAGGAAAGGAGGCAAGAACAAAGAGGAAGTTCTCTTCTGTATTGCCCCATTGTTAAAACATGCAAAATCTATTGTATTAAGATATGAAACAATGTTGACTAGTTGCATTGACTGTACTAGTTCAGTACCTCCAGCAACGAGCAGATTCTGAACGCAAAATGCATCTTCAAGGTGCCCTCAACCGACACTCCTAGCACAGCTTTGACCTGCGGCCTCCCTGCCCACAGGAGGATCAGCGAAGCTGCTCTGCCACAGAATCCCACCCGCAGGGCTGGAAGCTGGGTATGGGACTGCTTGCCACTGCATCTGGGGAAGCCCCTGCCTTTGCAGAGCACTCTGGTAACGCTGCCCAGCCTATAGGCACATAAATACACAGGTGAGTCTTTAAAGGGACATGGAGTCTCATTATAGCAAACAACACAAGTGTTACTTCCATGTCATTTATGGCACAGACATCATCTCCAGAGGGCGCAGGGTCTTCCTCCTAGCTCAGCCACCAGCAGCTTTGCAGTTGTGCTGGAATCCCAGCCAGGAGGGCATCTTAACCCTCCTAGACCGATAGGCCTTCACCTCACCTCAGCCCTGGCCAAGTGGTCATCCCAGTGTCTGCAACCAGTCTGCTAACCAGTGCGGCACTAACTTGCTGTATGATCTGCCCTTTCTTCAGCGAAGCCCTGTAGAGCTTTGTCATCTTAAAGCACACTTGCAGAAATATTACTGGCTTATTTAAGCAATCATTTTTTTCTGGAATATAACCTGCACATCACATCCTATTGTGATGACTGGTGTATTTACAATACAGAGATTTTACGTTTGTTTGTTTGTTTTCTTTCTTTCCCCAAACCGTAGCATTTTAAAATCTGTCTTATTTAAGGTCCAGTATAATAAACAATCTTCTTAGGGAGTTACTAAAACAGGTTTTTACACTGCCACCTTCTCCTACTTCCCCTGCCCCAAAACTAACAAATAAAATGACAAGGCATACCTGGCAAAAATCCAGGAACATCCACGAAAGTTATCAAAGGTATGTTGAAAGCATCACAGAAACGAACAAAGCGGGCTCCTTTCACAGAAGAATTTATGTCTAAGCAGCCTAAAGTTAAGAAAACAAGGTAAGGTGTTAATGATCTGCTAATGGCAGTAATTCAAGGCAGCATCAAATTCACACTCTGTATTTTAGCTGTACTGTCTTGAAAAGAAAAAAATCTATAGCTAATGTAGAGATTATCATGAATTTTGCTGTTTCAGCACTAAGATTAAAGTACAAGTTACATTCTACAAGCAGTCATTTCATTTTCCTGAAATATAACCTGCAATTTCAATATCCTTTGGCAATGACCATTGTGCATAGAGAACTCCCATCCCAAAAAGTCTCAGGTTAAGTTATATTCTTGTAATTTACAAAAAATCTTTTGTTATAATTTTATCTGTATTGATTTTCTTTCCCAGGTCATTCACTGGAACTATATATAAAAAAAAAAAAAAAAAAAAAAACACTTTTGCAAAAAAAATCCCCAGTTAAGAAGGGAAGGGTGATCTTAGCTACAGGTGTTTGTACCTTCTTATCTAAATTACTTGAGACTGAGCCCCACACTTGTATGTCTGAAACCTTTGCATTTTCAGAAGAGCTACACTACAGAAGAGCTTTAGGTATTTAAATGCTCTGGAACTTAAGTATGAAGTTTCCATATTATGCTTAATCCAATTAATTACAGGCTGCTGCCAAGTCAGTGGTGGTCTTCTACCCACCCTGTTTATGTGCTGCTACCACTTCTCTTGTGCTAGATACAGCAATCCTTTTGTTACATGTTTTGTTGATTAAATAAAAAAATTGTGTGGGGTTTTTTTCAGGCAGTTTTACAACTCCCAGCAAGCAAGTCACAAAAATGCATGACAAGATTCAAGACAAAGAAAGTGGTAGAAAAACACAATTGAGTGGCAGACAATACAAACTATAACCAGTTAATTTCATAGCCAGACAGCAAGCATGCAACAAAGACAAAACACAGTTCATTAGAAGTTTCACATCAGACTCCTACAGCTGTCTCTGACCTGATGCTACTTTGGGTTGGTTGCCCACAATCCCAACAGTTCTTCCGTTCATCCTGGCAAATCCAACAACAATGTTTCTGGCATAGGAAGGCATGATCTCAAAGAATTCCCTTTCATCGACAATCTGCAAGAGAGTTAGGCAGAGCCCTCAGGATGACAGAAGTATGTTCATTTCTCTGCACAGGCAAACACAAAATCAGCTGTTAGTATCAGAAGTCTTAACGTTTCAGAATTTGCAGAAAAAGAAAAAAAATGGAGAAAAAAAATCTTTTTGTCATCTTTGCAGGAAACATCTAGTTCCGCATTTATTATCAAAATTGCCACTTAAGCATTCCATCAGAGAAAATCATCTTTATGACATTTCCTCTGTAGCAAGCTTGTTTTCCTAGCTTATAACAAACAAAAATCTCAAACCGGATACTTCTTTCTTTTACTTCTTTCTCACAAGGCAATTACTGGCAAACTGCACTTTTAGAATAACATTTTCCAGTGATACAAAGCAAAAAGCACTTCTTGAACTCAGGAACTTTCCATTATATACATTTAATACCTACTCTATTTCTTTGCAAGTTCAGAGCACTTGATTAATAATAGAGACCAGCATAAGATGCTCTGCTGCAGCCGATGAGCTGTGCACATCTCAGGTCACTGATGTTGCGTATGAGAGAGGGGAACGGAGAAACACTTCTATCTGCAGCAGAGGGAATAAACGCGCTATGTCAAATACGCCTAACTGGAAACACAAATCCTTGGTCGCTGCACGTCTCTTTGAGGGTGAAGTTCCAGTGTGTGCTCTGCAAAGTGACATCCACTGGTGTGTAAAGCAGCATCAAAATTCACATGTTCAAAAAAAGATCATAATTATACATGGAGCAGTGGCGACACCTATACATGGCTGCCAAGTGTTTTCTACTCTAACTCCTTGGTTTCAACTATTTATGACAACTTCACGTATACGCACTGCAGTTCAGCAGTCCTTCCAGAGAATGAGGCATGTGAAAAGGTGCAAAAAATGTATTATTTAATGTATCATTAATGCTTCATTTCCTTTCTTAATACTTCTGAGAATCTGTAGGTGGTTTTTTTTTCACTAATTCACTTAAGAATGTTTTTAAATCCCACCTTTTCACCTGGAACAGATAGTACTGAAATTCAGAATGGAAGAAACTACAGATTAAAAACATATCCTGAGCTTTCCTTTTTCCACTAAAATTCATCTAAGGGCAGCCAGTTGCAAAGTGTTCTCTGAGTAAGGGTGTGGAGAGAGACAGTCAACTAAAATAGCAAAAGGGAAAAATTCTACAAACCTGAACTCTCCCCAGCCACCGTATACAAGCATACAAGCTGCCTGCGAACCTGAGTTATTCCATCACCTCAGAACCCTAGGTCACCTGCCATTCAGCATCTGACTGGCAGAAGTACCAGATGGAAATGTTAATATTCAAAATTCAGGCTCCCCAGGTGCTCTACACCCTACAAACCTGTTCTCTGCACAGTTGTTTACAATGCGGTAAGTTGTTACAACTGTAAAAATGAATTGCTCACTTAGGCAAGCAAATTACCAACATTGCTTATGCTTCTTTCATAAAATCTCCATTATTTATATATTACAATACTGGTTTTTAGTTTGAAAAAAATAAAGTTTCTTTCCCTACCACCCTCCCAGGAGATCTGCCTCACTCAGTGAAACATTGATGCTAGAGCATGCAAGCTTCTGACTGCTTGACTTAGAATTTTAAAAATATTATTGTCCTTTGTGTATGCAAGTGACTCAGAATAATTGGTGACGTGTAGCCCTTCAAATGTCCTCTACGTAGTTTATTACCTTTTATGAAAAAAGTGATAAAATTCAAAACAGCAGACAAGGGGAGGTTCAACTCCACATGGAAAACTGAGTTATAGCATCTTTAATCTGTACAGTTACACATGCAGCGTGCGGAGATATATCCTGAAAAGAAACACTGAGATTCCTTTCATCTGCTAAAATCTTGTTTCTGCAGCTTTTGTTGTCCCTTCATGTATGGCCACTACACAGGGGAAAAATAAGTTACCCATAAAGACTAAAAAATAGATCTGAAGTGGCAGCATTATTACTTCTTTCCACTATTTACATCTATATATACCCAGAACGTAAGATATTTATACTTTTCTCAGCAGTGCTCAGACTTGTGGACTTACAGCGTGTATGATATCCAGCATGTCGTAGGCTTTAGTAGATTCACTTGGGACAATTGTGTCCAGCTCAGGAACCAAACGGTCACTGCAGAAAATAAGGATAAAAGCAACAATATTTACAGATCAGGTGAACACCAAGAAAAGAACTCAGGCAAACAATTCCAACTCTCTGAAACCTCATGGGAGCTGCTACTCGAACATGGGGAAGGAGACAGCACTCGCTGTAGCCCCTTGTGCTGCCGGCCACTGAGGGGACGATTTTGCTGCTCTGAGCTCCTTGGGGAGGAAAAAGCCTGACCGACCTCTTCCTGAAGGAGACATCTCTTTTGTTGGTACCTCTGCCCATGAGCTCACCCCCTGGCCATACCCTTTCTCCTCCCTGACCAGAGGAGCCACTATTTATTGCCCGTGCTGAGCGTCAGAAGGCAGAAGGCACGTCCGGCAGTGCCTGGGGAAACTCAGCTGGGAAACTCACTGGGAAAGCGTTGGGCAGAAGTCCAAGTGTTCACCAGAGGCAGCACAGCCTGCTTCCCCAGGGGTTATAGCTGGAGGGGTGGAACGGTTTCTCCTGACAAGGTTTCCTTGTCATGTGCCTGGACCTACTGCACATAGCACATTTAGCAGCTGCACATTTACAACTCTGATGCTGTCCCTGCCCATGCTGCACAACTGTCATTTGAATAAACGTAACCACAGGAAACTTCCATACTTCCATACTGCACCAACCAAGCAGAGCATGGTGGGAGGGGAAAGCACGTCCATTCACAGCTTCTTCAGTGTAAGGGCTGGGCCTGCAGGATCCTTACCATCATTTGGGTTATCTCAACAATGGTGCGCTTCACCTGGAGCTTCACATTTAACAAAATTGTGCCACCCTCTTAGCAGCTCACACTATCAGCTACCTCTGTCTTCAATTCTACTAGTTTTGTTGAGGACTTCACAAGTGCTTGCATTCACTGGGCCTCTGGGCTAATTCACAGTCCCAAGGGGTGTCAAGTTTTATGAGTCACCGCTGAAAAGGCTTCCGGGAATATTATATTTGTACTATTCCTTACAAAAATATTCTTCTCTATCTGTTATAAATTGTATTTCTGCCAACTTTTTGTTGAATTACTGTTTTAATGATGCCATGATTCATGCATTAAAAACAATACAACCCAAGGCTGTACACATCCAATTTAAAACTGAAGTAAATGATCTGCAGTTTGTCAAAATCAGGCAAGTAGTAACAGGAGTCCCTCCGCTGTCGGTGCTCACATGCAGGAACTAGGCAGGCACAGCTCCATGCCCAGAGAGGAACACAATCTTACAGCCGTGTTTCTATTTCATTTCCACAATTAAGAGTATTGCATGCAAATATTTTCATAAAACGTTACAATGAAACCTTAATCAGCTGAAAGCAACCAATTTTAGGATACTGAACCCCAAGCTACGAGTCTAAAATTTTTGCTTTCCCATGAAGTAGGTACAAATGTGTTTTAAATTCTGTCCATTACCTATGGATTACATTCTCAGGTATCCCAAGGGATAAGGAAAACGGAAAAGAGAAATTATTGTTCCCAAAAATTCACAGAGATAGAGAGGGAAATTATAATGGCAGTAAAATCAACAGCCATTGGTAAAATGAAGACGTTACCCAGGATATCAAAGGAGAAAAAAATTGTCACAGAAAAGGGACACCTGGAGCTTTCTAGTAGGGTCACTGGACACAAAAGGCTGAGAATTGTGTTTAAGATCTCATTTATCAGGAAAGATTTGTTCTTCATCATCAAAGCAGTCATCTGAAGACAGAGCTTGAGAGAACTGTCACCCAGATCAATGCCGTTTTTTTTACACAGAAATATGAAACTGCACCGGGTTACCAGCAGTCAGTAAGTACCTCCTCCAGGAAGCGTATGCACACTTCAGGCTTTCAAGGAAACAGAACTTGCCTACAGTCAGAAACACCCGAAGGTAAATCACACCACACAATGTAGAACCAGACATTCTTCCAAGCTGGTGGCCATAAGCACCATAGGAGCCCTCTAACTTTTTACAGAATCCGAGCCACTGACATTAGAAACAAAAAATTTACCACATGAGTTTCAGCAAACAAACCTGTCATTTTTCAGCACCACAAAGAACCTAACTGGAGGGGGGAAGAAAAAACAGAGGTAGAGTGCTTCTGGACTTAACAGTGAAGATGAGAGTATTTAACATTTCATTCACATTATTAGTGGCAATTCTTCCTGGCATTAAAATGGAGCAAGGAGAATGAAATTACTCTAGTGGAATGGGTTTTGACTGAAGGATCAACCACAATTCAAAGCAAAAGGAGTCCACTCACATGTCAGTGTGCTCAGGTGAAATATTACCAATATGTGTTAAGAAAACAAAACTGGAGAAATATTGGAGATGCTGCCATACAAACAGGTAAATTTACCAAGCAGATCTGTCTTCACATGTATAAAGACATCTAAATTGAATTTCTCAATACAAATTACTGAGTATTTATTATACTGTGATCCTCTAATAATATATCTGGTGCTTCATAAAAGATTGCCTTACTTAATAAAGAACTAATCTCTCAATTAGTAGCTACAGGGTAACTGAAGCTTCTCACAAGAAAATAAACTGCCCATCATAAGATACAATGATTAAAAAATGGACTGTTGCTTCCATCATAAAATTCAAACATCACATTCAAGTCTAGAGAAGCTAAATATCCCAGTACAATGTGTTGAATGCTTAGAAAAAGTTCTTACCTCAGAGATAATCCCGCAGATTTACAAAACAATACAAGAAGTTTGCTCTGGTATCTCATTATTAAGACAGAGCAGTCTTCCAGTTTAACAAACTCTTCAAAGATCAACATAGTAGAAAATTAAAGGACATGTAACTAGCTGATTTGTCTGACCATTCCCTAAACAGCAACTGGCAAATTTATTTCTTTTAACAGTGGACAATGTATTTCAGATGCCAGAAAAGTGATCTGTGAAATTGATCTGAAAAATCTCCCCAAATTGTTTCAAAGATATTGCAAAGAATGGCGAGCACAAAGAGCAGATAACAGTCCCAACTCCCACATTCAAATCTACACAAACACCACACACACCTAAAACCAAAAGGAAGAACAAGTGTAGGAGCAGTTCCCACACAGCAAAGTGTGGCAGTCTTTCAGGGATTGCCTCCAGAAAGGGCTGAACAAGGGCTGCAGCTGGCTCAGGTTAAAAGGCGTTTACTCCATTGACATTCTCTGTCTTTACTGCTACGAGCAAGGTTGCCTACTGAAGCAGTCCCATGCTGGCTCTCTGTCTTGGAAAAAATCTCTGATTAAAAACCCGAAGCCCTTCCTTTGCTGTCCACTACAAAATGGGCCTGATAGACAGCCACCTAACACAAAAAACTTTTAGCCTCCTTTACCTCTGTTGCTACCCCACCTCTAACCTTAACGAACCAAACTTACCCAACAGACACGTTGCTGACAAAACAGGGCAAGATCACCACTTTTGTGCACCGTGCAACCTTCTGCCTCACGGGGCTCGTTTGAAGGTCTGAATCTGGACACAGATCACTTTTCCCCATGTCCTGTATGCAGCCTAACGCTGCTTTCAGAAAATAAAAAAATCTAACAATGAGCACATACGTATATACACATGGACAATGAAACACCTCCTTATTGACACACTACGGCACAGAAGTATCAGCCAAGTGCCCGGGCACGACACACGTTTCTTTACACTCCTTGTGCCAGAGAAGCCATGAAATTCAGTGGTCAGAGACCACAGATCTCAGCCAGTCCTCCTCTTACCTGGGGTCGTGGCATTCACAGACTGGAGCAGGGTCACGGTTGCTAAGAGGTAAATAATTAAAGAACTCTCGGAGATTAAGTAAAGCATCTATATCATTCTCAAAGGCCCTGTGTGCGACTCCTGGAAAGAAGCAATTATTGTAATTATTTTGCAATGTTTCATTTTCAAGTATGTATCCATAAAGATACAAAGAACTAACAGCAAGATCTTTTAAACCGAGTCTATTAACAACTAGGAACTTCAAGCAATCAAATCCATCCAGCTAAAAATGCCTAGAAAACGCGTGGTTGTATTAGCCTCTTTCCATAGCAGGTCTGGATTGTTGATTTTATATTTAAAATAACGTGAACTGGTATACCAGCTGTCACAGACCTAGCAGGACCCCAACCTCCTGGAACTGAATCCAGGCTGCGGTGCTGGACTCGAGCTTTGAGCTGCACGCTCTTTCATAAAGGTTGGATCCAAGAGGGGTGGGCGTGCACACACACGCGTGCACGTGGTTTTGTTTCATCAGCAGCACAGTTCACACAGAATTTGAGATCCCAAATGAGCCTCAAGAAGATTCATGAGTCACCAAGTCTCGCCAGGGGATTTTTTTGTTTTTTTTATTTTTTGATAGAGCTTCATCTCACAATGGCACTTGGTTTTCAGTTGGGAAGTTCAACCACTCACGCTACTAGGCAAACAAAGCATCATTAACAATCTTTTCGACCTGTACAAATTTCTGGAAAACAAGCAAAAAACTCACCACCCCGAACCTGCCTTGGGAGCTCTGCCCTCCTACAACCTTTTTACTTCTGGAATCTTCTGGATTTGCTACTTTCTCCTCAAAATCCCAGAACTCTCCCACTTTTCCTATTTTGTCTTCCATTACTAAAAGGGACTGGTAAGAGAGCCCTACACGCAGTAAGATCACGAGTCCAAGTACAGCTTTATCCCTTAGACTCAAGTGACACCCATGACTACAAAGATCTGTATTAGCTAATCAGCTGTCGAACCAGACCAACTCTGTCGTTTACTCTGAAGAACAATTAGTCCATGAAGTAAACTATCCAGGTCTCACCAGACACAGCTGTGTGCGTCTTCGCACCCCCAAGCTGCTCTTGTGTGACATCTTCATTGGTAACGGACTTAACTACATCGGGGCCAGTGATGAAAAGATAGGACGTATCCTAGGGGAGGGAATAAAGCAAAAACAGTCAGTAAATGCTAGACCCAGGCTGAAAAAGCACCTAAAGGAAAGGTGACGGTCTCTAGAGACTTTCCCCCAAAATAAGAAAACAGCATAACATAGGGAAGAAATTCCTAAAAAATCCCTATTGTATTATACTGCAAATCCACAGAAAAAGCAGTTATCTACAGGTTACCTGCGAAAGTTATTCTTGACTTTCCATGAAGAATAAAACTGAATCCAATTTAATTTAATCTAGCCTCAATATGGAGACATACTTTGCCGTTTCTATACACCTTTTATTTTCAATTTCTGTACTATTCTCTCCACATACATTATCTGTTTATGCAGAAAAATAAGACAAAAATGAATTGTTATGTGAAGATAACAGCATGTGCTGCTATTTGCTACGACAAACTAGGAGAGACTTGTTAGCACTGAAATACACTTGAAGAAAGATGGAAGAACTTTTTGCTGAGTATCCATGAAACTTGAAATTGCATATGAAAGAATTATGGTTCTACCCGTCAAAGTACTAGCATGAAATGCCTAAGAAATACAAAGGGATGAAATGTTTGTCTCACCCCACCTATAAACACTGATTTTGGATGTTACAAAACTCATTAACAAAAATTCTTCTGAAGCTCTTTACAGGCGTTACTCTTTTTCTAAAAATCACTTGAGACAGCCTTTTCCAATATTCCCGTCTGTGCTTTGAGCAGTAGCTGTCACAACCTACCTGTGATCAATACCTGCCAGGAGCACGACATACCACAACAGTTTATAAAATGAGGTCATGGTTTGTGTTCAAAACCCGGTCATACACTTGCCATGCTACCTGATCGTATGGAATTGGCAACCTTGGCATTCCAGACGACTTGGTAATATATTAAGTACTCTTACATTAAATACTTTAGACTGACTTTAAAAATGAAACTTAAAACAGAAACTATGCAGTTTTGTTGTTGTTGCTTTTAAATGAGCATCTTGAACAAAGTACTTTATAACAACAAAAAAAAATTAATCATCTCTTCCTCTATCCTATGTGCAAAATAATGGAACAGATTATTCCGGTCCTGCTGACAATGACATTAATGATATTCCTGCAGCAAATTCCAAGCCTTTACTGTTCCAAAGCAGGACACCCGCACCAACCAAATCCCTGATCCACGCTCCGTCTGTGACTGATCAACGCAACGAGCAGCAAGTCAGGACACGCTGCACCCTTACCTTCACCATGAATGTGAAGTCAGTTAAAGCAGGTGAATACACAGCTCCGCCAGCACAAGGACCCATAATGAGGGAAATCTGAGGAACTACCCCAGAGCACAGAACATTTCTCTGCAATAGAAAAAAAAATAGACATCTAGTTTTTACCCCCTTTCCCCACCCCAAAAAAAAAATAATCTGTATCTTAAATCTGTTCGGAGATTCTGCAAGAATTCACAATCACAAACAGGAGAAGACAGCTGGCTTTATTTACTGGGAGACAAAGAGCCGGACAGAACGCCTTGATGCAAATAAAAGCAAGATAATTGTTTCCACTGTTTTGCTTCTTTCTGTTCATGAGCACAAAAGTACAAACGATCAACAGGCAAGAGAAGGTCACCACGCCATACAAACTCTATTGTTTTAGCCACTATCTTAATCTCCCACATTCTTGCACTAACCCCTCTATACCTGCTCAAAATGATGACAGAAGTAAATTAAATGTATTTACCTCCCAAAAGTGAACTGCAACCTGGTTTATCTCCCATAATTGGACAGAAGGGGCCATTGCACCCATACTGAGAACAAATCCATTACACAATACTGCAAGGAAATGTCCTAAGCAGTTCTCATGTTTTCCAAGTTGCAATAAATTTGATCTTTCTGTGCATCATTTCCAGCCTTATACAGGAAGAATAAAGGTCCAGAGGGATCAGAAATTCAGTATTAGAAGTGGCTAGCAGTAACACCTGGAATACTGAAACTGTCTAAAGTGAGTATGAGATATGGGGCACTTCCTGGAACTTAGTGATACACTTTAAGCATCACTTAAACCTATAGTTTCTGCACCTCATGTTTTTTTTTGAGGAAGTACTTGGTAGAAAGGGAGGTCCATGTAAGGCCTCTTTTACTCTCATGTAAGGCCTCTCTCAATCAAAACCAGGACTGGCTGGCTTCTCATGGCTACATTTGGAGCTTCGTATCCTGTTTTGGTCCCCAGCAAGTCTGACAAACTGGAACACATCCAGGAGATACCACCAAGACTGTCAGAGACTGCGGGAGGCAGTGTCCAGGGAGAGGCTGCAGGAATGGGCTTTGTTCAGCCTGGAGAACTAAAACCAAAGGGACAGCCTTCTGCCACTCGCAGTTATGCTGAAGGGTTCTTACACAGAGGACTGAGTCAGGCTCTTCAAAGACCCATTCTTTGAGAAGCAATGGGTTCCAGTCACTGGAACACAGACCCAACAAAGCTGTCAAATCTCCATCCCTAGAGATATTCATAACATGACAAGACAAGATTAAGCAACCCGGTTTACCTTTAAAGTTGACCCTGCTTTGAGCAGTGTTGGCCTCTGAACCTCCAGATGTCCCTTCTGACCTGAATTATTCTGTAATTCTGTTCTAAAGTGGTAAAGCTGATGGTTGGCCATGCTCAGCCATTAATCAAAGACACAGAAAAGCAAGAGAAAAGTTAATTTTGAAAAAAAAAAACAAAAAAAAAAAACAAAAAACATTGCCCCAGACATAATGCATGGTTGTAAAAAAGAAAGAACTGGAAACAGGAGGAACTTAGTCCTTTCGGTCAGTGCTACAAAAATCAGATGGCACTGACTCATTCAGCTGCCATTATGTTAAAAAAGAAAAACAAAAGCCAAAAAACACACATGCAGAACTAAAGCAAAAAGAAAACTTCCAGTAAGATGACTGATGATGATTCTCAGGGTCTATCTGTCACTTATTTTCAAAACAATTCCAAAAGGTCTTTGTGATTATTACTTTTCCTGCCATTTGCAGTAAGTCACATTTCTCATTGCTACTAAAGCACATCATGTTTGTG
This sequence comes from Nettapus auritus, assembly GCA_011076525.1. Lineage (NCBI taxonomy): Eukaryota > Metazoa > Chordata > Aves > Anseriformes > Anatidae > Nettapus > Nettapus auritus. The sequence goes on from CM021773.1 coordinate 9,705,295, forward strand.
TTATGTTCACTTACTTTAAAACCGTGTGTCTTGGTAGGCATAAAAAATAACGTCATTTCAGTGACAAGAAGTCTTTAGACTGAAAAATACAGTAGAAACAAAACTTTCACCAGCCTAATCATTCCTGGATGTCCTCAAGTGGTAAGATGAGTGAGTTCCATTGTACTGCAAACTGTTCATTGCACAGAAACCTCTGATTTGCATTTTTTTTCTTCCCTCATTGACCCGCTATCTTGATAGAACAGGCACTTGGTGCATCTGATCTGATCTTCATTATCTTCAAGCACGTAGTGTTTGATTTACTCTATGTCCCCCTTTCTGCAGCAGAAAACTCACCATTTATCAGCCCTACTGAAAGCAAATCTTCTCCGTGAAATTCTTGACATGTCTGTATCTCAGACAGGGCACAGGGACAACTAGCGGTGGATCACAACCATCAGTCACATAACAAAACACACTCTGGACTAGAGCATGCCCGCTTGTCTCAGACAAACACGTCGACACTTTGCGAGAAATTACAGCCCAACACATGTAATTTGTACTCAGCGTGAATCACAAAATTAAATAGTTGTTTGGGCTTCTCTTCCAATTAAGGAAATTGCCTGTTCTTCTGACAAAGCTCGCTATCTAGTGAAATTCTTACAGAGCTTTTAATCAGCTCACAGTATTGGACAAGGTTTAGCATTACTACTGTTTAACAGATGGGTAAATGGAACTAACAAGTAAAGTAATTTGACTAAAGCCAGAACCAGGAAGAACCAAGAGGACAGCCAGTGTCTCGCAAACTGCTTTAGCCACCAGGTAACACTGGTTGAAATAGGATGACAGTATCCTACAAGTTTACTTACAAACGCCAACTTAAAAACAGGCTTTGTCCTTCTCTGTGGATGGCAAGCCTTCTGGTCATCCAGCAGGCTACTTACCAAAAATATATCTGCATAGCCAGCCAGTGACTCCACTCCCTCCTGGATACGGGCTCCTCCTGAGTCATTCAACCCAATCACAGGCGCGCCAACCAGGGCAGCTTGATCCATGACCTGGAGATGAATACAAAATCCTCGTTATTTACCTAGGTAAGCTAAAACTCCAAAGCATCCCCCACCTTCCTCATCAAAGTGTACACCCCCTAGGAAAAAATCCACCTAACAGAATTTGAACTGCTTGCGTAGTGCTTAGTTTCTTCTCCTTTTCTTGTGTTAATTATCAGTCTCTAACTACTACGGACGCACCGTGTTTTGGCTCATTCAGACTGTAGGCACATTTAATCCCTTCTGTCCCTCAATATTTATCTGCCTTACTAGCTCTGCATCTCTGCACTCATATTGCATCACCCAAAGCCTGTGCTAAGTGCCACAATCACAGAGGTTTGGACCAGAAACGGCCAATCTACCTCTGTTGATGAGAAGTCTCAATTGCACCTAAACCATTCCCTTGTGTAAGTCCAACCTATTCTTAAATGCTTACTGCAGTGGTGACCATGTCATCTCCCCAAGCGTATCTAATGCTTGACTATCGTTCTTCACAGAATCATCTAGGTTGGAAGAGACCTCCAAGATCACCGAGTCCAACCTCTGACCTAACACTAACAAGTGCTCCACTAAACCATATCCCTAAGCTCTACATCTAAATGTCTTTTAAAGACCTCATTACAAGTTCTTTGAGAAGACTAAATTTTTGAAATTCAGAACCATTACTTCCTTCTCAACATACAGTAGACAGGGAGAGAAATTAATTCACTGTCATTTACAAATGCCTCTGCCTTCATAAACACCTGAGTACCTCAATCTCCCCTCAGTCTTCATATTTCCCTTCATGTTCCTAGACTAAGCAACATCAATTCAGTCACACTGTCTTTTCTACAACCAATTCTCCAGCCCTCTGATCATTTTGGTAACTTGCCTCAAGATCACACACAATACCGCAGCAGAGTCTTGAGTGGGAAGATTGAACTCCTTACATGTTGTTTAAAATATCCTTGCTTATTAGATCCCAGCAAAACATCTGTCATTTTCAAAACATTACAGGATTGGCATATAATATTAAAATCTGCTTCAACTCCTAAATATTTTTTCTGTAAAACTACACATGGTCAATCCATTTCCATTTTGGTATTTTAAGTTGCTCTTTCCTGCTCTTTCAATCACTGTTACTCAGTTATATCTTATTTCAGACTATCTTTAACTTTTTAAGATTTAAAAGTCAGTCCCGTCTTTCAGAGGTCTTGCAGCATCCACACTGGATTTTATATAGCCTAGAAGCACAGTAAGCATACTCAGGCACGTTCAAATCCATCGCATCCCAGCAGTACCACAATTCCAACCAGAACACGAATCACAAATAACTGTCTCTGAGTGTCTGCAAGTAGGAACAGCGCCAGCTGAGAGCTAACAAAAAAAACAGGGTTCTTCAAGCTTTGTGCCTGGGTGCCCATTGAAAAGTTGGAACGTCGCTGTGGCAGCCATGGGGAATGACTTTCCAGTTTAAATACAACCCCATGTTTAAAAACCATCTGTGTGGGTTGCAACAGAGGCGCTGTGAGCCACGAGTGGCCTTGTTTGCTTAGAGGAATGTTAGGCATGGAGTTACCAAATGTCTTATTAGAAATCAGTTGACATTTATGGCGTCTTCCCAGAAGGCCTGTTATCCGACCAGGCCAGGTTAGTGAAACAAGTTCACTGACACTTTTTACTGTTTTCCAAGGACTTACAAGGTGGATTAATTACTTATGTCAAGGTGTTTCCACCTAAATTCCTAAAATTAAAACCTAAAATACAGCACACATCAGTATGCACATCTGGACTAAAGAAAAAGTGCTTATAGACTTGAGGATAGACTTTTTTTTTGTCCTGCCGGTTTTTATGGGGAACATTTCAGGCTTCGCTCTCAAAAACACTTCTTTTTCTTCATCTCATGGACTCAACGATTGTCTTGAAACTTGACATCATAGGTGCACATTAAATAAATAGGTTCTGAAGTGTTCTTCACCACAAGTGGAACACGTGTTACCCTGAAGAGCCACACTAAATCCCTATTGCTTCAGGGAAACCACAGGCATTTAATGTGGTCTGAAAGACCATAAGGCTCTTCTGCAAAAGGAGTAGGCAATCTGTAGCCCCAACTCCCTGGCAGCTGTGCTGCAAGATGCCAAACAGCCCTGCCTCTCTGTAACTCCGGGCAAAAAGCCCACGGCAGGTGATCACCACCAAAGCAGCAGATCTCCAGAAAAGTCCTACTGAGCAAGAGCAACTTCACCCCCACATTCTGTGACATTTCACTTGCCTCAAGCAACTGGTAAGGTTTGAAGGAGCCAAGACGGTCTCCCAGAACTGATTTCTGCTTCCCACAATCCAGTCCAATAAAAGCTGAAATAAACGTGACAGCACACACCCAGCCAGTCTTCCCTGAGCTCTGCGCTGCCCAAGTAATGCACCCAGACCCTTCACGCTTTGGAGCCTACCGATGAGACTGATGCCAACTGAATGTGGTAACAACTAGGAAGACTTTTTTTCTTCTCGTTCTGCTACCAATACTCTACCTGCTTCTTTAGAAAATGGGAGGTTAAAAAAAAAACAAAACCAAAAAAAAAAAAAAAAAAAAGACAGAAATCATCCCATCATTCCGGTACCAGTACTTCCCTCCTGTCACAAAGAGGCAAAGCTCCAGTGTAAAAGGATAACACAAATGCCTTTCCCAATATCAATACCTGGTAAAGCCAAGTATTTATTATCCAGCCCAAAGTCTTTGTGTCTTCTAGTTTTATACCTCTCTCTGCTTAAGGGTGTATGCTAAGAAGTAGTAATTCCAGCAGGAAAAAAGGCCTTGTGCTCAGTACCTTGATTCCAATTGCACAGCAAGAAAAAATCTGGAATTTTCCCCCAGCCCATGCCACTGAACACCCATGCATGAAAGAGCTGTTGTCCTCCACACCCCTGGGATTCAAACACCAGCTTTTCCAGTGAGACAAGCAGGCAAACAAGAATAGCCACAAGTGCCTGATAACAGAAGCTCTGAGTATCAAGGTGACCTCTAAGCTGTAAAACTGTTTGTCTTCAGATTCTTTACTTGTTACATTTGCTTTTTATAACTATTACACTTCACATAGCACTGTTTGTAGCAAGTAGTTTCTTCCAAGTCATTTCATATTTCTCCAGTAGACAATGGCTACTTAATCTATGTTCCTACTTGGCAAGTCTAATCTTTTGTACCACAGCAGAAAACCAACTTAAATAAAGCGTGTATTATTTAGGAAAGCCCTCTTATACTTAAAAAGCTTCCAAAGGGTACCTCTCTGCTCACCTGTGCTGTCACACCTTAACAAATAGAAGGAGACAGGCATTTTCAGATTGCCTTGGACATATGCCATAGCCCACTAAGGCAGTCACAAATCATCTTCTCCAGTCATCAGCACAACAGATTGGAAAAAAGGACACTGACCATCTTTTTGTTGTTTTTTACTGGGAAATATTACCTTGCAGATCTTCTGGGCGTGAGCTCCAGATAAACTACCTCCAAATACAGTAAAATCCTGGAAGCAAAACAAATTCTGAGATTAGGGAAAGAATCATTTCAATAAGCAGACAAATGAATCCCAACAGCTGACCCTGATATAAAATGTGGCAAGTAAACAGAATAATCCTGCAATGTTCTACATTTGGTGAGCTGCTCCAAGGCAACCTGACTCCCTACAGCAGCCTGCAGATCACTCTTGTTCAATCCAAGTCTTCTTTACAAGTAAAAAGATCTTTTATACAAATTTGCCAGTGAATTCTACGTTAAAATCACAGACTTGCTGGTTCCTCCATTAATTCACTCCTTCAATTTGGGGGGCTCCTCCAGTCTCTCGGCATATCAGCACCCCATGGTATCACACTGAAGTGATAACGATTTCTTACTTCAGAAGATTCTCACTGGCTCTGTATCTGCTTCATCTCAACTTTGTCCACGACCTCATCTCTTGCCAAAAAAAGTTTTTAGAAAGGCTTTTTCTTGCCTCTTCTTGTCTGAAAGGGCCCTGCTTCTTCCCACAGGACATTGTATTTACCTCATGTTTATTGGCAGAAGTAAACAGGGATATTACTACATGGTCACAGTGAGGTATCTTGAGTTTATTTCAAAAGACAAGTTCACGCTATTTAAAAAATAAGAAGCAGAAACATACCTGACTGAAAACGTAAGCCAGTCTCCCATTAATCCGTCCACGACCAGTCACCACACTGTCTCCAGGGTACTACATTAAAAATAAATCAAATTAATTTAAAATAATTTAAAAAAATCAGAGCAGCAATGACACCCATTGAAACACATTAATCTGTATTGGCGACTAGGACAGGCCAAAGACTGGCGTTCTCAGAGGGCTGGGCCTTCATGCTTGCAGTGGGGCTCCACAATGACTTGCCCCGGTTCTGACGAGGAAGAGCGGAGATAATGTCATATATTCGCTGCATATGCATGTAAAGATTTGTGAATTTTGCAGTTTCCCCGCAAATTTCAGTACATCTGGAGTTAAGGCAAACCGTGCCCTCAGAGACAGGAGGTACCTTTTATTAAAACCAGCTGATGATTTTGAAAGAAGAGGCACAGTGCATGAACCTTTCTTCAGGTCATAAATATACTTAGTAACTGAAAACACTCAAGCTGGACCTGTCCTATTTTTCAGTCTGTAAATATGGGAAGAAGGAATTGGAAGAGGAAATACAGCCTGTGAATCTTAAATATCTCCAAATATATTTATATATATAAATATATAGACATCTTTCCAAAAAGCAGCAGAAAATGAACTTTACTACTCTGTCATAAGGGAACTCCAGGTGTTTCAGTGCTTTTTGCTGTTTGTGGAAAAAGCATATCGTGTCGGGTCCACTCTAAGGCCCGTTTATACGCGAGGTGATCTGTTCTCAGGAAGGTCACACCTGTTTGTGGGCTTTTCTCAAGCTACACAGACAGCACTGCTACCAATTCATAGTTTTTAGCACACAGAAAAGCGTAAAACACACCTCTAGTTCCAGCCATTGTATCTCAAAGATGACTTCTAACAGCCCAGGCAGCCCATAGTGTCCTGGAAGTGAGTGCAATCCTCACACTACCTTCAGAAACTTCCAAAAACCCAGAGAAATTCAACGCTAAACTAATATTCCAGCTGACTGCCCACCAATTAGGTCATCTGTCATGAAACACAATCTGTAGCTCACTGAAAGGTGAATTCTGAAGGACATGGAAAAAATTAACCCTGTTGTCACCCTCAGGACTTTGCTGCTCCTCCTATCTTCAGAAACAGCACCTCGTTATCGGCACTGTGGGATGCAGCGTTGAACACTGTGATGAAAGGTAGCACAGGAGTTCACTCAATGTGCTGGGGAACAGTAAGAATTAAAAAAAAAAAAAAAAAAAAAAAAAGTGTTTGCTCCTGCACTCAACCAGAGCAGAGAACATCTAGCATGACGCCCCTCCCAGCGAGCTGGCTACTAGAAATGAAAACAAGTCCCTCAGCTCTGCCAGCTTCCCATGCCCCAGCTGCTCCCGGTGGAAGCCTGCTGATCCCTCCCTCATCCACAGCACGCAGCTTCAACTTGAAGGACTACAGAATGATCAATGGCTCAATTAGCACATAAACAGAAGCTGCAGCCACTGCGTGCAGCACGGGGCAGCGACACACACGGGGCAGCTTCTCACCACATCCCGAAACAGTACAACCCGCAGGAAAGAGGGCCTTTCGCTACAGGAAGACTCACGCTGAACAGGCTCATCTGCACTAGCTGCCTACACATCCCAGCATGTTTGTCAGCCACCTCTGTATTACACTGCAACAAAATGCTTTTCCCACGTAGTGATTTGTCAGGCATCAATGTTACTGTGAGGGACTTTAGGGAACCACAGGTAGTTCCTCTATATGACAAACCCCACGTACCATGTTGGTTCAGGATACAGGGCCACGTATCAAAAGCTGATTAAGCAAAGCAGATTGCAGCTCGCTAACAGACCAGTATAACTGCTTGAATTTCCAGACGTATCAGATTATAAGGCCCTAAAGGGTTTTATGACTCTGTAGTTTGGCAAGCATAAATATAGATCTGAATTATTTCATTCTATAACTCTAATGATACCTGTAGAGAGGCAGGAGTATCTACCTGTACATGCATTTTATATCTGACTTGAACAGTCATCTTCTAAAAAAGTTATCAAGTTTAAACGATGGAAAAATAAACCATGTAAACTGTTAAAAGGAAATTACAAGTGAGAAAAGGAAATTTGCAAACCCCTTCCAAACCCAAAACTGTAAGATAAGCTGTGTGTGAACAGAAGAGTCTATCTTCAACCGCTTGGCTGGCTAAACAGCAAAGGACAAAGAAAAAAAATAGTTAGATGAAATCAAAATACCTTATTCTTACTAGAGTCCATCCCAAAGTCAGAACATCTGTGTTCCACAAACATGTCATATTCATCAAAACTGTCAGGGTCCAGCAACAGCAGAATTCGTTCTCTTGCTGTCAGCTTTCCCTGAAATGGAGCAAGCAACAGTTAATGCAGCCATCAGGTGGATCTGGCTCTGTCTGCTGACCATCAGTGGACACAGTTCAATGAAACAGTCCCTCACTTGATCCGCTATATTGGCCCCGCGAAGCAACTGCACACCCTAAGCTGGAAATAAGCGATTATCCTCCTTAAAAACAAAGATAACGCAAGCCAGGCTTTGAAAAGAAGGCTGGCTATCGGAGCAGCACTGCCACAAGATAAAGGAAACCATCTCAGAGTCTTTTCAACAAGATATAATAGCATCACAGCAATTTTTGCTTACACATTTGAATGATATTAAGGTCTTTGTTCTGCTCCTAAACATGGAGCCCTTCCACAGCTGAACCAGCCTTTAACAACAGTTAAGGGCAATCAACTGTATTTGACTGTGTCAAGTGAAAAGACAAAGGAAATATAACAGCCTGCATGGACTTTCTGACAAGTTCCTTTGGTTCTTTTTCTGTTGGACACCAAGGCAGGCAAAAGTACAGCAAGGGCCAAGAACCTAATTAACCAGATATACATGGCCCTTGCTCAGTACTAATGATGCCAAGCAGTAATAAGTGATCAAGAGGTTCTTTTTGTAAATTTTGCCTTCCAAATGAATTTATTTCCAAGCCAGGTAAGCATCTGTCTACAGAGGTCAGGGCTTGCTACAAAGCATGAGCTGTGCACCTGGACTGCCTTCTTTCTGGGGACTGCCTCAACACGACATTCAAACAACAGGGCTCCTCTACAGAGCTTCTGACCGGTGGGTTAAAAAGTTCACAAAGTGAACAAACGCAGGACAGAGTAACATGAGCTGTTGGTTTAATCTGTATGAAACACGGGATATGATGTTTGAGGCCCCTCGATGAGCAGAAATGCTTGTATATTAGTACATCAGTGTCCCGAACTAACTCAGCAAGCCTTGAACTCTTCAGATGCTGCGTGTCTCCAGCAGGGAAGATGCTGACAGGCAGTGACCACACACGCAGTCCTCACCTGAGCTGCTCCTGCTGCCTCCATGCCGGTACCAGGCCAGCCAGGTACCCCTGGGGCCTTGCTGGGAACAAAACCGACATCCCAGCAAGAAACAACGAACAGAAACGATGCTGGCACCCTCCTAAACATTGCCTAATTTCTGGGAAGAGATTAAAAATTCAGTTGTCGTCGTCCTTCCCATCTGCCTTTTCCTCTGTCCTGTTTCCATTCCTACAGCTCCGTGCTCTCATCTCTCGGCTGGGTGGAAGGTGAAGCCGTGGGGCACGCCGTGGAGCCCGCCGTCCCTGCAAACCCGGCTGTGTGCCAAGCAGCCTGGGGCCCGGCCTCACCGCACAGCCCCACGCCGCCACTCGTCCTGCCCCTCGCCCGTGTGCTCCTCAGCCGGTCGCGGTGGCGCAGCCGACGGAAATTCTCCTTTTTCCACGGCGAGCAACAGGTACCGCAGCTTACGGGCCGCGAGTTCCCCTGCGGGACAGCTCCCACCACCCAGACGAGAACCTTCCCCCGGCGGGGCGAGGGCGCTCGGGGCCGCAGGCCGCCTGACCGCGCCGTGCCGCCCGGAGGCGGGATGGCCCCGCTCCTCACCCGCTTGTGCTGCGCCTCGATGCGGCTGCTGCCGCCGCCCAGCAGCGCGGCTCGGCGCTTCTCCTCGATGCGCTGCGGCACGGCGGGCGGGCGGCCCCCCGAGGCGGCCCCGCGGCCCCCCGGAGCCGCCCGGCCCCGCACCGCCCCCGCCGCCCGCC